>AP028435.1:17941415-18149848 GCA_036509395.1 Antheraea yamamai | reverse complement strand
TCGACTTAATGTCGTTTTGTATATTAAAGTAGGAATCCATGTTAAAATGTGATACCAAAACAAATATAAAGTTCGAGACAAAATAAAGTAAAGTTGGAAGATACAATCTAAATACACAATGAATTAAATCGAATTATTAAAATTACAGTTTGGATATAACATACAATAAATAACAAAGAGTTTAAACAAGTTTGACGTTAATAATAATTGATGGCCGAAGTAATATGTCTCTTGAAACACAATCACAAATATGTTCAAAGTCGCTGACGAATTTACAAAAAATATTCTAAGTGTCTGATAAATTCACAAATTTTTCTAAGTGTTTGGGACATCAGTAAAAAATCGGGCATAGGTTCCCCGTCGCAACACTTTTTCTTAAATTATTCTAAGTCCCATGCAATTTATATTGAAATTTACTAAGTCCAAGGATTTTAACTATTATTTTTGAAGTTACAATTCAATTTACTTTTAAATTTATTAAGTTCAAGAATTTGAAGAATTTTTCTAAGTCACGATTCTCGAAAAATAATATAAGAGTACTCACAGTTTTTCACTTTACACTCACTCACTGACACTTGTAGTAGCTTCAACAACGCTCCATCACTGAGCGCGGTGGACTCGTTCGCGCCTTGTCGCTCCGCTAACGTTGTGACTGCACCACTCTGAATGCTTTTCCCTCCCTGATGTCTTGTTGACACCCCAACGCCAGTTTCCGCTGTGAATTCACCTGCTGCTGTTGTAGACCACCTTCCTGGTACTGTTACTCAATCCACCGAGCAGCAACTCCAAACGTCATCAGCAGCACTCTAAGATTACTATGCTCCATACCAGGAATGCCCTCTTGAGGCTGCATGATCAACCGGTAATTGTGAACATCCGGCTTGAGAAAGGACGAATGTGAGAGTTCCCAAAAATCTGATGATATCTTTTACATGCATCCAAGATATTATATTGTTAAATCTGAATGTATTTATGATTTTTTGTAGATGACTCCTAAATATATTTTCAATAACGTTACATGTCCAGCTTTATGGCTGCACTAAAACTAAATCAAGTCCTCACTTATTTGATTTCTTTTCGTCTACTCTCATTCCTTCACTCAGCTTTGTCTTACTCCTTCACCTCGCCCCGTTCTGCTATACACTTGAAACAGTTGTGCGTCTAATCGTCTACCATTAGTCAATGGAAATACTTCCTTTTCAATGTATTTTTATGGATACTGAATTACATATGAGATAAAGTTACAGTTAAATTATAACTCAATTTAATATTAAATTTATAAAATGTTTCAGGGCAACTTTGGTCCAATTTAGAAGACAAAGAGCCTTTGTTTGATGGTGATGGAGACATCAAATGATAGAATATTTATTATATGTATATCCACAGAAAATACCCAAGCAGCGTCATATAGTAATATACCATATTAATAAGAGCTAACTGGTGCCCGGGATAAAGTAAATGTTTGAGGTCGCACACATGTGGATCACTAATACTTATATGTATGATGATCTTAGCTAGTTTAGCTTACAGCCAATTCCAATAACCTATCTATCTATAACTGGCAGTTAAAACGACTACCTCAGCTAACTATTGGCCCGTTTCTGCGTTTCAATAAACACAGATAGATAAAGAATTCTATCTTTCCTTATAAACTACCTGCCGGAGGGTCTATCCGTTACCCTTGTACTTATACTTATACTTATATACTTATACAACAAGGGTAACAGATAGACCCTCCGGTAGGTAGTTTATAAGGAAATATAGAATTATTTATCTATCTGTGTTTATTGAAACGCAGAAACGGGCCAATAGTTATCTGAGGTAGTTGTTTTAACTGCCAGTTATAGATAGATAGGTTATTGGAACATAGATTATTCATACATAGATATTAGTTCATAGAAAAAAAAGTAAAGCGTTTCAATAACATTTTTACGGTTAACTTTCCTTTGTTCACACTATCCTTTGTTTGATCTTCGTCTATCGCCCGAATTTGTAGGATAATGCGTTATTGAAGGATTCTTAAATAATATATTTTAATAAAAAACCATGGATATGTTTTGTGATATTAATGATATTGAATTGTATGAAGCCGGTGTATTTAATTGAGACTCAGATGATGGGAATTTGAAGATATAGTTTTGATACTCGAATAAACTACGAAATTGAATTTACAGAATCTGAACCTATATATTTATAATATGTAAATGGAAACAATATTAGGACACTATATTCTTAGAAAAAGCACAAACAGCGGCAAATCACGTCGACATTTTTTAAGTCAAGTCAAGAACAGCGTTTTGTTATTATACGTTTCGAATTTTAAGTAGATTGTAAAATGACAAGAGCAAATAAATATTATTTTTCAATAATAATTATGTTAAAATGTAGTTTTTAGCGAATCATAATAATTGTAGTAAATATAAATATTAAATATACTTATAATGTTCATCTTAAACATGACAGTAAATATTTTAAACGCAGAAACAAAACGTATCTGAGGGACGTGCTTAACTGGAGTTAGAAGATTCTATCTATCTGTGATCTTATCCGAGCTTGAAGGAATACTGTTATTGAAACACCAGTCATAGATAGATTAGAAGACAGGATCTATCTCAGATAGCTACTTACATTTAACTAGAGTTAGATTATTGGGACCGGCCGTTAGTAAGATTCGCGTCATTGCAGTCAAGACAACGTCCCAAGCCAAGATTTGACCACTTTTGCACTCATAAGCGCCTGCCCTGTTAGTCCGGTGAAGCTGTGAAGGCCCATCAGGCCAAATGCGTTGGTGACTTCGAACAAAAATGTTACCCGGAATTTAGTGTCTTGTAAAAATATTTTTATTCTTACATAGAAATTACATGTTTTATTTCGATTAGGTATAGGTTTTTTTATTACACTTTAATAATTACAACAAACTCTATAACCCCTATCGATTTTCAGTCTTCTATGTGTTTGTAAAACTCTCTTCCAAATCGATTCAATCATTCGCAGAATCACCCGAAACAAAGACCTCAATTTTACTTGTACATATAATTTTTTATATAATTTTACGAACATACATGAACGCCACAGAATTCCCCGTCAATTCTTCTCAGTATTCTAAATTTTTGAAATGTGCACTTAAATGCTTTACAACCAATAAGTACAAAGGATAAACGGATTTGGAAAAAAACCGTACAACTGTTAATGTTATTTTACTTAACAATACGTCGTTTATTTACTATATCAAATATATATACGTATAAAATCCTTTGTTCTATTGATAAACGTTGTTCATATTGCTCACAGGTCAAAGTCCCACTCCCGTCCGGACTGATACAAACGTCCAATATTATAGTCGCAGAATATTTTACCTTTGCTCGAACTTTAAAGGTTCGACGATTCTATTGTCGGTCAATAGTATACGTACCTGATAACCTAATTTTGATACCTAAATTGAGTAATTGTTAGCAAAAACGTGTGCAAGACAAATGTACATATATGTTATACTAACTGTTTTAAATACTGAAAATAATTACAAACTGACCGTCTCATGTTTCAGACTCGGTAAGACCAGTAACGGTTTCTAGGTATTTGTGTTAGGTTTTACAAGAAAGTCCCAAAGCATATCACGGATTTGCCGAACTGTAAGTTTAAGTGCCATGTCAAACGGGTTTTGGTTCAAAGAGTGGATCAATATGTGAACGATGGTGATGTCTAGAACAGAAACTTCTCTCTGTGCATTCACTTAAAACAATTGTAACGTTAATATATTTTACATATATGTATGTTAAAAAGATTAACCCGATCGAGTTTCTTGTCGGTTCTTCTCGATGACTGGGTTGTTTTCAGAACCGTTTGCAGTTTTGACGTTCATAAATGCCTTCTTAGGGCATAAACTGAATAAGTTATTTTTGATTTTGAACGACCTATCCCGGCTTCGCATTGATGCAATGTATTAACCCTTTGCACTCGAAGGTCTTTCTTCCATTCGTATTACCAGCAATTCTAAATCGCGATTATCTGCTGTTATCGAGAGTATAACAATCCGCGAGCCGCGACCGTCACTTGTCACCAACACTTCAAATGGCTCCGCTCCGAAGCCCTCGAGTGCAAAGGGTTAATATGACGTCATTTGTATTCGAACGATTTAGGTCCACTTTTTAGGACATTGATATTTACAGTCCATCAAAGCCATACAAACTACGTAAGAATCTTTACACAAACAACTTGTTTCTTATTGGATATTCAATGAAATGTCATGTAAAAGGCAATGTGGGTTTACACTAAATGGCCAACATAACTAATTGGATAAGGAGTAATACTTTGATATTCAGAATAGCGTCACAAGTGACGAATTATTTTTAACAACATGTAAAGGATAAAACTGATTACTGAGACATTCTTAAGAGACGAAAAACCCCCGGAAAGTTCTAACAAAAGAACATTGTTAGACCATTGAAATGATAGCAAGAAACTTATAATATTACCTAATCTACAATGGCAATAATATTGTAGTAGAAGATCAGTTGCCAAAGACAAAACAAATAAAAAATCTTTCTTACAGCTTTATTAAATTCTATCGATTTTTCTCTATTAGGTATATGTCTATATAATACACATATCAATCCTGCCATCTTCTGTAATTCTCTTCTTTTCTAAATAACCTTGACAGCTGTATCAAAATCCGTTGCGTAACTTACAAGAACGACACAGACAGACACGAGAAGAGACTTCGTTTTATAATATTTATAGATATAGAAATTATCTGATGAGGCACTGATGAGGGGTCGGTAGGTCCTTGATTTACTTATTTTTGATGACATAGAGGATGGGGGTCTGGGTAGTGATTACGACAGCACTATTTCTGTATTAAACTGGAGCAGATTTAGATAAACGTTTACGTCAGCATGGGGGACGGGGGACGGGGGGGGGGGGGGGGGGGTTTAGACCATTGCTTACTTTAGCTGACCAGGGGGAGGGAGCGGCCAGAAATTACAAAAATTTTGCTTACGTAATACTTTAACGGTCCCTTATTTCCTTAACAATACTCTCGTCAACGAGAACTGTAAATATTAAAAAACTATATTAGGACTAATTCACAATAACATCCATATGTGTAATCTTATTCGTGTGCAAAATTGTCGTAATTGCGTCGAAGTGTATAGTTTAAATTCGAATTATATAATAAGCCCCAGCTGTCGGCGAAGGAAAATAAAATAATGCGTCAATAGCAAAGTTGCATAATATTTTCTTCTATTGTTCGTTGGACGATAACTATTAACTGCACATTAAAAATATGTTGGAAGAGATTTGTCGGTTTTCTCAGCAATATTGAAAATTAATTCCCAATTACAAACTGTTCCTAATTATCTATGACATTAGGAGTAAGGTGTGACTGTGGGAAATGTGTGACATCAATAAAAAAAAAGTTGTATTGTAATATTAACGCATCAACTTCAGAGCGGCTGCAGCTGATGACTAAATTTTTTTGTGTATGTGATATTCTGCACAAGGTTTATATGACAGAATTTTTTTCGAAAAAAGATACGGTAAAGTAAAAAAACTCCATATAAAAGGAGAGCGAGTGAACAGAAGGGAAATATTCAAAAAAATTGACAGAATTAACAGACTGACGTTCAATTACATTTTATCATATTTCATGATCGCACAATAAAGTGAAGAGTAAATTCCATTATTTTCATTATAACATCCGTGCGAAGCCGCGGCGGGTAGCTATTTAAATATATAAAAAAAATATAAATCAATAAGCAACATTCACATTTTTAAGGGATCAAGGATATTCCGCGAGTCATACCACAGATAAATACTAAATTGGAGCTCGCAGCCTTTACATACAATTATATAAGACTTAGATTGCAATTACGAAGGATCGTACCACGGAGCACAAGAGGCAGTGCGCATTTGTCCTCTCAAACGAGTTAGGAACAGATATTACGAAAACGACAAACGTGTTGGCTAAGCGTACCTTGACCTGATCATGATAATTCTTTGAATAAATCTAGAACGTAATATGTAACTGTTACTTAAACTTATGAATGCCAAGATTATTTGCTTCACTTTGAATCGTACGAAAGAGGCCTCGTCGAGCGCTACGCATAGCTTTTTTTCTTTATAATTTATCGCTTTTAGCGTTTGACCACATGAGTATGTCTGGCATTAAAAACCCGTAAATTATTGACTAAGTACTTATTTTATTTTGTTGGTAATCGTTGGGGTGACATGGTCAATTTGTGACCAAACCCCATTTACAAATAAAGAAAAAAAAAGGATCTCATCTGATGTTAATGACCACGTGGTATAAGATGGTCATCATCATCTTCTTACCCTTATCCCACCTGTCCAGATGGACCAGATGTCAGCTCAGTATTCACACCTTTTACACACATATCATTTTTCACACAATCCATCCATACCTTTTTCGGTCTTCCTATACTATTATATCCATCGACCGTCATACTCACAGCTTTTCTAGTTACGTGGTCTTCAGCTCTCCTCGCGACATGCCCATACCATGCTAACCTATTACTCCTTACCTTCTCTGTTACTGGTGCTATTTTCAAACTTCCTCTGATATATTCATTCCCAATCTTATCCATTCTAGTTACACCACACATCCACTTTAACATTCGCATCTCTGCCACACGTAGTGGTACGTGATCTAAGACGGTAAATACGCTAAACCTAGAGGGAACTGGCTCTCAAGTGCAGCTGCTGGAACACACCAACAGGAGCTTGGTGACAGATTTTTCAACTAGGCTGTAAGATGAGAGTGGGTCCACGTGAGGATGATGGCTGAGTCGGTGGCTAAGCGAGGAAGAAGTAAAAACCAAAAATTAAATAATGGGGGGGTAATCAAAAAAAAAAGGGGGAAAAAAGGGCAATTAAGGAAAAAAAGGGGGAAAGGGCCAAAACTTAGGAGGGGAGGTTGGGGGGAGGAAAAAAAAATCCGGGGGGGAGATCTGGGGGGATAACAAGGGGAATAAAATAAAAAAAAGGGAAGGGGCCCGCGAAGCTCAACAGGAGTATTAGGGGAAGGGTAGCCCGGGGGACAAGGGCCGGGGGAAGGGGAAGGGAGAGGGGGGGGAGCTTGAAAAAAAAAGCGGGGGGGGGAAAGGGGAGGGGTGGGGGGGGAAAAGGGAGGGGGGGAAAAAAAAAAAGCCGGGAAAAGGGGGGGAAAAAAAAAGGGGGTCCGGGGGGGGGAGGGGGAGGGGGGAGAGAGAAAAAAAAAAAAAAGAAAAGGGGGGGGGCGGAGGGAGGGGGAAGAAAAAGGGAGGGGAGGAAAAAGGGAGGGAAAGGAAAAAAAAAAAAGGAAAAAAAAAGGGGGGGGGGGAGAGGGGGGGGGGGGGGGGGGGGGGGGGGGGGGGAGGGGGGGGGGAGGGGGGGAGGGAAAAGAAAAAGAGGGGGGGGGAGAAAAGAGAGGGGAGGATGCGGAAGGGGGGGGGGGGGGGGGGGGGGTGGGGGGGGGGGGGGGGCGGGGGAGGGGGGGGCGAGGGGGGGGAGGGGGGGGGGGGGGGGGGGCGGGGGGGGGGGGGCGGGATCAGGTTAGTAGCTAAGCAGGCGGATTTAGAAAAAACCTTACCACTACGCTATGATAACAACACGATGTTTTCCATCACCGAGTTCCAAATCGATTTCGTTTGGCCTATAGTCATTTCAAAAAATAAAAACAACAGATGAGCTATCATATATCTTTGTATATAAATGTTTCTCTATGTATTACGAACAGATGAGCTGTCATGTTTATGTATTTACTTTTTCTCTAACTAATGTTCTTTATGTGTAATGTGACGTTTTATAAATAACGATCGATATATGTGTAGGTTTAATGCATATGAAATAATTTGAATGTAACCGCCATTATTATTGTTATTACCAAAATAAATAATATTGTACGGAACCCTCGCTAACAATATGAAGTAAAATGTATCATGTAAAAAGTAAATGTATGGATGAACATGCCGTAAGTAAGACACGCATAGTATACTAAGTGTAAGGACATAATTGTAAACATATACCCGGTCAAAATACGTTTTGTCACCAGCTCGTCACATACGATTATGTACATTGTGAAAGGTAATACAGTCCACTGAAACCAACAGTAACGTTTAGAAAAACAACTTCAGTATAGCAAAAAACGACAGAGAATTAAAATCACATTATCCTTCGTATAATACTAAATAAGTAATTAACAGGGCTTTTTTGTGGGGATCGCTGGGACACACAGTGTTCTAAAAGGAATTTCGAGATAATCGAAAAATTGCTACAGAATCTGAAAAATTAAAGTTTGAAAAAAAAAAAACAATCTTGGTAACCTTTACGTACATAAAAATTTGGATTGTTTAATGGATCAAAGTTATCCAAATACAAAATCTAATCTATCTTGGATCTTGGGCTGTCCCTGTAGTAGAAGTCGTACAAAAATTATGAACTTACAATTTTCAAAAGTTAGCGTGCCCCCAAAAAGAAGTAACAATAAAGGCCTGGTAATTAGAATACGTTATAATAGACAATAAAGGAAACATTGGCGTTATGTAAAATATTGTAGCATTATTTTGCTATACTTAATTACTAAAGTAACCTTCTTTTCACCAGCAGAGCCAATTTTTTAAAGCTTAAACTGATCTGAGTAGATATTCAGATCAAAATTATTTAAAAATAAACCTTCATTGTTACGGAAAAACATAATCGATTATGTCCTAAATATAGACTTTATGACGAAATAATCATTTAAAAAATCGATAATTAATAATAGAACAAGGCTATGTTATTTAATTCGACATATTTAGTAGTAAAAAAGAATAAGAAAGAATTCTTCGTGGAATTTTTTTTTCGTGGAGATTTTGTAAATGTATTTCTTCAATTTGCAATATTTGGTGATAGGGAAATGATCTCAAGATAAATAACGTATTAATAAAAAAGAAAGAAATCAGAAATATAACTCGGAAATTCCTTCACAACAAAACCTTTCAACAACCATGACATTAAAAACAGGATAACAATTTATTCTCAAAAAACAATGGCATTGAAAAACCAACGGTACAACGAGGAAAACGACAAACTATAATAAAATATAAAACGTGCCCTTGTTTCATATACAGATAACAAAAGAAATGCCGCAACCATGACATACTATACGATAAAAGCTATCTTCTTAATTGGAATGATCTTATGCCATTTACACAATACCTCGGAATTAATTAACTTAAATAGCAATACTTCCTCTTCCTATAAATACTATATTAAATTATAGTACATGCCCTTATTCCATATACAGAAAAGAAATGCCACAACCATGAGTATTGCTTACACCACACGATTAAAGCTATCTTCTTAATTAGAATCATCTTATGCCATTTACACAATACCTCGGAATTAATTATCTTAAATAGCAATACTTTCTCTTACTATAAATACTACATTAAATTATATTAAGTACACTGCCCTTAAAAAAGAAGGAAAAAAGAAAAACAAAAAAAAAAAAGGAAGACAATGGAACAAAATAGGGAAAAAAAAAAAAAAAGAAAAATAAAAAAAAAAAAAAAAGAAAAGGAAAAAAAAAAAAAAAAATTAACAAACAAAAAAAAAAAAAAAAAAAAAAAAAAAAAAAAAAAAAAAAAAAAAAAAAAAAAAAAAAAAAAAAAAAAAAAAAAAGGAAAAAAGAAAAAAAAAAAAAAACAAAAAAAAAAAAAAAAAAAAAAAAAAAAAAAAAAAAAAAAAAAAAAAAAAAAAAAAAAAAAAAAAAAAAAAATTCCATATACAGAAAAGAAATGCCACAATCATGAGTATTGCTTACACTATACGATTAAAGCTATCTTCTTAATTAGAATCATCTTATGCCATTTACACAATACCTCGGAATTAATTAACTTAAATGCAATACTTTCTCTTACTATAAATACTATACCAAACGTTAAAAAAAAAAACAAAAAACGAAAGAAAAGAGAAGGGAAAAGGGAAAGGAGAGGAGAAGAAAAAAAAAAAAAAAAAAAAAAGAAAGGAAAAAAAAAAAAAAAAAAAAAAAAAAAAAAAAAAAAAAAAAATAAAAAAACAAAAAAAAAAAAAAAAAAAATATATTAAATTATAATACATGCCCTTGTTCCACATAGAGGTAAAGAAAAGAAATGCCACAACCATGACTTTTGCTTACACTGTATTATTAAAGATATCTACTTAACTGGAAATCTTATGCCATTTACACAATATCTTGGAATTAATTGACATAAATAACGCCACTTCCTCGTCCTATAGATACCCAAGTAGTCATGGTAAGCTGTAAGGGCCTGTCAGGGCAATAGTGTAGTCAGTTTACAAAATAATTCTATAAATATACATAAAATAAAGTCCTTTTTAGCGTCTGTCTATATAAACTTTTGGACCTATATAAAGCTTGGAAAATAGATGAAAAAAAGTTCGTAATAGATTATAATATAGTGTACAGGCTTGATCTCATAGAATACCAAAAATAAGTCAAGCTACCCCATGCCTGGAGTACGTTGACTTTTCGCTAAGGATTAGTTGACTAAGAAGTAAATAGCCATAGATTATCCACGCAGAAAAAGGATAACAATCACAAAAAACAATTGTGTGCGAGCTCTTCCTGAACGCTAATTATTTCTCTATTTTTTATGTAGCCAGCGCTCTCCAGAGTCGATTGACATAAAATTGATACTTTTTTTTTGTAAAAAATAACTTGTTGATATGCTCTATCGGAGTCATCTTTATATGTACTTCCTCAACGAGCCCTTTTTTCATGCCCACATCATTCTAAAACAATAAATTTGAAATAGACATTGCCAGACCGTTTACATTACATGAAAAATATATTGCGACTACTATGCAGTAGGTTGATTAAAGGTGGTCAACCAACCCCGTTAAAATATAGTCTAATAACCCCATTTTGATTTGTAATTTTGAACCACATGCCATAATTCTTATATTAAATTACTTCAAAACAGATAACAGCAAGTATGTAGTCGTTATTACAAACTATTCTACGAAAAAAAATTACTCACCTGTATTGTTTTTCGATATTATGCTCCTGGCCCAGACGACGTAAGTATATAATGCCGCGTTCCGAATGATTAAGTGGGGGAATACAACGGTTTTTCGCGGCTAATTAGACAACACAATGCTTTCGAGTAGGTCAAGTTTTTCATAATTAGTCAACTTACCCCTATTGTCAACCACCCCCGGTCTCCCCTACAAAATTTTACAAGGATCGGCTGCGTAATTAAGGAGTGGAAGCGTAACAAAGAAACAAACTCACATTCGCACATTCGTCCCTTACGGCATATCATTTCAATAAATAAATATCTTAAAGTTTTTAATACCTTATCTTAAAAGGACAACAAAAAAGTTGTTTGTGTAACTTACAAAGATTCTCTGCCTTTGATCGAAATATCGAATAAAAGGATCGAAATGAATTTGTCGCAAAAATACCAAAACGTTTATGCTACAGTGCACACAGTAGCAGAAGTGTTAAAGAAACATACATACATATAGTCGAAAAACATTACACGTCTTTTGCACGCAGTCGGGTAAAATATATAATTGATTAATCTATTAAGTCAACAGTTAAAAATTAAATATATATTTCTCGATCGTTCGACTCAGTACTAACAAAAATGTGACCCTATACCTTTGAACTTATATTTCAAAGACCGAACATTGTTTTTTTTAATCAGCCTTTTCTATTGTAACATAGCACAGTACATTCCGAAAAGAACGATGACGAACGACAGATCGGCATCACATAGCCGGTCGTCGCTGTTTACGTTTACTAACCTATGTAAAAATAAAAATCTATTGCCGAATATATTATATACGGGTATCACTTCACAACAGCTGTATATATCTTGTTCATTCTTATTTTGGTGTATTTGTAACTGTCGGGACAAGGTTTGTATCAAAGAAAATGTTTGAAAAATCGGTATGCGGTAAAAAGAAAAATTTAACTTACAAAATCACCATATAAAAAAGTAAGCGAGACAGTAATAAACCATAAATAAACAGTAAAACAATCGAAATAGGTAATTAAAATAATTTCACACACGTTTCGCAATAAAATATCCGTGCGTGTCCAACAACAAAGATAAGCGCTACCTGTTCTTATCGAAAAGATTAAAGCATTAATAATAAAAATATGTTTCTATTTTATATACATTTGTGTGTCACGAGCACGCGCCGTATGAAATAAAACCGTAACAATTTTATCAAAAAATCTTAGGACCCAAAGTAAATAGAGTTCCTTATATTTTTAGCTTTCAATTCTATACATCTATACATTCAAATGACTAAATTTGTTCGGGCTAATCTCCAAAACGGCTGTAGCGACTTTGACGAAACTTTTACTAACAGATAGAGAAATATTCATAGTATTTTTTCATAGCGATTAAATAGGAAGGGTATATACGCTCAAAAATTAATAACAATTAACCCATATAAAATACGTAATTCCTACGAAACAAAATATAACCATTTCATCTAATCTTTCTTTATATATATAATTTTTCTGTCCGTGTGTATGTGACTGAACTACACCTAAACGGCTGGACCGATTTTGACGAAAGCTTTTTATATGTTCATGTGTATTCAAGAATGGTTTAAATTCAAAATTGGACACAGTACGTGGCGCTGCGATCCGATTCCAGGATTTTTTATTATTTTCAGGACAGGACAACGTCCGCCGGCCACGCTAGTTTTACGTAAATCTTAAGCTAGTTTTACGTAAATCTTAATACAATTTCAATTGAATACTAAATTCAATATAGTAAATTCAACGATATTTAGATATCAGAATACATCGTTTTATTTTTTTTTATTTAAAGACAAATGCATACACAATCACATGTTTGAAGGTTATACAAAATCGTAGTCCGAGCAACGTCCTTAAGGCTACGTCAAAGATAATCTGCAATAATGACTTTAATCTATTGTAGATTTCCGCACAAGGTCAAGAGAAGCCCTCTTTTTTAATTAAGTGCACGAAGATTATATCCACAAATGTGATAATTAAATTTATCAGCATTTAGCGACAGATTTCTGTTCCATAGTACTAAAGAACGATTAATACTGATTAATTCGTCCACATGGAAATATTCCCCCCTGTCATAATGTTCTAATTATAGAGTTGTGTGTAGGACTAAACGATTTAGTATTTCAAATCCACACGTTTACATATCGAAATCTGTATATAACAAAGACAAAATACATTTTGTTTGATTAATTTTTAGATTAGTATCAACCAGCGGGCCCGGCAGACGTTATCCCGCCCTGATTATGAAAAAATCCTTGACAAATTATATATTAAAACGTTCCTCATCAATCACTCTATCCACCGGTGAAAACCGTATGACAATCCGTTCGGTAGTTTTTGAGTTTATCGCGAACAGACAGACAGACAGACGCGCGAGGGGACTTTGTTTTATACTATGTAATGATCACTCAACGTAAAATATCAGACTTATTTTTTTATAGTTTCTCGCTTTATTCGTATAACCACAATGATAGTAGCTAACCAGGCTGGTATTAGAAGCATCCTTACCACCTATTAGTACACAGTAACTTCATTCGAAATATAAAGGTTAATTAGCATTTTTTGTGGGAGTTTTGTAAATTGGTGATTATATAGATTTCCATGTGCTCTTTTCGAATTTCAACGTCGCCACCTCGTGTCTCTGCTGCTCGTTCCACATTGAAAAAATGGCATATAATAGCAGTTCTATGACAATCTATCCCAGCTAACTCGATTTACGATTAAAAAAAATACCTATACAAAATTAGACTAGAGAGAATTTCCTACAATTTATGTAGTAACAACTTTAAATTGTGAATTAAACAAAAAAATTAAATGAAATATATATTTTTTTCAATTACCCTGATAACCCTGAACTCAGTTAATCAGTTAAAAGAATTGTAGATTCGTAATGAACAGTCTAGAGATTTGAACGGTCGAATAGCAATCCGATGTCCACACGTTCTAACCCCGGCATGTACCAAGCAATTTTTCAGAATTTGCGTGCATTTACTAATCTAAATTGGTAACACTATCGGCTGACGGTGAAAGGAAATATCGTTGGAAACCTGAACCTGAGAAACGTTCTTGTAGTACCATCGTATGTCGGCAAATATAGAACTATGAATTTCTTGTAGTTTGAAACGTTGTGGGCTGACGTGGTGATTACGCCCATACTTTCCTTCGGGAAGAGAACTATGACCCTGCAGTGGATCTGTTACAGGCTGACAATGATGACGTTAATAATAACAACATAATTATTGGAACGATGCGCTATTTCCCCTTGTCAGACAGCAAACATAGTTGATGATAACTGGACCTGAGTATACCCGATTCAGTTCGCTATAAACACGAACGCGCTTGATGTCGACTGGAGCCGAGTAAACCCGATTCAACGCGCATAAAAAAGTCTTTACTTCAGAAATAAATAAAATTGAATACATCAATCTCGTTTACCGTTTTACAGAATTACACGAGTGCCAGTAGTACCGCCAATTAAATACGTATTGAAGTCGGTGAACCTGGCAGAGTGACACTAGAGCCAAGTGCCTAGATTTGTAAAAGTTTTTTTTCCAATGACTTTCTATGTATATAAATTGTTACCTAAACCGTACAAGTAAATAATAATGTGTCATCTACATAAAAAGAACAAAGAATTTGTTATTTAAATTATTTGTTGTCGAACGGTAAATTAAGTTTAGAGTTCACATACGCTTGACCGCGGTAAAGTCGCGCAATGCCTTTCTACTATCATTTACCAAGCTGGCAGTGCTAAATTACAACTGACCGTTTCCTAGATATTTCATCAGGGTTGTCCTTGAATTGGATATAAATAAACTCTTTAGTATCCCTCGAGATCAAACGCTTTTTGGTACATTCTTGCCAGCAAACTCTTTTGTAGTAGTTTACCGATATCCTAAATTATAAATCGTTGGGTATGATTTGGATTCATTTGACGGGTATTTTCTTTAAAAATGTGGCAACCCTATATCTGCTTAACGGCCGACCGGTAGCAGTCTACCTACTAGCATCCGACTGATTGCGTAGTTGCTAACTGACCTCACACATATACACCGTCGTTTCCACATGGCCGATATAGTAACATATTTGTGACAGAATTTTGCACACATGAAATTTGTTGTATGACCCTTAGCAAACTTTCAAATGTTATTTTTTGTTAATTTAAGTCAAATAGTTACCCTAGTAAATAGTAATTAGTTACACCTTCTTCAACATTTTTCAATTCGGAACATAAACTTTTTTGTTCCTTTTCTTCTTGCAATATATACAATGTTGCATTCAATTCATAATACAGCTAAGAGGTTTTCTTGATTTGCATTAGAAATAAAAAATAATATTATATCAAGCCCAAGGTATGAAAATTAACACAATCTTTGGCATATTTCCGATTAACTTTTCCATATTTTTCGGCAATTTAACAAATAAACGAAAATTTTAATAATCTATCTTTAGTCCGTAACTAAAACAAGCCCGCGATTATTAAGGACACATATATTTAGACCTCGACCCCGCAGATCATGGAAACGGAGAGAAGAGATCGGATTAATAAAAACTGACATGTGACGGCATCAAGTAAATATTATCACTGTAATAGCGGAACGGCTTTCTCTTTTGCATTGTGCACTGACTAAGCCTCACGCCGCGCCGCGCTTATATTTTTGGGACAAAGACGTTCATTTTTATATAACGGCTGAATAATAACGTGCTCGGATACCTCGTCGTTTGGCGTCTGCTGTCTGCGGCTGTCTGAATGAGAATGATGAAAAGATAGCATAATGATAACCTTCTTTAATACCACCCTGGAGTTGAAAATATGTCGTCAAACAATGATATTATAACTAAAAAGCTGTCGATACGTCATAAGGGCTTCGACAGCGCCTTGTTAAACCTTGGGTAAACTAGCTTATTTTTGAAGGCTGCCCCGTTAATCTGCCCGATCTAAGCAATATATAACTATTTCTTTTTCCTCACCAATATTGAGAATATGCCATCTTACTTCCACATTTTATCTAAGACAGTGTGGCGTTACAATATTACTTTACGTATGTGTGCGTTATCGCGCCATTTGTTTTGTCAAAATATCATGTAGGTAACGTATCCACAGCTTTTTGGTTATAATATGAATGTTGCCAAGCGTCTATATGTGTCGTTCTAGGGATAGCGTTTTAACGTTCTAAACCATATGCTTTACCTAAAATGAGATAAGTCTGTATATATACCTTACAAATAATTCAAGAAGAAAATACATATAGAGTAGTAAAGAACTTAAAATTAGAACGCCTCGACGTTAAATGACAGTGAAAAACCTAGATAGACGATTACACAAACCTTGCGTTTAATCTAAAAGCATCATAACTTCAGAACTAACCTATATATATTAGATTTCGGCCGATTGTAATTCAGGAAATTCACCAAATTGCATATACAATATTTTACAGCAAAAATTATAGAAAAGAGGATAATATGGTAAAACAGGCAAAGAGACAAATACAATTTTGGAATTCTTAGTAAAACATATATTGATAATTCTTAGATCATTCAGGATTTCTAACCGATTGAAAAAAATTGATATTTTTAGCAAATTTAATTCTAATTTGAATGCGAAACGCCTTCACTAAATGCCATATGAAGACATCGAGATGTTCGAGATAAAATTGATCACTACGAATAACATACTGCCTGCTAATGTTGTTCCCTACATCGTACAGTCAACAAACGATTCAGGGTCACAAGGGTTAAGTCAATTATGTCTAAAAGCATATACATATAGATAAGTATACCATATATCTGATCAATAAGTTTATTATGTTTGTAGTGGGATAAGAAATTCCGCTAAATGTTCTTATGTTTTAAACCAGATTCCCCAGACTTTATTTCTTTCTCATATACCACTTTCAATATTTAGCTGGTTTGGTGGACCCCCTGCAGCTACTTTTTTACCATATCCCCAAGTTTTTAAAAGTAACAGTCGGTGAGCTTCTTAAAATATTATTTTCCTACATATATTGGTGAAGTAAAGTCAACGTTTTAGTTCTTCACTATCGAAAGCAGATAAATTTTCGTGGACAGGGGGCGAATTGCGAACCCCATTTTTTTGTCACGCCAACGTATACTCCCATCGAATCTCTCGTGTACACCTGGACCACTTTGGGAACTAAGGTTTTAAACAATCGTTTTAATGGAAAACATTTGATGCTATTTTTTGCACAGTAAAATAATAATTTTCAAAAATAGTTTCTTAGTACTCACCTACATGTTAAGTACATTATACATTACAAATAGCATATACATACATGTTATAATGTTAATCATATTTAATTCTAAATCAAAATCAAAATCACAATACGTTTCATAAATGAACATGTTTTACTAAACACTCAATATTTGATGTTTTTATTATACAGGTTACTTTGTTAATATTTCAGTGGGAAGCTAACGTTATTATGGAATAGAAATCGTCAAGGTAAAACATTTATATCCATAAAATGTACATACCCGTTGACTTTGATTAAACAAATAGATCGTTAAGTTCTATAATCTATAAGTTCTCTATAAGTTCAATTCAATTTAAATACAATTTAGATAAGTTTCAAACTCACAGAATGCATTCAAAACACCAATAATGTGTTTAATACATACCGAATTAAAATTTTATTTAATCGCAACCGATTTTAACTATGTACCGCAAACAGAGAATATTTGTGATTCCAAAATGTCATTATTATTACATAGTATAAAACAAAGTCCCCTACCGCGTCTGTCTGTCTGTCTGTTCGCGATAAACTCAAAAACTACTAAACGGATCTTTATGCGTTTTTCACCAGTGGATAAAGTGATTCACGAGGAACGTTTTGGTATATAATTTATCCAGGATTTTTTTATAATCAGGGCGGAACAACGTATGCCGGACCCGCTAGTATAATATAATTTTATAGTATCAATAACAGTTATAAAAAAAAAATAGAGAATTCTTTATTACGTTTACAATTCTGAATTATAAACCAAAATCGCCACGAATTCAGACAATCAAATCAAACCTAGTTTTTTGCAGCGTGCTCGTTACGCTCGCTCGGCTCGCACGTTGTGCTCACAGCGTGGACAAAATCTAACATGAATAATGAATCTTACACACCTAAATATATTCTCAATAAAAATGTGAGACACTAGTATACTATCTAATGCTGGTATCATTAATTATCATAAAAAATCATTAAACCACTGTAGAACATTATATAATTATACCATTTAGTGATATGAAACGAATAACAATAATATAGTAATGCATGATACAATCATCCCCACGTAGGAAACGCGGCCATTAAGGTCATAGGAACGTCAACCATCACAACTCGAGCTGTAAGATAATTAATAATTATCTCTAGAAACAGTCATTATCATATAGCATAATTATACAATTATAATTGTATATTTTACATTGAAAACAGGAATTTATGATAAGTATATGAAAACATAATATTGATCTGTGTAAGATCAGATGTATGCACATATATAGGGTTGCCAACCTTAGTGTATGTAGTTTCGGAAAATTTGCAAAAATAACGCGTGACGTGGCTAAAAAAACGGAACAGAAGCGTAACATCACTGAGGAAGGTCTTATAGAGAAGTAGTCCGGTGAAGCTGTAAAGACCTTGCCAGGTCAATAGAGTAGTCAGTTAGAAAAAAATTCCTGTAGAGAACATTTACTTAACAAAAGTTACAACAATTCAATAAACTAATAAGAAATCAAAGTAGTTATGTATTAAAGCTGATTATACAGTCTTATATTTTTTTTAAATAGGGCTATTATCATGCAGGAGTTCGAATAGAGTTATGTTATCAAAGGTTCCTAGTAAGGACTCGTGGGATTCTTGGGATGATTGGTATAGTATTTCATGGTATTCCAACACATCAAAATTAATATAACACTTTAACGTGTATTTAATTTATTGATCCACTCGCGTGCAAATCTCAATAAAACTGACAATAAAAAATTTATAGTAAATTTTATGACATCATAAATGTTAATTAGCTTTGGCGATTTATATAAATATTGTGATCAAGATTATGATATGAATGAAACAAGTCTGACAATGCCGTGCAGTGAATAAAATAAATGAGTTTATGTTTGGAGATAACAAGGCTTTAAAAAAATATATATAGAAGCCCTCTCGGGAAGATTGACAACTCTATATCAAAGCATTATAAATATAATAATAATATAAGTATCCTATAACTAGCATTTCATAGATTCGTGTTTATTTCCACTTAGACGTATATACAACAAAAGAAAATCAACGAATTTTGATGGGTCTTCACATCGGTGAAGCCCGAAGACTCAAAAATGATACGGAACACTTTATTATGAGCTAGCTGACACCCGCAACTTTGCTTGCTTTGTCTATATGATCTTAACAATATATTAGACCGTTACATATGAAGTTAGCGTTTTACCAAACTGGCCGCTTGGATCTCAAAATCTAGCGTTTGGTTAGAAATTACAAATTCAAATTTAGACTCGTATATTTGTGTTTAGAATCTAGTGATTCATTTGTTTGTGTGCACTATTAAAAAACTTAAAACTGCGCGGTATTTACGAATATAAGTTTCGCCGCATCAGGACTGCAGAAACAGCATAATGATGTGTATGAGGGAGCAATTGGAAAAGAAAGCGCGGTACGTTTTTGCTATAACAACCCCAAGAGGACAGCAGCCCTGAGCTCAACCACAATACGAGTAAGGAGTAAGGATTGAATAGGCTGTCCGACGAAAGGTTTAGCCGGATGAAAACGAATTATTTTAAAGTTATAGAATGTAAATAAATAGTTGTCAGTCGGTTAAACTACCCAGTGGTTGGAATAAAATGAACAATAACTTTTTAACCCACTCGTAGGTTTTAACCCGGATGGCTATCCTTCATTATCCTAATCTTATTATTCGCACATAGATTCCAGGTATTTACGTCAGTTGTACGCAGACTCTTCATTTCACGCAAAGAAATTTATTTAAGCTAATAAAAATTCATATTTTTAACAAGAAAAATGTAACTTAATATTGAATTGATAGTCGCCGCGACTATAAAAAAGTAAAACTTAATTTATTGCACTGTTGCATTTAATCAAAGCTAAAACGCCACCATCAAATACTTGAATCCTAAACAAATGTTCAGATTACTCAGCCAGTCTATAGCGGGCACTGGTAATAGAGAAACGGTGAAGCAACATGTTTTTCATTATTTGCCAGTCCGTTAGTGGTATCCGCCGCAAAATACGAAACCGTACCTAACGTTGCGCGCTACAAGACGTCCGCGACATATTTTTACCGATCCTCCCGACAAAATAACGGCAGCGACCGATCAGTACCAGCCTGTCTCTCCAAACAGAGCGTATTCACGCCCACGCCCGCGTAACCACAGACCACGCTGCCGTGATAATTTTTTTCCCTTATCAAACTGAAATAGTTTAGAAAATTATCCGACACGAAATATATATAAGAGTTGTTGAGGTATGTATGCTTGGTACACATATATGTTTCAATAACTCATATATGTATGAATAGTTAGCTTAGTTTAGGTTAGCTCAGATAGGTCGCGAATTGCATGTATCAGGCAACAGCCCAAGCCGAGGGGAGCCGCGCATGCCTTAGCTAGTTGTCAAATAAAATAGGCTGAGTGCCTTAAGCGCTCGCCTCAGTAGTCCGGTGAAGCTGTTAAGACTCCTTCAGACACAAGCTCACTTTGTATAAGACGTGTATCCGTCCCGTGATGACATATAGCAGTCCCGTTTTTGCACATATGTCGAAAGATAATTTTCATAAGTTGCAGGTTCTTCAAAACCGCGTTTTACGTAAAGTGACCGGTGCCCCGTGGTATGTCCGGAGAGTCGATCTCCATAGGGACCTAGAGATGCCTTCTATCTGGGCGTACGTAAAATCACTTACGATTAGTTATTTTGAAAAAGCCGTGAATTATCCCAGTCCGTTAGTGATATCCGCCGCAAAATACGAACCCGTACCTAACGCTGCGCGCCACAAAAGACGTCCGCGACATATTCTTACCGATCCTCCCGATGATATAACGGCAGCGAACGATCAGTACCAGCCTGTCTCTCCAAACAGAGCGTGTTCACGCCCACGCCCGCATAACTATAGATCACGCCGCCGTGGTCTGGGGGTAAATTTCGCTCCCGCACACCAGACTACGCCCCTCTCGGCAGCGGCTCAAGCCTAGGTCCGTTCCCTCGGCGTGGAGCCCTTGAGTACGCTGTCCGCGCGATACAGTGACACAAAATCTTACATCACTGCGACAACATTACACATATCACCTCCACACACGTGCACGCATACACGCTTACACATGCTAGTGGAAGGGTTTTATTTTTTTCCCTTATCAAACTGAAATTGTTTAGAAAATTATCCTATACGAAATATATATGAGTTGTTGAGGTATGTATGCTTGGTACACATGTATGTTTCAACAACTCATATATGTATGAATAGTTAGCTTAGCTTAGTTTAGCTTAGATAGGTCGCAAATTGCATGTATCAGGCAACAGCCCAAGCCGAGGTGTGCTGTGCACCCTTGAGCTAGTTTTCAAATAAAATCGGCTGAGTGCCTTAAGCGCTCGCCTTAGTAGTCCGGTGAAGCTGTTAAGACCTTGCTAGGTCAATAGCGTAGTCAGTTCGAAAACAAAACATTATTTGTATTTCACAGTTAATAAGAAAAAAAAAATTAATGAAAATTGGGAAAAAATTCAACAATTAAATATTAAGTTATTCAGTCAACTAGAAATTTCTTATTATTAAAATAAGACCATATTTTATGAACTTACGTTGTAATTAAGCCCTTATATTCATCTGAGCAATCTTTGCCGCCTAGTGGGTTATTTGTAAGTGTTAAATTATTCATTCCGTAAGGTGCATTTATATTATGAATTAAAGTATAAAAACATAACATCGTGACGAAATTATTTATGCTAATTGAAAATATTATGGAATCACTCCTATACGAACAAAAACTAGTATACGACACAGTAATCTTAAGTTATAAAGTTTATAGTGTTTTTTTCAAAGACATAAGTATAATTAATTAGAGATTTTAATAAAACAAATTATTAAAATATATAAGTTATGACTTGTCTAAATGAAATATATAAAATTTTTGCTAACTGATAAAAAATGGCATGAGTTTCTAATTAATGTTCTTCTACATCCATGAAATACGTATGTCTTTTAGTAATTTGAAATTTACATTTTTGTAATAATAGATTTAGACACTTCTAGAAGAAAAATGCGACAACTTATCGAATCCATACTACTATTACATATACTTCTATACTGCAGCTATACTTCTATCATGAAGAAAAAAGTTTGTAATGGATAAACTCAAAAAAATATTTAACAGTTTATAAAAATTCTTTCACCTATACAAAGCCACATACATCATAGTAATTTTTTTTTTCAAAATTTACAACAATCCCAGCGTAGCCTACGTACAGAAGCTAGTAATCAATAAATCAATTAGATAATCCATTCAAAAGCGTACAGAGTGTTTTTTTTTTCTTCGAACTGACTACGCTATTGACCCAGCAAGATCTTAACAGCTTCACCGGACTAAAGCGTACAGAGTGACTCGACAATAATTGTACCCGTAAATTAGTTGTTCCTCTGACATTATTTATTTTAGCTCGTTCGAAAAACTTTCAATTTTTTGCATGCGCCTTCACATTTGGGTGCGTTTTAAAAAATACACTTTTTAATGTACCCGAGAATTATTCTAGACCAAAACTCTAAATAAATTCAAACAAAAGCAATTCATTACTTTATTCGTATCACGAAAATTTATTAATGACAACAAACCGCACATTACCCAAATGACAGTAGGAATAATTAAGCTTATCGAAGTATGTCAAAAAATATTTGGTTTAATATTTAGTGGATAATGTAACAAAACTAATTCGTTTACGCCAATTATAAGTTATTAGCATCATTATAATTTGGTATTTCGCATAAGGAAAAACATAATTGAAACCTAAAAGAAAAAATAATAATAACAAAGGACTTACTGCTTTTTCTCCCCTCTTGGACTTTGTAAGTCAAATCTGTGAATGCCAAGTCCACTGGCGGTCTCTTTGGCAGGTGCGTGAGAGTTTTATGCTGCGCAGGTACCATTGTCACTTTGAGACTCCCCTTCCTGTCGGATATGATAGGTTTAGTGTCAACGGGTCCCGCGAGGGACGATTCTTTGTCCACTTTCATTTTATTCTTTTAACAAACGGCACGACACTCAGTTGATCATTACACTACGTCACAAAGAGTTTTTAATGGAGCGTTGATAGTGACACGTGCCGTTCGCTGCACATCCGCCGTTGTACTGCGAGGAGTTCCGAGGTACTGACTCGAGCGAGCAATCAGCTACCAACTCGTACATTTTACACTATACACTCAATGTATAGTGAGGTACTTTTCATGCAGTGTGTCATATCAGTCGGAAATTACCATTTTCACGTATCGTATCGCAGAGATTATTATTTAAAATCGTTTTTTTTTTAAATTATCACTTATCGTACTGTTTTCATAGCAAATTTAAAACTTGACAGACACAATGAAAGTACTAATAAATATTCTAATTCTTTTTTTATCACGCTTTTATTAGCTTCACCTGTATGTATGTATGTTTGTAACCGACCCCTTTGAGCTCAATTTTGTCCTACTTTGAACGATCAGATTTAATTCAAACTTTGCACACCTGTTAAAGGTCGATGACAATGCAATAATCCGAAAAAAAAAGTTAAATAAATTTAACTAAAAAATGAAAAATAAATACTAGTTTAAAAAAACTAAAAAAACACGCTTTCATAAAAAATCCAACTAAAAAATAGAAAATAAAATTTAATAAATTTGGATTAAGAATAGTGTAAATTAGAAATAAATGTATATTTTTGTAAAAAGTGACAAAAAAATGATAAAAATACTGATATCTGGAGGTGCTAATATTAACATGCGACATGTAATCCAAATTTATTAAATTTTATTTTCTGTTTTTTAGTTGGATTTTTTATGAAAGCGTGTTTTTTTAGTTTTTTTAAACTATTATTTATTTAGATGATAAGTCAAAGTAAAATATATTGTAAGTATGAATTAAAACATACAGAAGCAATCTATGCAACCGTCTCGAGGTTCCGATGTTCGCAATTACCATGTATTAAAAACAGTAATTATTAAGGCATATGATAAAACCCTAACTAATATTATAAAGGCGAAAATGTGTTTTTTTTTTGTTACGCTTTCACGTCTTAACTACTCAACTGATAATCATGAAATTTGCATACATATTTTCACAAGTACAGAAAAAGTTATAGGATTTCTTTTATCCAAAAAACTACTGTTCCCAAGACATAAGTCAAATCTACATTAAAATTGAGCGAAACCGTAGGCAGAAGCTAGTACTATAATATATTTACATTATTTGTTTAATTGAGCAAATCTTAACAATATACATTAACCCTATTTGTTGTAGCAATTTAGTATCAATTAATTTTACACACAAGTGACTTACTACTGATACCAGTGTGGTGTTCCACGACCTCGTACTCATAGACCGTGGTCTTGGAACAAGTGACGTAGAAACAAATTATTTCATTTGGAATTCTGTGATCTTTTGAATAAAATAACTGGTTTAGTTTATATGAATAATAATATGTTATATGATGTATCACAATAGAGTTTTTAATTGTAATAATATAATAATAATAAATGTATATATACATCACACTCGAAAGTCGTCAAAAGTCTGCTGTCACAGAGATTTTTTTTGATACTATGTAAATTTAGTCGTTGTCTTTAAATTACTAACACCAGGAAAACCGGTAACACTTCACTTGGAGGGAAAACATAGCTAAAGATAATAACATCAAGATAATTAAGCATTGCCTGCACTTTTCGCTCTTCACAGAATCTATTTAAGACTTGTAACTGCTGGCTTATTTTAAGACTTTAAAAATCGAACAATAACTTAAAAACATAAAATAAATTGTCATCTGAAAGTGATGATGGCTCATATAAAGAGTACGTAGAGCAGAGAAGTTGTAAATTCTACAAAGCTTTAGTTTTTGGTGAAGGAAAACTTTTTTTTTCGAACTGACTACACTATTGACCTAGCATGGTCTTAACAGCTTCACCGGACTGGTGAAGGAAAACCTATCATGAAATCAAAGCATTACAGTAAGGAATCTTGTATGTTCATTTAGTCTCGTATTAATCTACTAGCACTGATTGGTATGCTATAGCTTTGCATGTTCCATCTTCTAGTACATCAAGTAACATCATGAGTAGTATGGTCAACCTACCTAATCTACACCCAATATATAAAATTCTTTTTATGCATGTATCAACAGAATTACTTTAAAATCTATGTAACTGCATTTGATGAAGTTTTTTTATTACATCCATCAAAGCTGGCAAACACCAACTAGTTCAATAGAAAAATATTCTTACAGCATTAACAATGGATACATCAAAATTGTTTTAATATTCTTTATTATTATGAGAAGTATTTAAACTGGAACACTTACTTTCAACCCAAACTTTACCTTAACAAAAAATCTTTATTCAATTAAAATTTTAAGGAATGGTATACTATGCTAGAATACGTAATGAAACATTTTCAAATAACTATTTCTGTTTCCCATATAACATAAATTAGGATATCTGTATTTACAGAAAGACTAGCAGCTATCATTGCAAAAATGTAATAAAAAGATAGCTTATTAATAACATCTATAATGACAAGAGAGAGCTCGTAAAATAATAAACAAACAAAAATTATGAAAACAATTTAGAAGTATTAATCACTCATTAATATACATATAAAGTCCCACACATCATGCACTTGTTTACACACACACCACATAAATTCCTGCATGGACTTACTGTCTGTTTTGTTTATTGCATTTTCTTGAATATTTTACAGTATTTCGTTTTCCCTCTCTTCACTTCACATCCTATCGATGTATATTTTATTGGATATGAACAGAATAAAGTAAACAGCAAAATCAGATTTAGGAACATATTTCATCAGCTTATATTGTGTTTCAACAGACTTTTATATACAAATGTATGTCTGTAAAATGAATATAATCAATATGTTTCTTGGCATTCTCTTCTTTCATCATAACTTTTATCTTTTAGGTTTTATTGTATACTAGAAACAGCATACAATTACATCTCTATTTTTTCTTTAAAAATGATAGCTGATACTTTCAACTTTATGTGCATTGTCCTGTGCATACACACCACACTGCTTACCCACTTCGTCATAATCATAAATGATTAGTGGTTACAAAATTCATAGCTTCTTAAAACTAGAATAACTATATATTAATGTAAATATCATGTTAATCACCAAGACCAAGTGTCTGAGAAGTAATATTAACAACTGTGATCCAAATCTATCCAGTAGTTTATGCATGATGAGCACACAATATGATATAATGACCACTTAAATAAAATTACAACAGTGATCAATTCCTCAATTCAATCATGTTTTTGTACTTTATTGGTTTTAGTGATTGATCACCATTTCATGTGATACTAAATAATGATGTGACCTAATATGATAAACATGCTAAACCCTAGAGAGTTATTCTCAAGTGCGATTGTCAACTTGTTAAAGAAGCGTTATCACGAGGCTATGAATTCATCATAATGTCCAACTCAGCTGCAACTATTCGAAATCTATGTCAATCGACACAGTATTCGAACGCCATATCAACTAAGTCATCAACACCCCACATCTAAAATTTTACTATATTTAATTAACATCTATACAAAGTTCATCTTGTAGTTGTATTTATGAAATGCAATGTGACTTCTTACGAATTAACCCTTTGCACTCGAGGACTTCGGAGCGGAGGCATTTGAAATGTTGGTAAGAAATGAGAGTCGCGGCTCGTGGATTGTTATGCTCTCAATAACAGCAGACAATCACAGTTTCGAATTACTGCTAAAATGTGTAAAGCTTTGTTATTTTATTTCCTCTAAATATATTTTTATAATTTAATTGTGGACAAAATCCGCATTTGTTCATATGTTGATCTAATGCAATAGAATAATAGTTAATATATTATGTTTAGAAACTAGTTAGTAAGAAATAATTTGAATTGAAAATAAGATACTTTCATTGTTCTCTGGGTTTTGTTTTTTCATGAGATGTCATTGTCTTGATGCTGAATATCATTACATAGTATAAAACAAAGTCCCTCACCGCGTCTGTCTGTCTGTCTCTTCGCGATAAGCTCAAAAACTACTGAACGGATTTTCATGCGGTTTTCACCAGTGGATAAAGTGATTCATGAGGAACGTTTTTTTTATAATCACGGCGGGACAACGTCTGCCGGGCCCGCTAGTATATAATAAATTAAAAAGATGACGGAGTTTCATTTTATGAAGAATAGGTACACTTCGTACTAGTATTTCTATTAGATGAATGGAAAAAAAATGAATGCAAAGGGTTAATTATAAAATAGCATTTTAGAGAGTTTTTATACTATATTAATTTTGCATAAATAACAGAAAAGTAGTAATCAAGTTTTAAGACGAACGACATACGTAATGAAGTATAAACAAAATAAGTAGGCTAACAAACAAGTTATAACGTACGTACCTATAAGAAAAGTGTGAACCCTAATAAACTTTACTCGCAATGAGAGAACATATACATAGAAAGTTGTAAAAGTACCATCCAATTCTAATAAGCAAAAAAATCGATCTAATCTGCAATAGAAGATATACTATAACAATTATTAGACGAAATTCAACAAGTGGTGTCACAATGCAACTTTTTCGTAATCTAATCATGTTTAAAGTTCTCTTACCCTAAATTATTGAGTATATATAAGTTATCCATTTTGATCACTAATTGCACATAACTTTCACTTTAAGTCTTATAAAATATACCATAAATGAATTCCCAAATATTTTCCCGTAAACTTTTACTTTATGCTAAAACAAAACAATTACATTACGACTAGGGATGTGAAAAAATATCAATTAAGGAAATAATCGATTAAAAACGATTTTTTTAAAGTAAAAGTCAATTATGTACGCGATATTTATAATCTAAATAATTGATTAATAATTGATTTTTACCAAATCATACATCTGTATTCCAAAATCACAATTTACCTTCATTGGGCATTATCTATACTAATACTAATTACTAATAATACTAATTAATATAATATATAATAATAATTAATATAATATATAATAATAATTAATATAATATATAATAATAATTAATATAATATATAATAATAATTAATATAATATATAATAATAATTAATATAATATATAATAATAATTAATATAATATATAATAATATTAATATTTAATATAATATTATAAAGAGGTAAAGTTTGTGAGTTTGTGACGTTGTAGGGGGTAATCTCGGGAACTGCTGGTCCGATTTGAAAAATTATTTCAGTGCTATATAGCTCATTTATCGGGGAAGGTTATAGGCTATATATCATCACGCTAAGAACAATAGGAGCGAAGCACCAATGAAGAATATTTCAAAATCGGGGTATTTTTCCTCTTGAGAGCTTCCGCTGTGTGTTAGTGTTAATCCAAAGTAACTCTTCCACGCCAACGAAGTCGCGGGCAAGGGCTAGTACCAAATAATATTAAATTCTATGGAATCACTAAAAATCTACCAGCTATTAAAAGCCATATGGGTTCACTAAGAAGGATATATCACAAGTTTTAATAGACAATTAACTAAGTTAACACCACTACAAGTAAAGAAGTATCTTTTTTATAAAATATAGATATGCCTGGCTTTTTTATCTTTTGAGCCTTATGAAATCATTAATTCTGTGCAGTGACGCTTACGAAATTTTGATATAATCAGCAGGATCATAACTAAATAACATCTGCATAGTTGACGAAGAAAACTTTATACTGTTAATATGCATGTTGAAGGGATCTTCTAATAAGTCATCTCATTCCAGAATAAGGAAAAGCACTAATATATGTTATGAAAATCTATTACATTACTTTACAATATTATTTCTTAAAACAGCTGTTTCATTTTTAATATGGTGGTTACTATTATAGGTAAAAAGGAGTTACTAATTTAATGGTGCTGAAAATTTGTATCAATAATGGTATTTGGTTTCCTTATTCCTTACCTTGAAAGTTCAAAGGAATATTCGCTGTGATTTTTAGTTTTAAATTGATTATTTTTTTATTCATATCATATTATTTGATTGTTATTCTGATAAATTGTTAATATGAATCTCTTAGTTTTATTATTGAAATATGAAAAGCATGTAGATTTTTATATAATAGAAAAAAATCGATTTTTGCGAAATTATTTATATTTATTAAAATCGAATGTTGTCAAATTGTTTAAGATTGAAAAGTGAAAAATCGATTTTTATTTAATCGATTATTTTCCTTTAATGTCACATCCCTAATTACGACCAGTGTCCACCAATGAAATTATACAAATAAAACCATAACCAATTATATCTACCCAATTATAGTTGTGATTATAGACACACTTTCACCCAGTATTGGGTAGAATGGAAATGTATATTGCTTAAATAAAAGAATTAAGAAGCTTCGAGAGGTTTTCAGAAACTCTGTTTTAATATTAACGACAAAAATCATCACAACGTAAAATTTATCCAACATAAAAAACCAGTAATTATGTGAACCATAGTGGAATATTCAATTTTTTTGTGAAGTAATTTATATAATAGAGTCATTCCATTTAAAATCGTCCAAAAATAAAAAAAATGGTTGCTGCATGATTTTAGATTTTGATGAAAATTTGAGGGATTCATCTCTAGGGTCCCTAAGAATGAAATTTACACATATTCGATTTTTATGAGCACCCGTTTCCGAGCATTTAAATAAAAACTTTCAAAAATCGCCTTTTTTTAGCTTATTTAAAATTTCCTCAAAGTTTTGTCTGTTTAAAATTTTTTTCATTATTAAAGCGGAATCCTTAGGGGGACAGACTATAGTTTGATAAAACTCAATGATAATTTTGTTTATAGCGACCTACCATTAGCGAGAGCAAACTAAAAATGAGTGTTTTTTACTCATTTTTCGTGAATTTCAAGCGACTCTAGCGACTAATCGGTTATGAGTTAAGAACTTCCGGTTGACAGGAATTAAGTACACATATCATAGACAAAATTTAGCCATTGATCGACCTGAGCAGCCCACTCTTTCTGGAAGAAAACTTTGCTTGAAGTTTTGAATTTTTAAAAAATCGCATTATTCAGCCTACAAAACGAAAGTGTCTACTGCGAGATAAAATTCTAAAATTTTCAGAATCTTTTGTTCTTATCTTTAACTTTGAACGACTGCATCACTTGTTTTGTTATTTTAATGTGTAGTGCACTTACCGGTCGTTTTTTGACAGCAAAAATTACCTCAATATTTTTTTCCAGCTTATTTATGTAGGAAAATGAAATTTTGTTACTCAGTATGTAATAATAAAGGCTACTGTTTCATTAAAATAACCATTATTTCCTGTTGTAATAATCAATAATTTATTTAGTGCACATATTAAACGTTTTTTTTTTTCGAACTGACTACGCTATTGACCTAGCAAGGTCTTAACAGCTTCACCGGCATATTAAACGTTAAAAAGTTAGTTATATTTAAAAGGTTGCGCTGGCATGGCGTAGCTTTTTTTTAATGATTTTCTTTTGATTTTAGAAGGTAATTCTGATGGAGAGCTTGTTTGATCGTTGGCAATACTATCCGCATGTCACTGTCAGTCTATGACTGTCAGATAGTCGCGTAATTACAATATAAATTTACGTCAGGGTTTAAAAATTGAATTTTTCAATGAATTTTGTAAGAAATAATATGAATAAAAATTCAAATATATTCCGTCCATACTTTAAGTAACTTTTAAAAATCTTTATAAAATGGAGAGCATTACTGTAAGTTATTTTAACGGGTAAAGTTCTTTGTTCTTGGTATTAATTCATATGGATTATTTTTTATTGTTACAGAATTTTTCCGTGTCGCTTATCAAAGGTTTTATAGATAGTTTACGAGGGGTAACTGTACTTTTATATTTAGATAAAGAAATAAATGAGCGAGCTCTCAGCCGATCACCGCAAATGGACTTCGATAATTCAAAACATAAACAAAAGCCACCTAAAGTAAAACAGTAAGTGATATTTCACTGGATATTTTCATTTAGTATATATTTTCAGCAATGTTATTTTGTTAATATATCAAGTTATTTACTTAAAGTATTAATTATATTGAACACACATCTGTTTGCGAACATGATATCCATGTTAATAAAATACCATATGGTGTGAGACTTAATTAAAGCCTAATCTATGTCAAACCATATTTTCTTTTATTATGTGCATGTTGCTTTATATATAGCTGTTGAACCTATAAATTCAAATAATCCATTATCTGGATTTTTTTTTGTAAGAAAATCTTGTGATGAAACCATAGTATCACTTTTTCTAATGATTACCTATATACCATGGTGAGTTTAAAAATCTCTCATCAAACACCTTATAAGTGTGTTCTGTCAATTCCACTTGAGAGCAAATCCTCTCCAGCTTTAAGTGGTAATTTTCGAGTCAGATTTAAAAGGGTATAACGGATTGACCAGTAAATGCTTGAGGTGTCCAGGGAGGTCTGACGGTCAAGCCGAATCTCGCTAAATCGTATATGAGGGAGAAAAGGAGTTTTGGCAAATATCACAAAAAAAATTCAGATAAAAGTAAAATCAGGTTACTTTAAAAACATATTTCTAGAGTAAAATATATAGAAACCTGACACAATTCTGCTATATATTAAAATTGAAAGTTAATTAGTTTTGATTTATCTAAATGTAATGTAAATAGTAAAAAAGTAAATAAACATAAATAAAGAGAATTGAGTTTTTTTTTCGATTAAATACAACATATTTATAATCAAAATTCATATTTTGAAAGAGATCTCACATGGGGGTGGCTGGAGGTGGTCGAGATAAATCTTAGGACATCTCGCTAGGGAAGGTCTCAAAAAATCCTTGCAACCATCTAAAGTATAAGAAATTGGTTGTCTATAAAGTTGGTTCACGGACAATAATTTTACATGATAATGTCATAAGAAAACTTCGATGAAAAATTGCATACTTTTGAATTGAATTGTTCTATATGGAGATAGACGCCTCACAAACCAAACACTTAGGCCAATCACGCCGTTCTATCGCTTGTTCCACACTGTTGCTTGCATGCTTGGTCCAGGTGGAAGGTGACAATGACTCATGCTTTTTCATGCGTACAGCTGGCGTTCATTGATTTATAAGACATTATTACGTAAAAAAATAATGATCATTTCTTTTACAGGGAATCAAAAGTACTTAGAAGGGTATTACAATCATGCATATTAAATGGTTTTATATTTTTGCTAAGTATACTAATATTTGAGTATGCATTATTACCAGCAGTGAAGTACTTAGTGTCGGTTGTGTTTGGGCATGATCCTGGGGTGGCACATAATGTTTGGGCGTGGATGCAACCATTCCTCTCAATGACATTTAGGATGATATGGGTGCTGCCTTTATTTCTTCTGAGTAAACTGGTTAACAGTTTATGGTTCCAAGTAGGTTGTTTATTTTCTATTAGTTATTATGGTTTGAGATTGTACATCTTTATATTTTCTTAATTTTTTTTTCTTTTCAATCGAAATTGTAGTCTCCATTGGTACTGGTGAAAATGCCTCATAGAGGAGATTTAAGTACGTAAATAAATTGATCAGTGATCCAGTATTATCTATTATACAATGGAACATAAATATAACTAAACGTAAATCACACATTATTTATATGTCATACTCAGATATCATACATATACTTCTTCTTTTTTAAAATGGCAACATGTGTGCGCACACAATTTTGCCAATGTCAAGTGAATGGAGCCATAAACAATGGAGATTGCGCCAGACAATTAAACAATTATCTTTATATCCAGACCTGGCTATCTACAAACAGACACCACAAAGAAAGCACATGTAAACTAAACATACAACATATTGTTAGAATACAGACATACACAAGAGCATTACACTAAAATCGAAAGTTTAATTTTGTTACTATTAATAAATTTTGAAAAGCATTCCAGAATTAAATGATTATTCCTAACAAGAGTTAAGAGACACATAATGTTAGTAGAACGGGGAATAAAAGGGGATTGTACATATATATGATACTTCCACAATTATAAAGATCAAATGACATCTTATATGTCAAAAATCCATCATGGTTGGGCATAAGCCAACCACATAAGTGTAGGCCTGAGCTCTATGGCTAAGAAATAAGGTCTAAGCTTACTTAAAGCATTAAGCTGCTTCTGAACAGTTTTTTTAGATTAGTTTAATTAGTTAGGGATTAACTGAATTTCTTAATGGCTGTTTCAATGAGGAGGATTTGTTTTCAATCATGCCAGATTTCTCAGTCCTTTCTTAGAAAATAAACTTAGAAATCGTTTACCTTAATAAAATAAAAAGATTTGTAATATTACTTCTGACATCAATTTATATCTATGATGAGACAGTTTGTAATATATTCTAGATATTTTGACTAATTAATATTAGTTTTTTTAGGATATAGCTGATTCAGCATATCGTCATAGACGTGGACGACCACAGTTCATGTCAAGTGTCAGTAAAATAATTGCAGACTCCCTATTCAGTTTATTGGTGCAGGCTTTATTTTTAGCACAGGTATGTATTTAGTTAAAATATTAATTTGCTAATTCAATTTTTTTTTAATTGCTTAATCATTTTGCGATAATTTTCAATAATGATTATGATCGATTTCATCCAGTGTGTTAACACTTAATTGTCTATTATTTTTATTATATGTTACGGTTATTTTATTTTTAAATTAATATATATTGTAATGAATAATTGAGTTATAATGAAATTAATGTTATTGTGAATGGTTGATTGGTACAAAAGTTAAGCTCTGGTATCAATTCTTTTAAGTGTTAAGTGTAACAAACAAAATCATATTCACATTTATAATATTAGTTAGGACTAGTTACTACCCGCGATTTTGTCTGCGTAAATTATTATTTAACACTGCTTCAGTCCTTATGCATGTAATACTTATAAAAATGTAGTTTCTTAGAACTATTATTATAAAGCTAGAGGGTTTGTTTGTTTGGTTGAATGCATTAATCTCAGGAACTACTGATCCGAATTTAAAAATTATTTTAGTGTCAGATAGCTCATTTATCGAGGAAGGCTATAAGGATATATTCATATCACCACTTTAAGACCAATAGGAGCAGAGTGCCAATGAAAAATGATTCAAAATCGGGTATATTTTTCCTTTTGAGAACTTCCGCTGTGTGTTAGCGTTAGCCCAAAGTAATTTGAACTTCCGCTGCGTGTTAACGTTAGCCCAAAGTAACTATTCCACATGGACGAAGGAGCGGGCAGAACCTCGTAACTTGATATTAGAAGATATAATTGAATGATAACCTTTTTTTAGATAAGGACTAAATATCTAAAAAGTACATAAAAAAAATGACTGAAATGTATGTATAGTTTTGGAATGATGCATGAATGTGAGACCTGTTGCATTTTATTATATCGATTAGAAGTCTACATTATAATGTTTTATCCATAATATGCACGTACAACATAGTAAGGATCACGCATAGTTATCGCCTATACAATCATCTAATCTGGAACACCTTTGTCTTTTTGATACCAGAGTTCAAGGTGCAATTGATAATCTCATTCTTGTAGTGTTATAATCTCCATACAATAACACACAGCACCACAACGGAATGTATTTTATTTATCATTTGTATTATGCTCAAGGGTTTTCATTGCAAAGGTAATATCTAATTAATTATTCATTATTAATGTGTGTACTTGAATTCATTCTTATATCCTACTAATATAAATGTGAATGTAGTGTTTTGTTTGTTACTCTTTGATGTCTTTACTATTCAACATGTATCATTACATAGTATAAAACAAAGTATCCCACCGCGTCTGTCTGTCTGTCTGTTCGCGATAAACTCAAAAACTACTGAACGGATTTTCATGCGGTTTTCACCTGTAGATAAAGTGATCCATGAGGAAGATTTTGGTATATAATTTGTCAAGGATTTTTTAATAATCAGGGCGGGACAACGTCTGCCGGGCCCGCTTGTATAATTATAAAATTTTGTATACATCTTATATGGTGTACAGAGAAGGTCATATGTAACCTTTCTTGCAGAAAAAAAGTACTATACCCATTGATATATAAAAACCCAAGATGCACAGTTTAGTCTCGAATAAAAGTAACGCTCAAAATCATCCCCAAAAGCTCACCGATATACCTATGTAGTTTGAGTTATACTATAAAGTTTTGCAAATTCAACCTTACGCGAATTATTTAAAGTTGTTTTTATAAAGCAGTGTACAAAAAGTCCAAAGACGCGAGTGACGAGAGACTATTTTTTGAAACTTGGATCAACAATAGCTAGATAAAGGGTCACGTACAAAATCGAAGTAACTATTATCCGCGTAAATATATACTTATGTAGCTATTTGTTTACCAAGAATGAGAGAAAAAAGTTTTAAAACAGAGTTAAAACAAAAAGTTTAAAAAAAAGTTTTAAGTTCAACCTAATTACAACCATGACACCTAGTAATAAAGTCACAAATGTTCAACATATTATCTAATACTTACGATAAAACGAGGAAAGCAATAAATTACTCCCGTCACTTACAAATGAAAAGACAACATAAACAACATTTAGTGTGAATTCAACCTTAATACGTAATGAATACAGTACTTTTTCCGTTATAGTGAGTGTTTGTGCGTGGTTGGCTAGCCTTGGCCAAACATATGTACCACAGGTTTAAAATCGGTAATTTTGTTCAAAATTTGATATTATTTGTTAGTTTAAAGCTTAAAATATAACTTATTCAACATGTATTTAGCGAAAGTAAGATACTCCGGCCGTTAAATTGCTTTTTCGGATATTATTTTTGCATCTTTTGAATACACTGCGGCATTGTGAAACGTGCTTAGATTGGCTGTGTTTCAAACAAACTAAACAAAATAAAAGTGAGCTGTTATTTACCGAAACGTATTTTTCGCGCCAACCCGATATCTAGTTATTGTCGATCGAAGATTTGATGTGTTCTCAGAATTCTCAATCTTGTACTCATTTTATGCGTTCGCTTTGATACGTTGACTGTGTATCTTGAGTTTTTATATATCAATGACTGTACCCTATAATCTACATCAATGTAGCAAAGCCACGAGCAAAATATAGTAGTATATAAAGCAAAACTATTCATGAATGTAAGTCTGTTCGTATAATTAAGAAATATATGAGAATCACAAAATGCAAATTGCAGGAGTTAAATGAAATCTTTCAGTGAACTCCTTCAATTATGATTAAGTAACTTGGCGCACACTTTCTATTACATTAAAACCATAGACCATAAATGAAAAAAAAATACATTCTATACTTTGTAATATACGAAAATGTAATATTAAAATATTATTGGACTAACCTCTTTGTAATAATTAAACAAAAAAACAGTATATTATTGATTCTTATGATCACATGAACAGAAATACTAAAACGGAGAGCTACCGGTCACAGCTTCGATAACTTCTTTTCATATCCAAGAAAACTAACGTTGTTTACAATGGTATGACGTCATATCATCGCCTTGATAGGTATATTTACGGAAGATGTTTAAAAATAATAATAATGAAAACATAAATTCTAAATCAAAGTTATGGAATAATTTTCTTAGGTACAATTTGCTCATAAATTGAAAGTGTTTCCAAAAAAGTATTTACAACCCTTTCTATATTGAATTTCCGTGACGCAAAATATATTTTTAAAGTGTGCAAAATTCTTTGCTCCTCAGAGTATGCTAGTCAGTTTGTTGCCGCTGGCGTATGTAGGTGAATTGCTGTGTCTTGTACATATGTGCCTACTCTACTCGCTGTACTCGTTCGAATATAAATGGTTCAACATGGGCTGGGAGTTACACAAACGGTTGACCTTTATCGAGACAAACTGGCCGTACTTCCTCGGCTTCGGGCTCCCGTTGGCGGTTTTGACTCAGATTCCACAGTCTTATATTATAAGGTGAGTTTGTATAACCTGCAAAGTTATTAAATACGGAACGGCTGTTTTTAAATACGGAACCATATATCCAGTTATCAGTTATTGATAATTTATATATAAATATTTTGTCTGATAAATAACTTGCATCATCTGATCTTATGATTAAATAAAGCGTTTCCCAAATTAATTAAAAAAAATGTGATAATTTGATATACAACTACCACTGAACTTCTTACTTCCACTTAAGGACAGTTCATAAAATACGTCAGCACTTATGTGAGGAGGGGAAGCGTTACGTACTGTGACAAGATCCGGCAAGGAGTTCGGGGTTCTAAGAAAATGTGACGTTCCCAGCTCAGCAAACAATTTTGCATTTTTTTGTACTGAAGAAAGTTACTCTTTTCATGTATTTAAATTATAGATATTTTCACATAGGTATATATTTATATATATTTGTATATGACAGGAAATCTGTCGTTCGTGACGCAGTATGATAAGGGGGGTCGCAGAAAATATGACGTAGCGTGACGAAGGGGATTAAAAACATAAAACTTTACGTGACGTATTTTATGAACTGCCCTTTATATACCACATAGTAAATAACATCTCATATTGGACAATAAATAATATGAATGAGCTGATGGCAAATAATAAATAATTGAAAATCGATTTACTACAAAATAATGTGGAATCTCAACTTCTTAAAGTCTAAGAATTGTATAAATTACTAGCTGTGTCCGCGACTTCGCGTGGAATCTAATGTAAAAAACAGTGACTAATAGAATCATCTGTATGTATTAAGTCCATTTACTTATCTACTCATCTCGTCCTTAGGTCGCGTCGTCATTAAAATTACAATAACTTTTGATGAAGGGTGACGATTTTAATGAAACTGAGACTAAATGTTACTCGAGGATGTTCTTTATGATTTTCTTGATGAGGTTTTATCGTGAATGCCAAATGATTGAAATGTATTTTATTACTGATTCCTAGACTGTAGGATGTAATGTAGGTACACTCTCGTAGTCCGGTGAAGCTGTTAAGACCTTGCTAGGTCAATAGCGTAGTCAGTACGAGAAAAAATAAACCTACATTTTCTTTTTTCACAAAAATCTAAAAGACACGTTAGATTTAAGTTCATATTATATGTATAGAATAGATATAATATGCTAACATAATAAAAATAGTTATAATCATATATACTTAATTATCTTATCAGTTCAAGAGCGATAGGTAAGCGTTGGGTTTGACCTTAGGAACCTATTTTATCCGGTTCATAGTGTGATACATTATTATTTTAATAAGGATATATTTGAAATTAATTTATCGAATAAATGTAAATATAATAAAAATAGCGTTTGTTGATTTATGCTATATTGTTAAATATGTCTGAAGCAGTCCGCATAATCCGTGTTTTAATAAACTAACTAGTATGTTAATAGTGGTGATATTTAAGTATCTGTTTCAATTGACAGACTATTTTAAATACATATGACTCGGTACAGAATAAGTTAACAATGATATAAACAAAGACCAAATTATTCGGACTTTAAAAAATCGTTAAGTAACATAAAATATAAAAATAAGCTTTGTGCCCATTTAAACATGGTTACAATATTTTTTAGTATTCAGATATTTAAAAATCAAATCTACATTTGCTCCAGCTACTAATGTGAATAAAGTACATCATTACATAGTATAAAATAAAGTCCCCTACCGCGTCTGTCTGTCTGTCTGTTCGCGATAAACTCAAAAACTACTGAACGGATTTTCATGCGGTTTTCACCAGTGGATAAAGTGATTCATGGGGAACGTTTTGGTATATAATTTGTCAAGGATTTATTTTTAATCAGGGCGGGACAACGTCTGCCGGGCCCGCTAGTGTAATATAAAATTAAACAAGACGTGATATTATAATCACTTTTTTATTCCAGCGGTTGCGTGTTCTCAATATTCTTTCCTGTATTTATATTAAGCGGTAACGAAGCTACTCCAGTTATTGGAAGGTAAGAACTATAAGATATGTATTATTAAATTATTAAAAAAAAGTAAGAAAATGGACATAAATAATAATAATCCTATGTTTTCTGATGCTTATTTTTACTAAAATATCCTAGAGATCTTTGAAACTTATACTGTAAAATTACGATGCTCAACTTTTTGTCAAAGAAAGTAAAGATTTGGAAAGAATTTAAATATTAGCTTAATTTTTATAATCTATCTATCTACTATATGTATATATAAGAGATTCCCACCTATATATTGACTCATCACGATATCTTTGAAACTAGGCTAGCGACTTGTAAAATGGTACGAATGTTCAACTTTTTGTCAAAGAAAGTTAAGATTTGGAAAGAATTTAAATATTAGCTTAATTTTTATAATAATTGTAATGATGAGTGAAACTAAATATTGTAACGTCATAAGCGCTCGGTTTTGTTTGGAATTTTATGACATGGATACCAAAAATTTTTTTCAATAATATGCAACTTTCTTGGAGTAAGTAAAATTGATTACATTAAAAACTCTCAGAAATCCACAGTTTTATATTATTCCCGTACAAGGTGGTGGTGCAACAAGAACGTTTCTTAGATCCAGGTTTCGGACGATAATGTTACTATTAGTGGATGTGTGCGAATTCTGATAAATTCATTATTACATGCCGGGGTTCAAACCTGCGGACATCCGATTGATATTCCACCGGCCAAACCACTCGACCACCAGGACTATACCACGAGACCACTATATATCTATGTATCTATTTATACATCATTAAATATATCAAAATCCAGTGTCATAATGTTTGTGTCCACGATGAACTCCGAAACTACTCAACCGGTCTTCATGAATGTTGGCATTTATGTATAATTTGGTTCAACTTGCGAGATAGGACAATTTATATTTCGATAAATGACCTCCATATTTTTAATTACAAATTAAATTATTGTTAATGTTGATTATTGTTATTAATTGTAAGTTTCATAAATCTCGAACAGATGGTGCTTTAAATTAGTTTGTTGACAGAAAACTATAGGACGGACTGTTATAGATATCTCATAGATGGCGCCATGTTTAATTTTGAGTCATAATTTTAATTTAACGTGTAATAACTGAGCCACAGCAACGCGTGGCCGTGTCAGCTAGTATATATACATATAGTATAAAGGTTTTGTGTGAACTTTCCATTTATTATGAAGACAAATGTTCTAAACCCGAATGTTTAGAACCGTCCCATAGATTTTTTTTAATAAGTACTGAAGCCGGTTTTTTTTTAATTACAGTGAGTACCCTCTGAGACTGTTTTCACCGGTCGTGGCGATATCGAACGGTATGTTTCGGTTCGTTAGGCAAGGGGCAGAGGCGGTCACGCAACGGAACAGATGATAGCCGATACCTTAACTAATTCTATAATATTTATGGTGCGAGGTTATGCAATAAATGATATTATTATATACTTCCATATGTAGAAGTATTTCTCATATGTAATATCTAAGGAATTTATTTGGGGCTTTGTTTTTCAAATTCGTTGTTATATATTTTACAAGACAATTGACAAATTACTGAAAAAAACATGTATACATATTTAAGTTTGATACACTTGACGCTGTTTAAAATTCCTTTTATATCGAAATAAATTATATTTTTGTTGGTTTACCTTTTTTATTGCTAACTTCAGGGTAATTATATCATGGCGCCTTTGTCAGTCAAGATTTTAAACTAAAAGTAATATATAATTAAAATGTCTATTTATTTATCTAGTAATTTGTGTAACCTGAACATATTTATAGTAAATGTTGTAATTAACAATAAATCGATATCGTTCTACCCTTTAGTTACGAAGCGCGTTCATGTTATTTATAATTCTACTTATAACTGGTACGTAACGTAAAAAATGTAAGAGCCACGAACGCAGAATCTGTATGACGTATTTCATAGAGTAGAAACGATTATCCATCTATTCCCTCATAACCCTTAAATATATGATCAAATTATTCGGAAAAAATAAAAATATCTATTTTTTTAATGTTAGTGTTAGGTAAAAAGTAGTTTCATCATTTTAGATTATGCATTTAAGGGTTAAATGCCGATAGAAGTCAGAGTTTTTGACGGGATCTTAGTCTCTCATGTAGATTTTATATTTTATTCATATTCTTATGTTATTTGACTATATTTTATAATATTGGTGGTGTTTTACATAATATAGTTCGGATATGATGCACATGATCATAGAGCATGGATTCTAACTGGCCACAAAACTCCCTAGAAATTTCTAACAAGAGGGCCACCATCTTGTTAGATCAAAATCAAAATATTCTTTATTCAATTTAGGCCATGAGAAGGCGCTTATGAACGTCAAAGCTACCACCGGTTCGGAAAACAACCCGGTCATCGAGAAGAACCGGCAAGAAACTCGATCTGGTTTATCTTTTCATGTCATATGATCACAAGAAACTTGTAATGTAATATCTTTACCTACTCGATAATGGCAGTAATAATCTACTACAAGTTTAGTTGACAAAAACTTAAAAAATAAAGTAAGTACGGAAAGCATTTCATTTTCGTCCGATCCAGGAAATTGTACCCTATCGCGCTTAAATAGGTTTCACTTGATAAGATTCAACTAGACTTAGCATTATAAGGTAAATTCAGTTTAAATTGTGCAAATACATGATGGTAACTTTTCTCAGTCTCATATTTATTAAGAAATTGGATTTTTTTTATATATTTTCGAAATGGAAGGCTATTAAAATAATAAATTAGACGAGAAATTGTAATAATGGGTAATTTCTTGAAATAGATCACGTAACTACTAATTTATTGGGGACCACTAAAATTATTACCCCATTTTTAGGTGAATACGTGCTTCTCTTAAACATTCGGTTTCCATTATAAATGTATTCTTCTTCTTTAAAATTATTGCCAGATTTAAAAAGGTTTTGAACTGTTAATATTAAATATTAGCGTTTTACTGGAATTTAAGAGACAATATCATTGGAATTTTAGGGATGAATGGGATTGATGAATTTATGTTAGTACTGATATACCAACCATTTATTAGTTGTTCCAAATGACAACTAATTTGTAGATTTTATATAATTGATAGCGCGAAAACATGGAATATTAGAAAAAGATTTTGTTAACATTCGAAATTATTTATTTTTGTTGAAATTGTGTAATATACTTTAGGAAAATAAAGAACACTGGTGTCACTTTTATGCAATTTTCCGACCACAACATTCTCCATGGAAAATGTTCATATTTTAAGGGTATTCTTTCTATGCGGTCATCTTATTTTTTATTTGTATGTTTATATAATATCATGTATATGGTGTTGTGATTTATTTTTTACATGACATAATTTATATCAATTAAATAGACTGACTTAAACATAGTTCTTTTGTTTCATTCACAAGTTGTGTCGATGTTGAGCATTTTATCACTTTTATTAAACCAAAAAGACATAAAATTTCTACTTTCACCCACAGACAGAACAAATGGTAATCAATGGTCTCGATTCAATGGTATTCTTCGAGATATTTTCAGTGTCTCGCTGTATATATGTATCTCTTTTGTACCTTTTTGCCCACAGCACACTTTGTCACTCATTATAAAAACGATTCAATAACACTCACAACTCAAAAAAAGAAGTGGGTTAAATAGCTATAAAAACAACTGTTCTTGCGTCCTTCTTGAATGTTTTTTTTATGTACCGTTATACGCATAGCATGTAAGGGTTAGTGCTGCCCAAGTATTCGTCAAATCTGCATAGTAAGCAGAGTTAGATCGAGCTCTGAGCGCTAAGCCGATTCGCTTAGTCTGTATCGAGATTTCGGAAAAAGCGGCTGCCTAATAATTATAATTAATAAATATTTATAATTTATTAAAATAAATATAATTCGTTTAAACAATATGTGTATATTAATAAAAGATTTTTTTAACTCTTCTTTAATTTATGAGCTAACAGTACGAAACTGGCTGAAACCGTTTGAAACGTTTTTGAAGACGAAACGAGTTAGTGCAAACACGTGGCAAATAGCTTTAAAACCATCTGCCATATAACTACTCTAGTTTTCCAGTACAGTAAAATACCGTCCATCGTTCCGGTCATAAAAAGGCGCGCTACCTACCTCGCGGTTTTTTACTATACGCTCAAAAACAAGTACTTTAAGATAAATGATATTATAACTAAAAAGCTGTAGATACGTCATAAGCGTTTCGAGAGCGCCTTGTTAACCCTCCGATGAGTGACAGTTCTGAACTTCACGGCCGTGTGAAAAGGTCCCTACGGTCCTTTTTTGTAAATCATGTTTTTTTCATATATTTTTTTTTTTTATTTTTTTTTGTTTTTATTGTTTATAACTAAATTCTACATACAAAAATAATTTTCAAAAAAATCAGCAAATATACTATCAGCTGCACGCCTTTCATCCGCAGTCATTTGCTGGTAACGTGTACTACGGCGTACAACAATTTCAGCAACGTCCAAATTACTTGCATCTGCCATATTTATTTTAGTTTTGGGGGGGGGTTGTAGTGGCCGAAGTAGGAGTAATTTCAGTTTAAAAAGGTCCCTAGGGACCTTCTCACTCATCGGAGGGTTAAAACTTCGCTAACTCGCTTATTTTAGACGGTTACTCCGTCAATCCGCCCGTATCTAAGCAACATATAACTATTTCTTTTTCACCACTGATATTGAGAATATGCCATCTTATTTTCACATTTTATCTAAGACAGTGTGACGTTACTATATTACATTACGTATGTGTACGTTTTCGTGCCATTGGTTTTGTCAAAATATCATTTATTTATTACATCTTTGGTACATCAACGACGCTCTCACAAAATATTACCTAAATCTAATAACCCACAAGTTCACGACAGTGTGAAGCATCTTTACAGATGTGCACATATTGCGCCATATTTTATTTCAGCACTATCTTAACAAAATAATTAGAATGAAAATTATAATTTAACATAAATTCAGCATGCATATAATTTAAACAGATCTGAGCGATATTTACTTAATGAGCAATTAAAGATGTCAATCTCATCGTTACTAATGTCATTATACAACTGTTTCATACGATTGAGATGCGAACAGATGTTTGTTCGTAAAAACATTTTGAACATCATGAAGGTAATATCTTTTGTTTTTTTTTTATATCATAGGAGGCAAACGAACAGGTGGGTCACCTGATGTAAGTGATCACCACCGTCCATAGACACTTGCAACACCAGGGGAGTCGCAAGTGCGTTGCCAGCCTGTGTAGGGAGGGGGGGGAGGAAGGGAAGAGGAAAGTGGAAGGGGAGGGGAGGTGGGTCTCCGGCGCTTTCACTGACCGAACGAAACGCAACAATGCAAGCACTGTTACTTCACGTCAGTTTTCTGTGAGAGAGTGGTACTACCCCGGGCGAGCCGACCCATTTATGCTGAATCCAGTAATAGTTTCAGCGTGGCTCTACCACCTATCATATCTACAGTTTTTTAGTTAATCATGGCTTAAGATATTTACGGATTATATTTTTTTTAGGATATCAGTTATGAGATTCTAAGGGACCTTTGAAAACAATAAAAAAAATATTTTTTCTATCTCTAGAGTGGCCTAACTCCTTAATAATACGGACTAAATGCAGTATTTTACTAATTATTATTAAAGGAATAAATTGCAAACATAGACTTAAATAACACTGAATTGTCTAATATATCGAAATAGTCTCCGAAACGGATGAACTAATTTTGATAATATTTTTAAGGGCACAGGCTCCTCTTTAAGCTTAAGAGTTAGTAACAATAAAGACATCAAACGGCACAGCCATGGGAACGAAGTCTTGGAGACCACTTATTAGAAAAATAAAAGAGTAAGTTCACATAAATAATTTATTTTTTAATTCACATCTTCATCAGCACATTATCACATGAAATATTTTCTTATGTAAATAATAATAAGATGGTTATAAATCCAATGAAATTACATACAATAATAATTATACAAAAAAAATACAAGATAAAATTTTCTATAACTTGTAAAGTATATTAACAATTCGATATAAATAAATATCACATATTTATATTTCAATCATAATAAAAATAAACATAAGCGGTGTTTTACAAAACAAGTTAAATACGTATTGAATACTTGCTTTAAAAAGGTTTCGTATTACATGCACCGCGCTCGCCCGAGGCTAGTTCGCGTTATCCTTTTTCGTTTCTTTTTTTTTTTGGGGGTGCTGCGGCGGGGAGACTGGACTGGGCGGACCACCACCTAGGGGCTAATAAGGGGGGGGGGGGGCTTTTGGGGGATTACGGTAAAACTCCGCCCTCGGCTTGGGGGGCCGAGGGGGAGCATACAGGCAAGCTCCGCGACACCCCCGGCGGCAGGCGTTTCCCACGCCGCACCCAGCTGAGGCAGCCCGGTTGCAAGACTGCCTCCCAGCAAGTCTAACCTAACGTAACCAAAGCGAGACAAAAGAGCAAGATGGCGAACATTCAGCGACCGCGGGCATTTAATACGAGACCTTTTTAAAGCAAGTATTCAATACGTATTTAGCTTTTTCGTAATGACACCGACAATGTTTTGTACAAATGGAAATAATATAAAATTGCACTCGAAATAATATTTTCAATCGTTATATTTATTTACTTAAAATAGTTTTTAACTATGTAAATACTACTTGAGATCTGCATTCTTCTTAATCTTACATTATATAATTTGATTTATTACAACAAACACGATTAAAAGTATAATATTTAAATATTGATATAAAGTTCAATGTACTCATTATTAATCTTCATTGAAATCGGGATGAAATAAAATTAATTTAAGGAATGAAAAGAAATTGTATAACATTAATACATTAGTTGAGACGAATTTCAAAGGAGACGCGAAAAAATTGAAGTTACAGAAATTTCGATTTAAAAATTGCATTGACTTGGAAAAGTTTTTGAAGGTTAAAATCTGTCTGTATTATGCAGAATTTCGGGTTTCACACAAATACTTAATATTCAAAAATATACGTATATACATACATAATCATTAATATAAAAAAATGAATCATAATTAATAAAGTATCAAATATACTAAGGCAGGAATGTATTGGTAATGTTATACGAAACTAACACTAGGTTATTTACAACAAATATCTAAATAATTATATCTAATTAGTTACAAAGTATGACATGAAATAATAACGTGTGTGTAATTATTCTATATATATATGTGGGAATGAATAAACAATAACAAACATTTAATTGCATATTTCAATATTTGTGTCTACGTTTGATCTGTACAGTGAAGGATGGCTCAAATGACTCGTATCCGTTTGTATTGTATTTTGTTTAAAAAAATCTTAAGTAGAATGACTGGTGTTTTTTGATATGTCAGCGGTAAAGAAAGATTATAAGACTATAACGTGTAAACAGTGTAAAAAACGAATTAAAGATTGGTTTGCCAGATTCCACTGTGTTCTCAATCATCCCACATATATATATTAATTTTCAATATAAATATACAGATTTGCACCTTTATATACAAAATCAAATGTAGACGCTAATAATATGTCTTATTATTTAAAAAAAACTGTGCATACATTTGATAAATTAAAAATATATTTGATTATCTCCAATGACACACTAATTAAAAATATTTTGAAAACAAGTCACTTCTATTGTTTTACTTCACGATTGTTTGTGCTATAACCACGTAGTAATACAATTTTGTTTTAATTTTTTATTTCTTTATGAAATTCTTTATGAAAGAAACTGACCAAATAGCAGAATTTGTAAATACATTTACATAACTAACATCAAGATCACTCGGTCGTTGTATTGCAAAACGGAACCTGTTTTGGGATCTGTTTTGAATATTTATAACTCGTTTATGTTTTTTTTTCTTTGGTCGTCATAGTCCCAAGAACTTGTATGTAACTTTACGAAAAACTGTGGCTATTTCTCTGAAAAATTAATTCGTAGTAAATTAATATTTATATGAAAACCAAACCATTAACCACGGACCAATAAAATCAAATAAAATTCAATATATTTTTACGAAACATTATTTTTATAATTTTTTTTTTATTTAGTAAACATTTGTTTTTTTTTAAATAACCTGTTGTTTGGGATAACTTCATTCAAATATTTGAAATTAGACTTCAATGAAAGAAAGTTGATTGTCTCTTATATGACAACGGATTGTAAGAATAAATTGAGATAAATAATATGCTATGTATATTCATTGATATAATGAGTTTAACCAAAGATATAACTTTATTTTTTTCCATGTTACATAATAACTATCGATTTAAGCTTCAATACAGTTAATACGCTTAACTCTATAATGCTGAGAACGATTATTATGTGCTTATACGTCGACATTGCTAGATTTAAAATACAATATAATGTATGCACTAAGCAAGGCAAGTCAAAAGTAAGTATAGTAAAGTTTACTTATAATTATGATATAGTCCGACTTATAATGTAAGAGGTGTTAACTAATGTAGATATTAAAATCTGTACTAGTGACGTTTTAACAAATAAGTACATGAATCAGCTATTTGACTGTTATTACACGCACGGCATGTTTTTTTACAACGACAAATAACTCTCAGTTGGTAAGTCGTTCGTTTGTGATGTCATCCCTTTGTATTTAATTGTATCAAAGTGATTTACTTAAGTCAAAGAAATTAAGCTTATATTCCTATGTAAATTGATAGAACTATATTTTTGAAAAGTGAAGTTTTGGTGCCTATTAAATAAAGTTCATAAATTTTTTTAAATAATTGTTATAATCAATAATTGTATAATAATTTGCATGACCTTATTCCTTAATCATTTTAATAACAACTGCAAGTTTATAGAGAGATCCATTATTTATAAATGATACTTATACATAATAACATGTTCAAAACAAATATTTTCAAGTAAATGTAATTTTTATACCCTGTATAGGGTAAATAAAATTCTACTATTAAGCTAAATATTACGACAACACACTTACGAATATAAAGGGCGATCGTAAATAACGCGTTCACGCATTTATTTCTATACGCACGTGACCTTGCAATTTACAAATCATAATAAACGTGAGCTTGGTATACTGGACTGCGTTGCCCCTATTATAAAGTTCATATTAAATGCATTTTTTTACAATTGTCGCAATATATAGGCAAGGGACACAAAATAGTACAGATTATGATAAACAATGTCTAATATAGATCACTACGTTATTACGAAACGTATTTCAAAATAAAATGTTGCAATAATTATAGTAAATGCACTAAAAGCATACCGACAGCAGCTCCGACGGTCAAACCGACGCTGAGCATTGTTGCTATCACCGAAGAAGCTTTCTCTCGTTCGTGCAAATCCACAACTCTGCAACACCGATGGCGAATTTGAATGAAAATAATGGTCACACTAATCTAAGGTAGGCAACACCATAGACAAGAATTCAAGATGGCTGCGTGTCATATGTCAGGAAAAACAAAAATTATGCCCCTATAATTTTAATTAGAGGTAAGGAGAACTATCTCTTATAGCGGATATGTTAAAAGTTTCCAACTCTAAAACTAAATAATAGTTCCAAGACCCTTCAAAATGGCGCTAGCATATGCAAAGGTTATAGATAGTCTCAAATAATCTTGTATATACTTATAACCTAAAATAACTAGTGTAAGAAAACGAAGTGTGATAAAATTCTTGTTAACTTGAATGAGGGCAATGTACTAATGTAGCATAGTAAATGTCTATAAAATTTATATGCGTTTTTTGCCACTCTATTATATACCGTTCACCAGCGTCTTAGAAACTATTTAACAATCGTCACAAAAACAACGTTTTTTGTTGCCTACAATTTTAAATCTATAATATATTCTAAGATATTCATTGATATTATAAATAGTTTAGATCTAAATTGCCAATGTAACTAAAGTATTTAATTTAGAAAAGATCAATCTATATCTATCTATCAATCAAAACTATAGTTTTTACCGTATGTATGGAAGTTTTTTTCTCGAACTGACTACGCTATTGGACTTGCAAGGCCTTTACAGCTTCACCAGACTATGTATAGGAGTGTTTATAATATGCTAATAACACGTGTAGATATATGTGAACGAAGTAAAATATTAAGTCCACAGTCCAAGTAATGTATCGACAGTATAGTAAAGGGCAAATTTTAATGCTCTCCTTACTAACAATCCCGACGTAAAATCCTGCATCCTGCACTTCCGAGCTAGTATCATTTCAAGATTTAATGTGCTACCATATTTTCAGACAACATTGGGTAAGATTATTGGCAAATGTAAATTTAATTCCTGATAAAAAAAATAACTTCACCTATGGGAAGGGGCATTTTCAAAATAATTTATTCAAGGCATCCATCAATTCCTTTCTGATATTTTGGTGGTAGAGGAATTCTATATATTTCAATAGTGAGTATTAAGAACAACTAACAGTAAACAAATGAGTAGTTCGTGGTAATAGTAATAAATAATGATAACCCAATTACCTACAGCCCTCCTAGACATAGGCCGCACGAGATAACACCGCATGTGATTTATCTTTGTTCAATTGTGCGAAACGTGTTCTATCGCAAATTACTTCCAGTAAATTGTTTCAATTTTAAACCAATTATTACAAACATTTTTGTAAATGGATCGTGAAAGAATACTTTTCTTCCATTGGCGTTAAACATAAAATACTAAAGACTAGTGAAAAAAGCTAAGACTGACAGGCAAATTAGGAGAATTCTAAAATATTGAAGAAAGACTATTTTGCGTTGAAAGTATCGTATCGTAAGCGTTAAGGAGGTTAGTTAAAGAACGCAACTTATGTGTGGATTGAAACAGGTTCCAATAAATCGGAAAGCAGACTGAGAAAGGACTCATAAAACTGCCGAAATCAATGTAAAACCAAATGTATGACTATAGTTTAATTAATAAATTTATTAACGACAGATAATTTAATTTATTTCGTCACACGTTTCTGTGAAACAATATGGCTTCCAAAACAGTGGTATTTGACAGCGTGACGTCGTATTGAACAAATATAGGTCTGTTTGTTCGGAAACCGAGACGATTGGTCCAAATCATGCAATCAGTTGGAGCTTTCGTTGTAAGAGAATATCGTGATGGAACTATGTCATGGTGGTAGGTCTATAGCTAATACTCGTATGATTACCTATCACTATCAAGCTGAAAATATATCGCCTGAGCCTTTGACTATCTCATATATCATCTAATAATATCTGGTGAAATTGTCGTCAAACACAAAAAATCTATAAAGAATGAAAAAACGGTACAATAAGTCATTACTAGAGCGATTAGAATAAAGGAATCCAAAGATTGAACTAACGAAGCATCACTCACCTTGTGGAATTGATCATGACGATGTTAGTGAGGTAACCGTTGGTGAAGGCGAACACTATCATGATGATGATGTACTCCCAGTCCCAAAGGAAGAGTACTGGCAAGTGTTTCCTGGGCTGTGCGTTGCATAGCATCAGCATTGGGACACCAATAATACGAAGTATACTACCGATGGCGATCAGCCATTGGTTATCCGGCTGTTAAATAAAAAAATCAGCCCGATAACATTCTCCACGGAGTTTTTAGCGGGATCTTGGAATATCATATCTATTTTACTTGGCTCTATTTTGTAATATTGGTGGTGTTTTACGTAATATAGTTTGGTTATTGTGCATAAGTGAAGTGGATCGGAAACAAAACCACGGAGCATGTATTCTGACTTGCCACAAAAACTCCCTGGAAATTTCTAACAAGACGGCCACCATCTTAGTTCATTGAAATTATCGCAAGAAACTTGTAATATAATTAAATACTTGACAATGACAGTAATAGTTTACTAAAAGTTAGGTTGCAAAAATAAATTAAAAAAAACATTCACCGCCATTACGTCCAGGTGACACGTGGTAAATATTTCATGTGTTTTAACAGGATGGGGTTCTATTTCTTCTGCCAGTAATACTACTAAATTACTAGTAAATTCGTGACTAACAATTTTCCTTGTAGCATTTCTAGTAATTCGTCTTGTACATATTGGCTTTTTTTTTTTTTTTTCTTCGAACTGACTACGCTATTGACCAAGCAAGGTCTTAACAGCTTCACCGGACTACTAAGGCGAGCGCTTAAGGCACTCAGCCGATTTTATTTTGACAACTAGCTCATGGGTGCGCGGCACACCTCGGCTTGGGCTGTTGCCTGATACATGCAATTCGCGACCTATGTGAGCTAACCTAAGCTAAGCTAACTATTCATACATATATGAGTTGTTGAAACATATATGTGTACCAAGCATACATACCTCAACAACTCTTATATATATTTCGTATCGGGTAATTTTCTAAACTATTTCAGTTTGATAAGGGAAAAAAGATAAGACCCTTCCACTTGCATGTGTAAGCGTGTATGCGTGCACGTGTGTGGAGGTGATATGTGTAATGTTGTCGCAGTGATGTAAGATTTTGTGTCACTGTATCGCGCGGGCAGCGTACTCAAGGGCTCCACGCCGAGGGAACGGACCTAGGCTTGAGCAGCTGCCGAGGGGGGCCTAGTCTGGTGTGCGGGAGCGAAATTTATCCCTAGACCACGGCGGCGTGATCTGTGGTTACGCGGGCGTGGGCGTGAGCACGCTCTGTTTGGAGAGACAGGCTGGTACTGATCGTTCACTGCCGTTATTTCATCGGGAGGGTCGGTAAAAATATGTCGCGGTCGTCTTTTACAACGCGCAGCGTTTGGTACGGGTTTGTATTTTGCGGCGGATACCACTAACGGACTGGGATGATTCGCGGCTTTTTCAAAATAACTAATCGTAAGTGATTTTACGTACGCCCAGATAGAAGGCATCTCTAGGTCCCTATGTAGATCAACTCTCCGGATGTACCACGGGGCACTGGTCACTTTACGTAAAACGCGGGTTTGAAGAACCTGCAACTTATGAAAATTATCTTTTGACATATGCGCAAAAACGGGACTGCTATATGTCATCACGGGACGGATACACGTCTTATACAAAGTGAGCTTGTGTCTGAGGGACATCTTACTCCTATAACAAAGCAACGGATGGAGGCGCCCCAAGACCATAGCGGCTTTGTTTCGCACTCTATCTATATGTGACTCGAAATTTAAATGTTTATCTAATGTGACACCGAGATATTTGACCTCGTCGGCCCAAGGTATATCGGTTCCGTATAGCCTGATGGGCTCGAGGTTATTACTACGGCTCGAGGTTATTACTACGGTACATATTGGCATAGCTTTGGAAGTAACTGCTTTAGTCGAATCGAGGTTTGTTGTGGTAAATTTACTGACATCGCGTCGATAACTACTACAACTGTGCAAGTCAGAACAGTGTGGAAAAAACCATGTTCTAGTTTGAAAAACTAACCTCGTACCGTCCATAAAATTACATTATTACCAGACAATTGCGTACTGCAAGCCTGAGACATTATCTACTAGTTTTCATAATCCTGGACAAAATTTTACCACGCTAAATATAAATCAATTACTAATGGAGAAAGTACGATCTTTATAAAACACTATGAAAACAAGTTTACGAGTATTTTTAATACAAACCAAGTCACCGTTTCTTAGCTTCTTTTCTTCTTTTTATGTACAGAGAGAAATCTAAAAATAACTTTATACTCATATCATTCTAAAAGGTCTATCACGAAAATGTTCAAAAAATCGAAAAAAATAAAATAGTTTACCCGTAAAAAGAATCCGGCGACGAGACGACCGGAATAATCACCGCAATTGAAAATAAGATAATTAACGACCGGCACGAAGAATATGTCTGAAAATCACACCAAGAAATTTTGAGCATCTATAAATCATTGGAACTCGTCGATACTTCAGGAGATGCTTACCTACAGTAATCATATACAGACTAAGGGTTCTCAAACTTTTTGACAAGGGAGCCCTTTTTCATGCACTAAATATTTTTCAAAGCCCTACATAAAGCAAGACCTGCTCCGTAATTTCGTATTTCGGAAGAGCACAGTGATTGAAGAAATGGCTAAATACCGGCTTTAAAATTAAACCCCATAAAAACAGTGGCAATGCTACCTCTGTAAACGTAATATTAAAATATTCAAACGGGTAAATCTAAATAGAAAAGTACACGTAGATTACAACATGGATAATACATAACATGGATATGATTTTGAAGCCCATATTTAGTCATTTCTACCTTTGCTTTGTTCTTGGGAAACTCATGTAAATCATACAAAAATTGTTACTGTAAATTAAGTTTACCATTCCATTGTAAATTAATAAAATTATTTACATTTAATTAGAGGTATGAACTTTATTGTTTTTCTTATTTTACACAAAATGTTCTTTACGTTGATATTGTTTCGGAGCAGCCTTCGCAGCGGATTGCACGCTTTGGGTATAAATGACATTACTATATATAAATCGGCAGTGGGCAAACAGTTAATTTAAAACATCCCCCGCCTCTGTTCCTCAGGTGATTTTCTTCATTCCTTTCCTATTTAGTGACTATTGTCGTACTTTGGTGTTATCAATAACGATATTGGAAAAAGTTTGTTTTTCTCTATGGACGAAGTTCGACCACTGGACGAACGCTCATAGTAATAAAACTAAAGTTACAATACCACTTACAAATTAAACTAACACTAACACTAAACTAACTATTAAAAATAAAAGAAATACGAATAACTTACTGTTCCAATCAGTCCCTTTGGTGACAGGGTGAGATTCAACCAGTACCGTCACAGCCGGGTACACAGCCATGGATATTGCGAACACAGCGAAAATACTAAACGCGTACACCCATATCTTTTTTAAAATCGCCACCATTGAGGCTTCCCTGTGCCTGTTCATGGCAATCCCGCCAGCACCTCTCAGAATATGATACGTGAAAAAATCAATCCTATACAGACCGATATAGGAAATCAACGAAGTTATAACCATTATGTCCGCGATAATGAAGTAAATCAGAGCGCTGTGTAGGGGAGATATTTTAAAGGCAAGCGATATGATTTGAGCAACTGCGGCTATGACACCGCCGAGAGACTGACCGCTTACAACGGCGGCCATGTATTCCCTTGAGAAACGGCTCGCTATGCCGACCAAACCTCCGATAAACACAGCACTGGCGGCTAAAACAAACAATTTTTCTCTGTCTTTACTTGATGCAGGTGGCCTCTGGTTTGTTGCTCACAGGAACTACGTGTTTTATCCGGATTAATTGTGGGCCATTTCTATCACTTGTTACTGATTCTAAGTTACCTCTTTTCAAATTAATCATTATAGTATAACCCCTATTGAAATACGTTAAACTGCCTAGAAATTATCATAATGGGAATAAATCTGACAAGAAAAAAGATTTGGTCTAACCTTTGGTCTGTATTGGACTTGTTAAAGTGTAATGTATGTTAATATCATGCAAAATACTTCGCTAAATTATTGATTCGAAATGATATGTTTTTTTATAGTTTTAATATTAAAATATAATATTTAATATATTTTTAACTCTACTCCGTAGATTCTTTAAAATATTAGGGATTTCAATTTCGTAGAATTGTTGATAATGGGTCAGAAAACCATTTTTTAATCTGTCGGTGTCCTCATAGACTGAGTAAAGGTGTAAAGCGCCCATAGGCCAGTCTACGGGGACACTGACAGATTAAAAAATGTTTCCTGACGCATATTTCAACCATTCTACGAAATTGAAATCCCTGGTATTTTAAAGAATTTTTAAATAACCAGTATAATTCTATTATTGATTTCGTTCTTTTTCATATAATTTTTGTAGCATTTATCAAGGACTTTTAGCGCGTGCCGTGTTTGTACCAATTAAGTCTTGACAAGTTTTGTGTAAGAAATCGATTTTAGTTATAAAGTTGGATTCATTTAAAATGTATATCTCTTCTGATTATTACATAATTCTATAAAATATACGCAAGTTAACCTATAAAGGAAACTAAACGAACAAAGGCGCAAACCAAAGCGGCTCTATTTGTAACCTAATATTAGCACACTTGTTTCTGATAACGTATAATTTATACATCTGCTTGGAAAATCTGATATAAATCTTAAAGTAAATATATTATTCGTCGACCTAATAATAACACAGACGTTCTTGTAAATATAACCTTGACCATTTAAAAAGTGAACGACACGATTATTTGCTAACGGACGCTTATTCGTCACCCAATGACTAATTCTAGTATTGGTGTAAAAAACTGATTGCTTATTGCACTCAGTCTATAGGTGTACGTCGTATATTTATTTTATTAAAACACTAACGATAAATGAAATCGTGTTAACTGTTATTTAAACTTAATCTAGGATCCTATTAACATAAGAAATGATTACTAAAAATGTATTAAACTAAATAGTTTATTAGAATAATATATATAAAGGGTTATATATATATTTATATCTATATAAATTTAAAAATCACCTGAATGTATATGTGATAATATTACAAAATAAAATGTCCTTCACGTTCTAACAGAAAGTCCAATATTTTTTAAAATTAGAACTGAATTAGAAGTGGAACTTGGAATCACAGTATGCAAAAATGAACTCAAAAATTTAGTAACAAAAACACTAGAGACTGTTATATAAAATTCTGTGTAAAAAATTATAGAAAAGTTAAAAAAATTAAGGCCAATAAGCTTTTGTATATATTTTATTAAGAACTTACAAACCGTAGATAAAGTATTTGAGGTTTTTTTTTATAAATATAAAAGAGTTATTGTAAGTTTTATTTTATCCATGTGTAGTTTTTGTTTTAATAATAAAAAATAAAAAGTACAAAAATATATATATCATTATTATTATTTATTACATAGTATAAAACAAAGTCCCCTACCGCGTCTGTCTGTCTGTCTGTTCGCGATAAACTCAAAAACTACCGAACGGATTTTAATGCGGTTTTCACCGGTGGATAGAGTGATTGATGAAGAACGTTTTAGTATATAATTTGTCAAGGATTTTTTCATAATCAGGCCGGGACAACGTCTGCCGGGCCCGCTAATATATATATATATAAATATATTGAAAATTAATAAGAATACCCATACATATGTACATACATACATAAATAATCGTTTCATTTTTATTGTTTTCATTATTGTAAGATAGTAATAACTCTAGTTACGTTTTCTTAATAATGTGAACCTAGATAAGGTCCTTTCTTGTGTTAGAGGATTTTCTTATTACCCAATAAGCAAAAAAAATCACAAAACCAAATATTTTAATGGCCTATCACTGAAAAAAATTGGCTTTGGACTGGTTATGTTTACTTAATTTTTATTTCTCTATTTTGGTCACAATGAAAGTGTGCGTGAAGTAAGCTGTCAGTTGCACGAGATGGCGGGGTTCCAAACCTAATTTATTTTGATTTTTCTTCTATGATTTTTTTCTATATTTTCATAGTTATTTGAGGAGACAGAGAAAAAAAACAAAAATGATAATAATCCAGCCGTTCTTGAGTTCTAAATGGTGTAGTTAAATCAACTTTGTTTTATAACATACAGATGACATTAATCAATGTCTCTTGTGATGCCGATTTTAGAATGCGCTTTTTAGGGTACTAATTTGAATGAAAATTCTTTTTATTAAATTTATTTTGAAATCATAGAGAATTTGTAACACTTTTAGATTTAGACGACATATCAGATAATTATTTAGGCTATATAGCATTAGGTTTTCCCCTAAGGATTAAGTAGTAATAAAAGACAATTAAAAAAGATTGCACACAATTAACGTAGATAAAAGATATAGTTCCCATAAAACAATAAAACTATTTTTATAAGAACAAACCAAAATCTTAAAATTATTAAAACATGCTTAAAATTATTTCTAATCGAAAAAACTTAGATAAGTGTGAACTTGTAAATGACCGGTACGATTTCAATAATAAAAATATAAGACAGTTTGTCCACCTTTTGTCTTATCTTCCGAGCCCTAGGATCATAAAATTACGTAGATCATAGTGTGGAAGTGATTTTTTCTCTGTTTGAGACCATTCTACTATGACGTAAGCACTGATGGGTAGGGTCCTTGAATTGCTTATTTTTGATGACATAGGAGATGACGGTTCTGAGTGGTGATTACGTCAGCAATAATTATTTATTTAACCAGAACAGATTTAAAACTAGTTATATAAATGTTTACACAAGCATGGGAGGGGAAGTAAAGTGTCATTCAAGTATTACGTAAGCACTGATGAGGGAGGGGGAACTTGATTTGCTTATTTTTGACGACATAGGGGTTGGGGGTCTGGATGGTGATTACGTCAGCAATATCTAATTACTGAATTAGAAGAGATTTGAATAAACTTATATAAATGTTTACGTAGTTATGGGGCGGAGGGTTAGAGCATTGCTTACTTTTGCTAACCAGGGGAAGGGGGCGATCCAAGTTATAAAAATTCTGCTTAGGTAATACTTGGACTGTCCCATTCGTATTTTGTAAAAGCCAAGTGATAGGAGGAATAGTTAAACATCAGATTCATAATAACCAATAGACAATGTATTAATTATAACCAAAAAAAAAAATCGATTTTTTTAAAATTCGGTCATTTATTTTTTGTTATTACTTTGCTTGTAATTGGGATCGAATCGAGAATAACAATAAAACTCGACAACTGAAATGTTTCACGAATTCAACTGAATAATATATACTTCTTATATTATTACATAAAACCTCACTAGAAGCAAGAAATTATTGTCAGCATTTTTTTTTGTTAACACCCAACTTACCAGTCATAATAACGACTGTCACCATCGTGATGATAAAGAAACCGTTCTGCCATTCGTCAGTATTAACCTGCACGAACGATGTCGTCACCAGAAAAGCAAGAGTCACAACTATCAGGGAACCCTGGAGCCGGCTTTTGACTGACACTCTGAAAATATTGTATTTTTCCATTATTAATAGGAAAGGACTGATATTATTCATTAATGCTTTGGACTATATTTTATTTGTATTACATTTTACATAATAATTAAACATATAAATAAACTTGCGACAGATTTTGTAAAAATGATGTCAATAGCTACGTTATGCAAGTAGTTTTTTCTTAACAGTATTTAATATACAGTCAACACAGATGTAGCCAAATTGACAGGAAAATATGTCAGTAGAGGTTATAGATCTCAATCAAAATTGTAATTAATTTTAAAAAAATCAACCTATTTTTATATAATCAATATAATAATTATACATACCAAGTATGCTTACGTGTGTTAAATGTAATTAAGCTTTTAAACTAATTAAATATATGGTAATAATATGTTTATTTTTTTTACTGAAAGCGACAAAGTAACTGCACTGTACCTGATGAGAAGCACAAAGCAATATAAAAACAATGGCAATCACTCAGACATATAAAATCCATCGACAATCACTTTAACTACCTACTCTATTAGAGGGAGATTTTTTAGAACTAGATCAGTATTTTAAGAAATTACTACCTTCAAACATATCCACAAAAGTTTAATTATCTATAATAATCATATAGCAGAAAGTTTTAGCCTATTTTAACAAAATTTTGTTAGGGGTTACTACATTAAAAGATCCTCCAATTGCACAGTGATTATAGAAAATACAGATACTTTATTTTATACCATTGTGATATTTTGTGAATCAATTCTCAAATACATCTAAACTTGATTATAATTTAAGAGCCTTGATTGTTAATAAATTACTCACAAATGTCCATAAAGAGAGTTTAAGATGAGAAATATCAAGTTGGGTATAGCTGTAGCAACGTTAAGATAAGAAGTGAACTCTGCTTGAAATGGTGTCTTACGGACTTCCATTGTGAGGTTACTGGGTGTAACATCACGGAATTTATACATCCAATACTGAAACAATAAGAAATGTGATAATATATGGCATATAACGATCATAAACGAGCCTCGTGGCTCAGTGGCAGTAGGCCTTATTATGCGTTGAGATGTCTGTCACAGGTTAAATTTCCACATGTTTCACTTTTATGTAGTTCCCATGTTAGTCTGTTTCTATATTTATGTACAAAATATATGTACATAATATATCAGCTTATCAGTAAACATAATACAAAGGATGCTTAGTTTCAAATAGCCATGAGTCAAATTATGTCCTAATTATTTTCTTTATGATTAGAGAAAATAATTGGACTTACAATAACTGCGCTCCATTGAACTACATTTCTAATACTACCCTATAATTAGATTCTCTAGTATTTGCTGTATATAATTTAGATACATTTTTAATGATATTGATTAAATTAAGCAGCCCAAGATCAATCGTAAAAATTTTATAGGTTATGCAAAGTATGACTGTAGGCGCATCACTGCCATACTATTTCTGTGACAAAGTAGCAGTGCTCATGATGCTGTGTGAACAGCTGAAGATTATGATAAGCAACATGCTTCTCTAAGAGGTATAGCCATGTTCAAGCTATTACCGGTTTCAACATGTATGGGTCAGTTCGCCTGGGGTAATACCACCCTCTCACAGAAAACCAACGTGAAGTAACAAAGCTTGCATTGTTGCATTTCGTTCAGTCAGTGAGAGCGCCGGATAACCCACCTCCGCTACTCCTCCTATATATATTCCGTTGTTCTTATCAAGTGTTTTCTATTTTATTTGAATAGAAATATTTTGTTCGAACAACTTGCGACTCCCCTGGTGTTGCTAGTGTCTATGGACAGTGGTAATCACTTAACATCAGGTAGCCCATCTGTTCTTTTGCCTCCTATGATATAAAAAAAATTGCTCTGACACCTTGTGTTCCAAGTGAATCTTCTGGAATAGCAACCTATTATGATTAACTGCAAGACTGTGGCTACATTTGAAATCAACTTTAAACATAACTACAGGCAGCAGTGACCACTTGAAACTAGATGGGACTGTATGCCTGCTTTTTTTTTGGAACTACACAATATCAGAAATATATCCAAAAAAAAATACCTGGAAAGCTTTAAACGAGCATGCAGAATTAATTAACATATAAATTTAAAAAGAATGTTATGCATATTTTTCAAAACAGTTATCGCTATATTATCTTTATCAGATATCATCAAACTAAGACTTGGAAGAATACTTGGTTGAATATAAACACTATTATCAGATTATAAAACATACACAATAAGCCAGATAAAACCTAAATAATCAATGAGATCTCCCACATTTATAGTTATCCATTATCATTAGTATCTTTAATGTAAGACCAATTTTAATTAGTTTTATTTTCAAAAAATGTAAGGGCAAATGTGTCACCTACACAAACTTTGTTTTCTAAATACTATAATTTTATGAATTAGCTGTTTAAAGAAATTTCAATTTAATCATTAATTCTTCATTTCACATGACTGTTATTTATGCTTATTTTGAATATTCATTATGAATTAATCACATTAAAATAGGTGATAATGTTATGAAACAAAACAGATACTGTGTTTGGCATTTAAGTTTCTATTGAACCAATGAGTTTATGTTCAAATATAGACAAGCATTTGGCCAGCATGGAATTTAAATGTGGACTAATCAGAATAATGTAATTATATAAAAATTACAAATAATTTTAAGATTTATATTCATCATCTTCATTCATGTTAAAAATAAAAAGACCAATTATATGGCTTTATTCAGCAAGACTTTAGGATAGTTTTACATTTTATAAAAGCATGACAATGAAAGACAATGAGTTGTCAATGACAATTGACCATAGTACATAACAATTCATTTATAAAAGTTTTGTACAAAGTTATATCACAAATTTGAAAATTAGCTATGGTATAGGTTGTTTGGAATGGGTATATCACTACTCAGTTTGGCAAGAGTTTGTTACTTGGTGACCAATTGGGTTGGCATGAGAAATTTGCATCACAAATTTGGAGTTGTTAAATTTCTTGTTGTTTTAGATTAAATATTTTTTAACCACTATGAGCTTCAATGTGAAATATTTGGGTGAAAAATGAGGATAGAAGTTTATTGCAAATAAATATTTTTTTGTTCTCAAGATTTATGGTTTTCCATCAATAATTTATTCATTAAAATGCATAGATATATATAGTTCCTTACAAGCTATTATTTTTGTAGTTGAAAACTCAACCTTTTTTTATGCAAAATTATTATAATGTTTAGTAATGTTACAAGAGTTTTAAATACTAAAAAAATATTTTTTCCATAAAATTTACACTTTTCCAACAATAATTTCTTGGTCTATTTGTATATATATAGACATAGTTTTGTACAAACTGTTGAATTCTAACTTAAAAATCACCAAGTTGTTAATACACAAAATTACCAATGATTTTTGGGAGGCAACATAATCTCAAAACTTTGATCATGAATAATCTCAGTAACTATGACTTTCTGCAGGAGGGGGAGTGGTATAGAAGGGTAGTCAGCAATCTCCCCCACCCCTTTAAGCCTTTATTTCAGGATGCGAATTTCTAATGCAGCCCCTACCAATTTTTTATCCTTTAATGTTTGGAACATTCAATTCATCACCTATATTGTTTTATATTAACATATAAAAATAATATTCTTTTTGACCTAAGCACACTTTTTGGAAGAAAACAGCCGTATTTATTACTATATTTATTGATAACAATTTCTTTTTAAAAAATACTATAAGTATGAAATACTCATATGTGACCAGAAAATCATTACAAAATAAATAAGAACTACTTACGTCATTAGCTGTAATTAAAAAGTTCCATGGTACCAGTGAAGTTACTCCAAACAGGTAGAATAATATATAAACTATACAGTATTTGTCTCGAGGTTCATCAGCTGTGTCCAAAACCTTCGTAGAGCACGAATCTGTTACTAGTTCGCGTTCTTCGGAGTCATCGATCACCTCCTCTTCGTTTTCAATACTATCTGAACAGGGCTCAGTGTTTATAGAACCCGTTGCGTCCATTATGTTCAAATATATTTTATTTCATTGAAAAAATCAATTTTTATTTTCACTTTTAGTTCAATTTTTTAGAACAAATTTACACCTGAAATTTATATTTTGCCTATACGATCGTAAACATAGAATGTTACGGTCGTAAGCACTATAGTTTTCGTATTTTTTTTACTTTTTGATCGCAAAATCTGGCTAAATCGGATACCATAATCAACAACCTCCCTACCGTTGAATCAAGCACAGACTAAATTTAGAAAATATTATTGAACGATCGAATCCTGTTGTTTTATTTAGCTGTCATTACTCTGTGGATGTATCGAGTTTTGTGTTGCCATCAGGGAAATGATAAATATTTAAAAATAGAATATGAAAATATATTCTAAACTTCAGTCATTTTATTGTTATGTTATTGTTTTACTATTGAAAAAAAAAATACAATAGCCGGGCCGGCGGACATTGTCCTGCCCTAATTATAAAAAAATCCTTGTCAAATTATATACCAAAGCCTTCCTCGTGAATAACTTTATATACTGGTGAAAACCCCTTGAAAATCCGTTTAGTAGTTTTTGAGTTTATCGCGAACAGACAGACAGACAGACGCGGTAGGGAACTTTGTTTTATACTATGTAATGATAATGATACGTTATATCACCTTAAAATTTTAGAGCAATTATCGTTGATTTATATCTATCAATACTAGTTCAAAAGCTAAAAAGTAAAATTTGCTTCCCTATGCATACCTTTGACATTATAATTTAAAATTACGTCGGGATTAACAAAAAAAACGCATGTAAAATTAATTCTGGATACTATATTTTTTAATACTTTATTATATTAAATATTACCCATTTTTATTTCATTAATATACAGAAGTAGTCAAAGTGATAGCTTACTGTTATTGTAAAAATATTTTAGCTACTTACATGAAAAAAAATCTATCTTGGATGATTTTGTTTTCTCGAACTGATTACGTTATTGACCTAGCAATTTAATAACTTTACCGGACTACTAAGGCGAGTGCTTAAGGTACTCAGCCGATTTTATTTTGAAACTAGCTCAAGGGTGCGCGGCACACCTCGGCTTGTGCTGTTACCTGATTCATGCAATTCGCGACCTATCTGAACTAAGCTAAGCTACATATTCATACTTATACGAGTTATTGAAACATATACGAGTATGTGTACCAAGCATACATACCTCAACAACTTTTACATGTATTTTGTATCGGATAATTTTTTGAACTATTTCAGTTAAATAACAAAACCCTTCCACTTTTATGTGTAAGCGTGTGTCTATGTCGGATGATCTGCGAGTAAAATTATCTCAGGATATGCCCCCACGCCTCTTACGTTGTATCTAAATTTGATATGACTATTGTAGTAGGTTAATGAAATATAATTTAGTATCAATTTTATAACATGTTTAATTATTTCTTGCCCTTTCTTTGACACACTAAATATACATTGATTGAATAATCTTAAAAAATTTTTTACGAAAAGAGTATGAAATAAGAATAATAAATGATAATATAAGTCTATATAAAATATACATAAAAGTGATGTAAATAGTTATTTATAATTATTTAACTTATAAAATAAATAAAGTATACTTTTATATATAATTAGCCTATTTCCGATATAAAATAACAATAATTTGGAATCAACATTTAAGGACGGACAAGTTAAATTCATTAAAAAATATTTTACGATTTTACCATAAGAACTATAGAAACTTTCGGTGAGTTGTTTTATAATAAAAATCTTATTCCTATATGTAATTTATACAATTAATAATTAGTAATAATTTTTATAAAAGACATTTTTGGACAGTGACACGTTTTTCAAAGATTATAATATTCGAATTTTCAAAGAAAAACAAGCTGCCATAATAACGAATCACATCGTATGTATCATATATAGATAAAAGTGACGGATATGATGTTGGTGTGATATTCAATTAAGATCGTGTATTTGGTAGCTATATGTCTATATGTTGTCTTAAACATAGTACTAACTAGTTACTGGTATTTCCTCTTTATGAAAATACTTCTTAAATCTCATATATTTAATATATGTATCATGTTTTTTTTTTACGAAAGGCACAATAATTTTAAAGCATATTATAGTTGGTTATTTCAATATTATGAGATCGCGTGTTAATGGTAATTATTTATTATAGTCAGGTTAAAAAATGAACACGTTTAGTACGAACTTATGTACTAATGAAGTCAAACAATGGAATATAAAAGTTTTAAGATACGTACAAGGCACTTTTTATTTGGAAAACATAGAAAAAGAACTACACAAGATTTCATAAAGACATTATTCAGTCTTAACATTTCCTTTTATTCCTACATTAAACTTACATCTTTGTACCGCTCTGTCACATATAATTCGCTATGTTTAATACTACACCCACATTTACAGTCACCCGGTTTTTTATAAACTTCTGTTCAAATAAAAGTAGTCGCATATAAAAATCACAAATATTTACATACGAGCCTTAACATAACGTTGTTTTAATATGAAAGAGCCACAAGCCAAGATAACAATTCTTTGCAGAAACTTCATTTAACATTATTTTATTTTTGGCAACCAATCTTCTAGTATATTATTACTGCCATTGTCGTGTAGGTAATGATATTACATACATATTACGGAAAATACCGCCAATATTACAAAATATAGAGCCAGATAACACACGATTATCAAAACACCCCATTTACATTTATCAAAATTATTTTTTATCTGTTGCTGTGTTATCTTAGATTGGTTTTTAGCATGGCATATATAGTTAAAAGCGTACTTTAAAATTGTTTTTAATGTTATATTACTTTATATCACTACATATTACAAAACAAATCCTCTGCCACATCTGTGTGTTCACAATAAACTCAAAAACGACTGAACGGATTTTGATGCGGTTATCACCAGTAGATAAAGTGATTCATTAGGAACGTTTGGGTATATTATATGCCAAGGTTTTTTTTATTACCAGGGCGGGATAACCTCCACCGGGACCGCTAGGCCCCTGTAAACACGAAAACGCAAAAGAGTAGTATCATATTTACTAGATTAAAATGTGAAATCAATGCGAGTGTATTTAAAATGCATTTTTGAAATTAAAAATGTTTTTTTCTTTATTTGTGGCCATTTTGTATTTAATCAGCAATAAGTGTAAGGTTAAATCACATAGCAGTCTCCAAAGGTTGACTGTGCGATCGATGGGCCTCAGATATTGGTAATGGACTGGATTCTGGGTCATCAAAATCGAAATTCGTCTCTAACAGAGCTTCCGATTTGGATCTATGGTGTAAATCTGGTAGAGGCGAATCATCGAACTCTCTCGACAGGTCTTGGGGACTTGAATCATAACTAGGTATCATATCCGTCTGCGTGTCCTCGCTAAACGGACTGGAGTATTCCGGTGGATGCGGTGGACTGGGTAGATCGTCTTCAAAATACGCTTGCTGATCTATAAAAAAAAACATTAGATTTTAAATATAATTTCTCAAATAAACAAGACAAGTAAATACGCTGTGGAATGTTGTTTTTAAAAATTGAGTAATCTTGCCACCGCATAAAAAATGCAAAATAAAAAAATACTTTGCAAAATTATGCGTGTATTATGTAAGTATAAATTTATAACCAAATTTTTTTACAGCTCGCGTATCTTTATATAAGGTTATAATTGCACGGTTTTTTTTTTATAATTGGCCTATTGGCCTGGTAGGACCTTTACAGCTTCACCAGACTACTTATATTTGCACGACACTCTATTTTTTTTTTCTTAAATAAAAATTGTCTATGCTTATTATCTGCCAGATGCAACAAAATCGGTGTAACTATTTCTTAATTTAGCCAGAACAAACAAACATAGAAGAATTATTTTTTTTTATTATAAGTATCGTGTATACTTGCAAATCCATTCAATAAAAAAATGTTATTTTGACATTATAAACACTACACTTTAATTTTTTTTATTTGTGTAAATGGTATAAACTATTTGTGATTAATTATGACATTAAGCAATTGCAAAGCCATCTTTAGAAAGTGTATTAAAGTTGATTCTAAAATATTTGAATATATTAGTTACCAGGAATATTACTCCTTTGTCCAAAAGTAGTGGCCGGGATTGTACCAGCTTGCGGTTGTTCTGGCATTTTCGATCTTAATTCCATCAGAAATGATAACTTCGGTTGTCCACCATATTGTGGTGCTCCATACGGGCCGTACATCTTCCCATCTCTTCCAGCCTCCCTCATATCTCGTAAAGGAAGTGTATCAGACATGTAATATTGATTATCACCAGTGGGTGATAGCATATCATCATCTTGCGGTGACATAAGTCCACCAGGATGATGAATAATCGGTATCTCCTCAGTCATAACCGTGTTTATTGATGGTGCTCCACTAGTTTGGCCTGAATTGTCTTTGTAACCTTCGTTTTTATATGCCAAATTCAAAGGTCTATTCTGCGGTACAGAATACTCTGGGGTTGTAGGTTTTTTGGTGAAAGTCGTATGTTTTAGCTGAATCATGTTGTTAGGGTTATGCGCTTCGTAAATATCGAAACTTTGGTTGTCTTCTATTGAGGAGTTGAACTGACTTTTCTCCATTGATTCCATTGATGTTGTTGATGCGAGCATTTTGCGGTAATCCGATCCTTTAGTCAGATTGTCAGTTGATCGAGTACTCTGAAAATATAAATAACTTTTTATGGACTGATGTTTCCTTGACAAAACTTGGATAAATGTTTGTGAATTATGTAGTTTTATTTGCACCTTATTATAGACTAGCTGACTCGCGTAACTTCGTGCGCTCCAAACTTGTTATTACCCGTTGCAATTGTATTTCCAAACGCAAAAAATCTAAAAAACCTATAATCCGATTGCAACGCCACTTACCAGGTCTAATTGAGATAAAAACTATCCCATATATATTTCAGGTAGAACCAATTTACACAAGTGTGCAAAATTTTATAAAGTTCGGTTGTGTAGTTTCGAAATTAATTCGAGACAAACACCTTGACACATAATTTATATTATATATGATGCCGTGGACTTTTTTGTAAATCCAAAAATTATCAACTTTTTTGCTATACATTTTATTCCCTTATTTCAAACCGTTCAAGCAGCGCACGCCATATTATAAATTTTTTGCTGACTTTGATTACATTTATTGTTATTAATTATTGAAGTATTAGTATAGAATTCCTTACCATTTGTGTTGGTTTTCTCCTGTAGGTGTTATCTGGGAATCCTCCATTGATACTGCCAATTGACCGAACCGAGTGCAGTGATTGTCGTATAGAGTTACGTCGTTCTAGTCTTTGGATATGCCTAGTATAAGAATAATAATTATTTTCATAACTTTAGTAAATACTTTATCTATTTCCCTTAGCTGTAATGTCCTTTCTTACCTGTGCTTAGATTTCGAGTACCAGCAGATAAGAGCTGCTCCCACAAGAACTACTGCAGCGATTAAAACTCCAATAAACGCAACTGCCAGAGTGTCTCCTCGCCAAGACATAGGATCTATGATTACCTTTGGATCTGTTCACGGAGAGGGGTATTAACTAATATTTAGAATAAATAAACATAACATTACACAGTGAGCGACGTGGCAGTGATATATAAAAATATAGCGTATTTTTGTCTTTGACAATGAGACCGAAACCTATCCCTAACAGTTGAGGAATTCGAACTGTGTCCAGTGATGATGGTGTAATTAACCCTTTGCATTCGAGGGCTCCGGAGCCGAGTCATTTAAAATGTTGGTGATAAATGAGGGTCGCGGCTCACGGATTACTATGCCCTTGATAACAGTAGATAATCGCGATAATAAGAATGAAAAATAACTTCGAGTGCAAAGGGTTAAATACATAGTAAACAACTATAATAATAATTCCTGTGCCATTAATAATTGTAGAGTCGAAGGGAATTCTCGAATTTCAGTAGTAGAGTGCGAGGAAATTGTGTCGAACGATGTGTGTTTGAATTCTACAACAAGCCCAATCTTTTAAGGCAGGGTATCATTCTAAGTTAAAAATCTGTTTTCATACGCGCATAGCTGATCCAACAGCTACACTTAACAGTTAGTCACCCTGAGGTTAATATTTTACCCTCTTCAATTAAATCAAGATATAAAAAAGATAAATTTGTAATAATAAATATGTAATTTTAGTATAGTAATATGTTTCAATTAATATACGTGAATTAAATTTGAAAATACAATTACTTTTTGTAAAATACTAATTGATACACAACAAAAAAAATCAATACAGATGTTTTAACTTTTGGTTACTGGTATAAAATACGTAAATTTTCATCTAAAAAGCACATTACCCTAAAATAGGGCTAGCGTTTTTCGATATATTTTCGTATGCCTAGTGAAGGGATCAGGAATATTTACCGATTTCACATATAAATGCATTCTTCTGGTTACAATCGGTAACGTCCACCGAGGAGAATGCGAATGAGGTGCATTGAGTCACATAGTCTATGTGGTTGATCCATACTCTATCTCCGTACTGGAACCATTGGTTTTGCCGCTGTATGAAGTCGTATAGAGTGGCATAGTTCCCTGTTACATACGGCATCGATGCGTTGTCTGCCTATTAAAGAATTCCTATTATTTACTATTAGCTGATACCCACAATTTCGTCTGCGTCAAATATCTTTATTTATTTATTTATTCGAAACACCAACAAGATTTACACTAGGACAGTCCAATTTATATGTTTAGAAAGAATGATCTATATTTTATGTATGTACCGATATATGTATACGTACAGTGACTGCGCTCACTGTTAGTTCTCGGAATAAACGTCAGTGCGTGTTCAACTAGCTGTTGTTTTTCTCGTGTTGCATCATACACAACACTATACAAGTGCAATTTTAATTATAGGTGTTTGCTACTTATTGCATGGTAGAGAAAATAATTTAATTAAATGGTTAAAAGATAAAACGAATTTTAAAATATTATATGTTTTATTTACAGAAGAAATCACATAAAAAATATATTTTGATTACAAGACTTCTTTGTAAGCAATGTCATCCGTTTACTTTCCCGCTCTTGCGCATGCGCATTATACCGTTTGCTCCGACTTCACATATCGCTGAACGTGGTGCTTATAAAAATAGTGGTTTATTAAAACTTCAATAACTTTATATTAAATGTTCTTGATATTGAATGTAAAATCGATAACTCTTTGTAACATATTTGCTTTGTTTAATAATGTCCTCATTTTTTTTGTTGCTAACATAGTTTAATTATGATTAAATATTTCTTGACATTACTGCTAAAGTGAACAAAACGCAAACCGAAACCAAATCTATTTTCAGTCAGCTATTAACAAAAGTAAATTTTGTTATATACTTAATACATAGTGTACTAGTGTTGTATTAAATTATATCATAATACAATTTATTTAATTATCGATATTGGATTTTATTAATGCACTGCAATAAGTAATTCTATTTAATGTATATAAGGTAAATGTCAATTAACTTACCAAACAAAACGTTCTAGCATCATCATAAGTCATCGGGGCACCAACGTACATATAACAAGTGCCGGATACCGCATCCCAGCCTGGAGGGCATTTGCCTCCGCCAAGTACCGTCAAATTATTCATATAAAACGGCCGGTAATCGACCTCTACGAGCGTGGGGTTATCTGACTGATCCCTTATCCTACCAGCAACAGCAAGACTCTCATTGTAACTCCAATAATTGTGCCTGGCATCGATTCTTGTCCGCCATAAGTCAAGAGAACTGTGAACACAGAATTTTCATTAAATTTATACTCTCCTAAAATTATAGCATACCACTAAATACATATAATAATTATAAGTGAGTAAGTATAACATACAAGTACGTTATAACTCGAAAGCAAAATGTTGCCAAACACATTTTATTCTGTTTCTGTGAAATACGTAAATTAGTTATTAAGTAGCAACACTTTAGACCTAGCAACACATTTATTTTGTATAAAAAATTTACGGATGTTTTTGGCGGGATCTTAAAGTGTCTTGTAGTAGTATTTATATTTCATAATCTTGTGTTATTTGCTTCTATATTTTATAATATTGGTCGTGTTTTACGTAATATAGTTTAGTTATTGTGTACAAGTGAAGTGGATGGGGAAATATTATCATGGAGCATGAATTCTGAAATGACACAAAAACTCCATGGAAAGTTCTAACAAGGCGGCCACCATATTGTTAGTTTATTGAGATTATCGCAAGAAACTTGTAATATCATATTCGACAATGGCTATAATAATCCACTAAAAGATTTGCTGCCAAAATAAAAAAATATATATTTATACTAACTTTTAATTCGTCTCTGTTTTTTACTATTGGTAATGTCTCATGCTCTCATAACCATAGACAGTATATAGTCTGTGTCCATAACTTATATATAAATACAACTGTACCTACATGCAAGTTCCCATAAAAAAGAATTAAAAATTTATTTCTGTGTCGCGGTTTGAAAAACTCTTTTGTAAATCTGCAATGTATCGTCACTATTATAGTGGAGACACTTGAGACATCATAAAACCATAAACTTTTTTAGTTTTTCACATATATAATTAAAGTAAACAATGGAACAACGTATTATGAAAATAATATTAATGAAACTCACCTCACGAAGTTTGGATTATAGTCAAAATATCTATTGTCCGGATATAGCCATGCAACAAAAACATGCAAATTACATTAAACATGCACTAAGAAATATATTAAATTAAAATATTATATTGTCTTCAATGTTTCGTAATGCTTTTTATTTTTTTTATAATAAAAATGATTATAAAATAAAAGTTCTACAGCTGTACGATAGACATAAGAGTTAAAATTTAAATTAGGAACTATATTTGGGCACAATTAATCCTTATTTTTATGTACGTGCCTAGAAAACCCAACATTGATATAAACAAAAGAATTGAATTAAAAGTAATATCTTTTTTTAAATTTAATACTGAAAGGCTACTACCAGAACATATTTCATACACTATTAGGGTCATGAAAACGTAATTAAATAGACTTACATAGATCTATTCACGGTTATCATTTCATAATCGTTATCCGGATTGAAGAAGATATTGTCAACGTAATTCTGTCCAGCCGTACCGGCGACAACCGTAGCGCGTCCCTCACGATCCAATGCATAATTTCTGTAATAAATTTATATAGTAACTCCTTATCCGAACTCGAGCAAAATATCGTCCAGTATTTACGCAACGCATTATCGGAAAATATATGAATAAAATACTTCGATCAACAATAACTAGATATCGGGTCGGCCGGAAAAATACGCCTCGGTAAATAACAGCTCACTTGAAATGTGAGCTTTTATTTTGTTTAGTTTGTTTGAAACACAGCCAATGTAAGCACGTTTCACATGCCGCAGTATTCAAAAGATGCAAAAATAATACCCGAAAAAGCAATTCAGAGCCGGAGTATCTTACTTTCGTTAAATACATGTTGAATAAGTTATATTTTAAGCTTTAAACTAACAAATAATATCAAAGTTTGAACAAAATTACCGATTTTAAACCTGTGGTACAAATGTTTGGCCAAGGCTCTCCAACCACGCACAAACACGCACAATAACGGGAAAACGTACTTTATTCATTACGTGTTAAAGTTGAATTCACACTAAATGTTGTTTATGTTGTATTTTCATTTGTGAGGGGAGTAATTTATTGCTTTGCTCGTTTTATCGTAAGTATTAGATAATATTTTGAACATTTGTGACTTTATTACTAGGTCATGGTTGTAATTAGGTTGAACTTAAAACTGTTTTAAAACTTTTTTCTCCCTTTCTTAGTAAACAAATAGCTACACATAAGTATATATTTATGCGGACAACAGTTAGCTTCGATTTTGTACATGATCCTTTATCTAGTTATTGTTGATCGAAGATAAAATATGATGCCGTGTGGGATTTTACATGATGACGAAAAACTTTGGTAATATCGTCATCAAATAATAGAACTCTGAAAATTATGCGCCGAATTTCGTATTTGTGCGTTTGTAATTATACATCTCTGATCAATACAATCAAATAAATGTAATATACGTGGTTATTATAGAACTATTTTTTTTTTTTTTTTTTTTTATTGTAGCTCGGCAAAGTGACTGTACTGTGCCTGATGGTAAGCACAGTACAATCCAAAAACAATGGCGACCACCGAAAGACATACTATCTATCGCCGGTCGCCGTTGTTATGCCGGCCTGAAAGCGACCCAGTCAGGGACAGCCCCCCCCCCCGGTTGCTGGATATACACCGGCTGATCCCGGAACGCGACACGCCCAAACGTGTCACTATGGCGGGTGTTCCACCTGGTGTACGGTGGTCGCGATCCAGTCGGGTACAGACACCCTACCACCCCGCAAAAATAGATTACAATCACCAGTCTTTTAATGGTCATAAACATCACACCAAACTTACAAATACTGTCGTAAATAGTTTTATAAGTATATTTCTGCATTGTGTGATGCGTTTCAAATAAGTAGATAATAACGTCCGTGCCAATCTCACTCATTACCGTCTGTCTAGACATAGCGATAGGAATAGAAAATACATATAATATATATTTTTTATTTCTATTACAATTCATTATTTCAATCACTATAAGAAAATAAAAAACGTATTTTCCAATGTAATTAAAATTCATTTCATTAAGATGACGAAGAATCATCGTCTATGTACAAATTGCTATTTTAATAAGCGACAGACATTTATTATCATTTATACTTTGTGTCGGTAGCTACGCTTTCAAATAATAATGAAGTTTTAATAAAAATATAAGCATTTGTATTTAACAAATATATAACAGTATAATTTAATATATTATTTGTGATTATTTGATCGTAGACTCTTTATTAAATTTCCATACGCAATGTGAAGCAAAATGGCGGTTTCACATTTATGTACTTATTTGAAACGCATAGTGTAAAGTGATGATCCTTGAAAAACTCACTTATAAAATCCATTATGTGATGTCGTTTGGTAAATTGGCAATCTGACTTTATCGAATCCAGAAATTTCTAAGATCCTTTGACCAGTGTTGTCGTGAACATAATTATATGTGAAGTTGGAAACCACTTGATGCAGTACGATGACGTCTTTGAAGGGGACATGGTTTTTAGTAAAATAGTTACGGTAAATGGTCACTTCTTGGTACGGGGTTGACTGTCGGCCTGGAATTTAAAATATTTACTTTATAGTTATTTGTGATATCAAATTAATAATAACTTTCGATATAGAGCTATATAAAAATAAAATATCGACAATAAAATTGCGTACAATTACCGATAAGTGAAAAAAGCATTCTATCGATATCCTCAAGGATCTATTAAAACAAAATACTTGCAGATAATATCAGTGCTATATGAAATATTGTCACAAAGTGAATTTGTTGTGTATAACAAATATTCGTTAACACGCAATTAAAATAATATGTCTTATTACCATACAAAAATATTGGTTTGAAATAAATGAATAGGACTTTCATAAAATAATTAATTAAATAGAATTCGTAATAACGAAATCTTTAAAGAAAATTAGGAATCGATTTCGCGACTAGAAGTCTAATGAATCTATCAGCGACTAAACATTGCTAAGCAGTGTGACAACACTGCCAAACTTCCCTTTACTCTTCCTTTAAGCAATGATTTGGACGAAATAAACTAGTATTCATTGTATTTTTTTTAATAGTAATCCTCACCTTCAACTCTGAGACATGGCAAATCATGGTTAGCGAAGAACAAGTTATTGTGAATCCATCCTCGTAATGATGTAGCAGAACCCCTCGAATCCGCTCTCACTGATAAGCCCCCGACGTTATTTCGTACGAGATTATTCTAAAAGTACATAAATATTATATTTATCCTAAAAATAGGCTTATTAGCTATTATTTATTTAAAACTATTTTACGTATTTATTAATAACTGGCTGGTTTGTGTTCCCAACCTAATCCTTCATACCGGAGAAAGGTTAGCATCATCGAAATAAACGTAGACACTAGAATTGCTTATCTATGAACCTTGCGTTCGATTTTTTGGCGGGATCTTGAAATGTCATTCAGTGGATTTTATATTTTCTTCATAATCTTGTGTTATTAGCTCTATAATTTGTAACATTGGTTGTATTTTACGTAATATAGTTTGGTTATTGTGCACAAGTGAAGTGGATCGGAAACAATACCACGGAGCATGTATTCTGACTTGCCACAAAAACTCCCTGGAAAGTTCTAACAAGACGGCCACCATCTTAGTTCATTGAAATGATCGGAAAAAACTTGTAATATAATTTACCTTCTCGATAATGGCAGTAATAATTTACTAGAAGATTGGTTGCCAAAAATAAAATAAAATAAAATTTAAACCTTGCGTCTCGGACAAATATCGTTTTATAACATTTCTTATCACCACATGGGAAAATAAAAGTCAGCATAAAGCAGCATAAGCATTAACTCACCCGAAATACTAAGGTTTGAGTATTCTGTACATCCACTCTCACAGCGGATTGGCATGTTGTAAAATTTCCATACAGTTTGAGACAGTTACCGTCAATTTCGTTTCTTATTATGGCCACTAGTGGGTTCACTTCACCAACAGACTGATACGTGATAGCACCATCTCTGTTCATTATGAATTCGCTATTCGAGATATTGTGTTGGACGTCACGATCTGAAAATTTTTATAAGTAAAACATGGTAGTTTAATTATTATATTAAAAAACAAACAGGTCGTATCATAAAGATAAACAATAGAAGTGAAACTATTTATTACAGGGAAACGTTTTATTTAAGAAATATAACAATATATAACAAAAAATTGAGCCGTCACGGAAACATGAAATTACTTTGTAATAGTTATATGCCTAAAAGAACAGATTACGACAGGAATCAGCTATGGCATAATGAAAAGATAAAGCATTACAAATTTGTTCAATAAAATAATGACTATTTATTATATAAATGTTCTTTTTTATTAAATACAAAAATTCAACTAGGCGCAGGTGCGGTTTGTTTGGCGCCATTTATCAAAAAGGGCGCTAGGTCGCCAGCGCGTACAGCGTAACTCTAGTAAAACGAGTGGCCGACAAAACAATTTGAATCTTCTGCGTATACAGATAGGGTTGCAAATGTTTTTGAGTATTTCGTTACTAGTGCAAAGTTCGTGTTTTGCGTCGCCACGTCGCGCTACGCCAACAATCAGGTTTACCCGCGCCTATAGATGTTTCACATCAAAAGCCAACGTCACGCGGTGTTCTTAGGCGGTCACCCATTCTAGTACTGACCGCGCCCGACATTGCTTAACTTCGGTGATCGGACGAGAGCCGATGTTGTCAATACTCTACCCGGGACAGTGTTTACGTCCAACGCTTTTCGTGACGCAAAAAGATTGCCGATCAAAATATCAAAACCGTCCCATGAGAAGTTACACTCCAAAAACAATTTCGTTTCCCTTTTTACACTTGAAAGGAAATTGAGTAAACTTTTATAATTTACCAATGGGTTGTCCGCATCCGCATTATTACCTAACAATTGTGAATATTATTTATTAAAAGTTTTGACGTTAATACTATATATTCTGGCTGTAATGACATTTTATTAGACGAACGTTACAAAAATAATAGGGTACTTTCTGATGTGAAATACGTTTGGAATTAAGTAAAAATGTACTAACGATAGCACGTAGCTATCCGTTCATCTTCGCGTCTTAACGGCTTTCTTCGACTTGCCGTTCCCGTCTTAATTTTACGCTTTTGATACTTACCATCAGTTCATATACTATGCAGTCATTTTACAGTAACAAAAAATTAAGTATTACTTACTATTTTTTTATATATAATACTTATACTAATAATAATAATATACTTATAATAATTACTAATTTAAGTTTAATTAATACTTACTGAATCCAATTGCCGATATAGGCAACGTGACGATCTCAGCAATAAATCCATGAACAGCTGATGCACCATTAGCAAATAGTTTAATGCTCAAACTGGCTCCTTGAGTCCTAAATAGCCTCTTTTCATCCGGCGAGCCGTTCTCTAAGTAACCAATCATAGGCGCTGTTATATTATAAATATCACCATCATATAGAGTTAACGAGTCCCTTTTGCCGTAGTTTAATGTGTGGTTAAACAAATTGAATTGAAGCAACCGGAATCCAAAAGGCTTGACTCTATACATGCTCTTGAAAATCTTCACACAATTCACAGGATTATTGTCATATTTATAGTAAAGTAAGACCCTCTCTTCAACGGTTATCATTTTAGTGCTGTCACAAATATCAACGAGAGAAAACATATGGTAAGGTAGATTTAGGTCTTTCAATGGTGTGAAACTAGATTCGTCAGATTCTCTTCCTTCACCGTTCAATGATATAGCACTTAGGCCTTCACCTAATACATTATTGATAGAATTAAACATTATATTTATTGAGTCGGTGGGTGATATTAGATTGATGCCGTGATGAGCACATTTGCTTATATTAGCATTTCTAATTACCGGGTTCTTTATAATACTTTGTACAGCTGGAGATTTTTCGTTATGTAATATACCAGCTCCTATGATTTGCACATGCCTCAGTTCACTTTCGATCTTTTTCATTGTTTCATGAGTATGATGATCGTGGATTCTGTGCTCATATAAAGAGTATTCAAATTCAGGATTTGCAAATCTAATACCTCCCCAATAGTCGAGTGTTTCTTCTAAATTCCTTGTGCCACAATGTATAAACACAAAAACCGAATCCCATTGACATTCATGTCTATGTCCATAAAGTTGACCGTTAAGCCTTATAGGACAATCTTCATATTTATCTTCTGTTCCGACGCATTGCAAAGGTTCTGGCCAAGACCAGATTCTAGATAATGAGTTACTGTGATATTCCACTCGACGATCATGAGCGAAGAATACATTTATTGGATCAAAACCTAGTTCTCGACAAACGACTTGGGCATTCCTTTCAGTGAAACGATTATCACACATAGGTACCCACTGAAGTGTGGTTTTGTTATAATATTCTAGAAAACCTTCGTTGTTCCTTTCATTGATAGAGCAATTCCTACTTGTACACAATCGTATAGAATCCTGCACTATTAAGTATTCCAATTGTCGCCTTTGCTTGTGATGCTTTGGCGAATATTGTGCTATACTTCTCTTTATTTTTCTATTAATTTCTATATTACTTGGTGTTGTAATAGGACGCATAACAATAGGCAATTGATTATGACCAATTGCTTGTAGAATACCCATAACGAGTATACCAACATTTGGAGCAAATTCTAATACAACTCCGGGGTTAATAGTCAAGGTTACGTCAGGCATTACAGTTAAATCAGCTTTGACAATATATGGAGCAAGTCGCGCTTCTATAGTGAGATTAGATATAAGACGACCTCCTAATTCATTGATATCGACAGGAGTATCTGGACTAAATGTAGGAGACAAACTGGCTTCAAAATCATCCTCAAGTAAGTATGGTAAATAAATAGCAATAGCGTGATTATTCCAGTCATCAAAATCAAATATCTGTTTCTTGATGTCATTTTCGACATTAGTACCCCACCAATTCTCTGTGACATCTAATAAATTATTAATTTTAGCAGTCTTAATACCAGCCACCAAAGTGTAGTCTAAGACATTACTGCTAAATAAATTCCTGCTAACTTTAATCTTTTGTACACCTTTGAAACCAATTACGTATGTTGGTTCAACACTTCTAATTAAAGAACCTCGGTTATTTGAATTGGTTTGTTGATTATTTTTTAATTTATTGTAAACAAATACAGCATAAACGAGACCCATTATTTCACTTTGGCTGTCCATATGGAACTTTACCATAAACAAACCATTATTTCTCTCGATATAATTACCGTCAATCAACATTTTCTTTTCCATTCCTTGTATAGTAACCAAACCTGTTTTGCAAATGTTGTCCGTAAAAATGTTTTTCGTTAAATTAACTTCAGCAAAATGTCCATCTATTATTAAACCAAAATTCTGATTATGTCGCCAAGTATTGTTATACATGTATACAGAATGTGTAAAATTCTCATTATATTGCCAAACGTAAGGTAAACTAATATCGAATCCACCGTTTTTATTTCTTTCAATAGTATTATCTTGGAGAAGATAATGATACAGATTGTTGGAGCTTCTTAAATCCCTAGCGAAATGGTATATACCTCTTCCGTTATCAGTAATTAAGCTGCTGTTTACCATAATAGTGATTTCAGTTATGTTACTATCGTGAATATCCCAAAATGGAGTATTAACATAGATAGCTTCTTCTCTATTATGTGCTATTTCACAATTAAATATCTTTATACTTTCGTTTGCTTTACGTAAAAAATGATCTCCAATTTCATTAAGATAGCGGTTATAATATAAAGCCTTAATTCCTTTTGTATTTCCTCTAATTTTTGTGTTGACAATTTGAAGCGTTGGAACTGGCCCTTTGACTATTCTATTTCTTACGTTTTGTATCGGAGCAACTATAGAGCTTATTACTAATACGACTCCTCCGAGAGCAGAACTACCACTCTGATAAGTAAGAACAATGCCAAAGCTGTTACTTGTTGTGGGAAATGTAGACAAATCTCTATCCAAGCACCATTGTGTACTTCCTTCATTTATGTTCTGGGAATCATATATACATATGGATTCAGTAGAAAAGTTATGAATAGGATTTAATAGTTGTAGACCAAACACAAAACCTGGATTGCATTTAATGTTGTAAGTTTTCACGATATTTTCACCATAATGCTTACTGAAAATGATGTACCTTGTTTCACCATTAACCAATGATATATCTGTTTCATATTCAGGTATTACTATTGGATGATAGTTTGACTCATCAAAATTGAAACCTAGGTCTAAATTAAACCAGCCAGCAATTTCTCTCTGTTGTGGCCCAGTTAAGTGAGGATTGTGGTATATACCCGCCAAGTTATTGTTTTCTATAACAGATCCATATACCTTTAAGCCAAGTTGTTTAAAACTAATCCCACTACCTTTGTTGTTACTAAATTCAGAATTACGTACTGTGTTAATAGCATCAGCTCCATATAAATCAGAATACAATATTCCTAATCCGTCGTGATAATTATTTGTTATTTTAACACTTTCCAGACCATGACGAGCGAAGTCTATTTGAAGAGCCGGTTTGAAAACATTTGATGAGTAATCCAAAAGCCCTGCTTTTTCTATGGTGACATATTGTAAATCAGCACGCTCTGATATGGCACTAAATCTAATTCCAGCCCAACTTGTTTCGTAACATCGAATTCCAACGTCATTATCGTGAGTGCAAGAATTTTCAAAACTATCTCTTGTTTCAGCCCTACATTGTGTTATATCATGATCAAATTCTGTACATTCCACATTCGATAAAATAATGTCTTCAGTTATACCTGCGTTAGGGATTTCATTAGGTTCTAAAAACCAATCATTTGGATTCAAAACAAGGCTAAGCTGGTTGCAAACCAAGGCAGCATTTATTATATTCCAGCGGTAATTACAAACAGTACCCCATTTATCGTCTACTCTTACTTGAAGTCTACCTTCATTTGGTGTTTTTCCTCCTAAGAGTCTTATTGGAACATCAGGCTCAATGTAAACTGGAGTAGTAGGTTCTAAGCCTGAGTCAGTTTCATAAAAACTATCATTAGACATAACGATTTCCTCTTTTAAAGTGAATGTAATATCATTAGGCCGTTTTCCTTTAGCTTCAATTCGCCCCGCAACCATTATACCAATAGCAGGTGGAAACTTCAATGTAACTCCTGACTGTAAAACAAGTTTTCCTCCAGGACGTATATTAATATCTTTATCAACATCGTATTCTCCTTGCCTTAGTATTTCTATACCTTCAACTTCACCACCAACTAAGAAGGTACCTGGCACATTAAACTGTGGTACAAATAGAGAGTTGTAGTTAATTTGTGTAGCGCCTGGGTTACTGCTATGTAGTAAATAAGGCATGTAAATAATCTTAGCTAAATTAAATCTGTCTTTTCTGTGAAAAAGTCTATTATATACTTTTTCTTCCTCTCCAGACCCGAGCCAATTATAAGTGCAGTTCAGAGTCTTACTTTGATCCTCTACGTGCGACCCAATTTCATATTGAGCTTCAGGATTGTTTATAATATTTCTAAAAACATCTACATTGCTAGAAGCTAACACTATAGTGGCTGCGACTCTACTCCTCGGATTAAGTCGTGTTGGAATACCTTCTGAAGATCCGAACGGTTCTTTTATTTTATTGTCTCTTAAGAAATTTCTTGTAAATAATATATATTGGATATCACTGTAAGGCGACAAACCTAAATTTACAACAAATGGCCCCTTGTTGCCAAAAAAATAATTATGTTGTATGCGAAATTGAGCAGGAGATATTTCAAACTCTTCTATATATTTACCTTCTATTCGATTTAATATAACGATGGCACCATAATCACCTTGCTCGAAATAATTATGTTCTATACGACTATTTATATTTAAAGCTGGTATTATTTTAATAGGAACCTTTTTATTTTGATAAAATCTGTTATGACCAATTTGTAGATTCAATAATCTGGGTGGATTATTAACTCTCCAACAAGACGAAATATCGATAGTGCTTTCAGAGCTGGTATTGAACCAGTTTCCTGTGATATTGATCCAACTGTCACCACAAAAATTTCCATGTAATATACCAACATCAATATTTTTAAATATTTCAGAATATTCTATAGTGGTAGTTTGATTAACCGGAATATATTCCGACTCTTGTGTATTGTTTATCCATACTGCTAAACCGTATCTTTGATTAGAACTTAATATACTCCTAGATATGTTCCTGTTTCCTCCAGTAACAGTTACATTAACTCCATCTCCCTGATTGAAAGATATTCTACTCTCAGTAATATTGACATCTCCTGCACCATTTACAACATGAAGACCGGCTACATGATTATTATTTGATATAGATGTACGGTGTATATGTATTTGAGATCTTAAGTTTTCAATTGCAACGCCTCTACCATTATTATCAGATATGACAGTGTCTGTGACATTCAAATCATACGTCTTGCTAATACCTGACGTTAATCTCAAAAATCCAGTAATATCTGTTCTTGTGTTAGCTCGAAATCTGACATACATTCTGTTTCTTGTGGATGTGACACTCTGTGGACGAGTAAAATTTCTTATATGAAACCACAATAATAACCGATCGTCTGAAGATACACCGTCGTATACATATATCTCTCCAGTATTGTTCTGATTAGTTTGTAGCTTTAAAAAACTTAAGGTCAATACATGATCAGGACGTGTATAAAATTTCTGACTGCAATCTCTCTCCATATTCGAATACCTGGATTGTTCTATCGACATTTGTACTGGAAAAGTCTGGCTGGGTGTGGATGCGAACGTACATAGATCAAAAATATCACTTCTATCGAATCTTTCATCGATATTCATCTCATGGACTACGTATTTAATACCATCTCCTCCATTATCATGAATCGAACAATTCTCTATCTTGGTCATACCATACGTAGAATTTACATAAACACCGTAGCCTCTGTTTTTTTGTATTGTACAGTTGTTTATAACAATGGGTGCATCTGGTGAAGAAACTGTAATTCCGTTAAATGCTGAATTTGAAATATCTATATCTTCTAAAACTGGTGGAACACCTATAACATCCAAGGCACTAGTTGCGTTATTATTTCTTCCGAGACCAGCATTTCTTATTGTAACACGTACAAGCCTCGACATCGATGTAGGAACATAAAGTGTGTTTGCTGCTGTGAGTATTCGTTCGTATATAGCATTTTCGAATCGTATTCCTCTCCAATGCTTTGTAGAATTACTGCTTATGTCATGATTGGGAAGACACTGAATGGCTAAATCAGGATGAAAATCACAAACTCCAGAACCCAATTGTTTGGAATCCCAATTGCATTGTAAGAGATCGAATTCTGTTCCATTACACTTTGGTTCTTCGAATAATAGTCTAGCTCGGCGACCGGGCTGTCGATCCATCCAATTATAAAATGTTCCTCCCATGAAGCCTAGCTGTCGACATGCTATCTCCATATCGCTTATTGTCCAACTGAAAGTTACAAAAGTTTTACATCGATTAATTTGTCTAAACATTTAAGCATTAGAAACAGCTATTAGAAATAACTATGATGCTGTTGGCTATACATCTCTATAATATAAGAAGATAATTCTGTCTATCTGTTTGATACCATTTAACGGTTAAACCACTAAACCGAGTGTAATGAAGCATAAACCTGATATTTGGATAAGGACATAGGATACTTTTTAATATGAAATGAATGGATAAACCATCAATATTACTCGCAATATACACGTACATTATATTCGTGTTTAAAATATTCAATGAAGTACTAATGAAAACAATTTTAACATATGCATAAGTTGGTTTTCGTCTAATATCGAACTCATAAGTCTTCTCACTACAAATTAATAGAATTACACATGGAAAAGCAATGATGGTCGTTTAGGTTTTAATGGTATGATAGTAACTCTAAAATTTCAGTGAAGGAAAGAGTAGTGATAAAACCTTAGCATACTGGTATGGTATTATTCATACCCGTCTGTCTGGGTAGCCACCAATCTAAAATGGTTAATCTATCACCGAGCATTTTATATTCTGTACTAGCCACCAATTTAACGTTGTTAATCTGTCGGCAAGCACATTTATATTCTGTTTGTATGTTATTGATATATTTAAGATCGATCAATTCTAACATAACCTATATCATCTTAAATTTGTAACGTAAGGTTTTCATGCTATCAATTATATTACCAAGAAATAGGTGCCGCTAAGATGTATTTTTGTTAAGTTATTAATTAAGTTGTTGTTGATAAATTTTATTTTATATTGCAACTAGCGGGCCCGGCAGACGTTGTCCCGCCCTGATTATAAAAAAATCCTTGACAAATTATACCAAAATGTTCCTCGTGAATCACTTTATCCATTGGTGAAAACCGCTTGAAAATCCGTTCAGTAGTTTTTGAGTTTATCGCAAACAGACAGACAGACAGACGCGGTAGGGGACTTTGTTTTATACTATGTAATGATTTAAAAAGGACTAACTTTCTCGAATTCGTACAAACAGATCTCCATTGTCCCCGATGTAAAAGCTGAACTCTTCCTACTAGAATAGACGGTCCGTCTACGAGTCGGATGTCGGGTATAGGCTTCGCTTTTGTTGGTGGTTCTTCCATGCTGGTAAATATTATACCTCTTTGATGATCACCCTGCAATGATATTATAATTTAAATCAATGTCTCTTATTGTTTTTCTTATATTATTTTTTTCTTAAATTATTTTTTATTAATTTATATATTAATAAAATGATAGACAGGTTTGCCTTTGTGTGTGCATCACGCAAAAAATTACTGGATAAATTTCAATGCAACTTGGTTCATATTACTTCATAGAATCGTGGGCCTTACATAAAAAGAAAATTATAACGAAATATTCATGTCATATAAAGTTTTAGCAAACTATGATATTTATAAATACTACGCGTTCAACTATGTGTGTTTTCGTGTCGTGGAAAAGTAGGACCAGCGGTAAAGTGTGCATTACTTATAAAGATAAATATAGTTTTGATTTCAATTTGTTTGTCTTTCCTCTGTACATGAATGTATTGTTAGGATAATAAAAAACACAGACGAAGTCGCGGGTATCTTCTAGTGGTAAACATATCAAAAGTTAATAAAACCATAATTCAGATTATCTTTGCTTTATTATTAAATTGAATACATAATTATATTCTTCGTTCATTTTAATGCAACTGTAGTAGTCCGGTGAAGCTGTTAAGACCTTGCTAGGTCAATAGCGTAGTCAGTTAAAAAAAAGATGCAACTATTTATTTAAATAAAGCTCATAAGCTGATTTAGATAATATATTCAAGAATAAACGTGCACAAAATGATAGTAAATATTACATAGTATTACAATCTTAATTATATTTAAAAAAAAAACATTTTCTTAGTTAACGTCAGTGAATCATAAATGAACAAACCTTGCAAAGTATATTATCACAAAAAAAAACACGTGGGTATGGGGTACTGCTAGATCTTGTTAGCAACAAATCTAAGGTATATAGATAGACATACATATATATATATTTGTTTTATACATACAATAATTTTCTCTAGTTATAGTATAAAAATAAACATAGAAAGAACCACATAGAAAATTAAAACTTAGAAATTCTTCGCCCACAAACACACATTTTTAAGTAACAAAAAAACTAAACATTAACTCTGTTATCAAAACTCAGTTGAGTAAAAGCCGTTCCACTTTAAAAAATCCTATACAAATATTAAGACCATGTTATCTTTACATGCGTCCAAAAAAAAAAGTCAGGCGATGTATTTGTTATACGAATTTTTCCATACTTTTATATTGATAGAAACTGATTCTACAAAAGAATGTTGTACCGACGTGACGGAATATTGATTTCATGTCCGCAAGTTCAGATCTGGGCGTGTACCAACTTTTTGTTATTTGCTTACATTTACTAATTTAATTAGTAACACAAGCGGTTGACGGTGTACAAAAACTTCGTGAGGAAATCTGGACCTTAGAAATGATTTTGTACCATAGTATGTCGGAAAAATATAAGTTTATGGATTTCGGTGTTTGAAATCGCCAATACGTTTGGAATGGTAATTATGCATTGAACTTCCTCCTGGAAGAAACATGTAACCCAGTAGTGAAACTCTTACAATATGGCACTATTTATTGATACGATGTTACTATATAAATTGAATAAACCTCTGTATTGATCAGTCTACTAATATTATAAACGTTAAAGTTTTCTGAAGATGAATGGATGTTTGTTTGTTTACCACGCAAAAACTACTAAAGTATTTTTTCTGAACCTTGCACTTAATTTAAAATATACTTTCTAATTAGGCTTTTTTAACATTACGTTAGAAATATACTTAACATTATCCAAAACTTCCCGTGTTGTTAACGTTCAACATAGTTAGGTCATCATTTTGCTTTGAAATATTATGAAATTCATTAAACTAAAACTAAATCTACTGATATATTTAGGGCAGTAAGTAAGAAACCTTATGTTTCGAACCAATTGAATTCATTTTATAGCTACAAAACAAAATGAACAATCAAATTTCATTGTCGATAAATTTATGAAAATTTTTTGAGGTTATGCTCGTAGACTACAATATACAAAATATCGTTTTAGAGATATTTAACGTCAAAAAGTGCATTGTCACAGTGCACGCTCTGCTGGTTTGATGCGCCCTTGCACTTCACCTATACAACTTCCTGCCAATTCAAACGCCCCATTTGCATGGTCACGAACTGTCGATCAACTGTCACGTATATTACCGTTGCTAATTTGCCATGACCTCAATATGTAAATTTAAATAAAGATTCACTTTATTCGTAACTAACGGGCCCGGCAGACGTTGTCCCGCCCTGATTATAAAAAAATCCTGGACAAACTTATATACCAAAACGTTCCTCATGAATCACTTTATCCAATGGTGAAAACCGCATAAAGATCCGTTCAGTAGTTTTTGAGTTTATCGCGAACAGACAGACAGACGCGGAAGGGGACTTTGTTTTATACTATGTAATGATATTGTAATACCAAAAAAGTTGAGCAGTTAAGAGCTCAGAAGTGAAATGGAATCACCAATGGAATGGAATAACAATGTTCTTTTTTAAATCAACTATAATATGAATCATTTAAATTTCATAATTTGTAAATTAAAATTCTCATCTCAATTAGTCTCGTTTTCACATCTATCGACTCTCCGAACAATAATTATATACAGTTTATTAATTAACCTAACATATGATAGGCTGCACGATCTCAATACAAAATATCAATATTCGATGTAGACAGGCCGCTATACTACGCGTCGCTAGTCTGACGCAAGCCACGCAACACGTTCGGTCACGCTAGTAGCATGTTCGCTGACGCGAAACCATTTCGTAGGTGGTAGAGCCACGCTGAAGCTATGACTGGTTTCAGCATGAATGGTTCGGCTCACTCATGGTAGTACCACCCTCTCACGGAAAACCGACGTGAAGTAACAGTGCTTGCATTGTTGCGTTTCGTTCGGTCAGTGAGAGCGCCGGATACCCAACTCCCCTTCTCCTTCGCACTTCTCCACTCCCCCTTCTTCTAAACACTCTTGCGACTCCTCTGGTGTTGCAAGTGTCTATAGACGGTGGTGATCACTTAACATCAGGAGCCCCACCTGTTCGTTAGCCTCCTACAAAAGAAAAAAAAAGTTTTTATCCTGCCAAAAATACCGTTCAACGCGCCTAAAAGAAGTTTTCATTTCACAAATTGTCATATACTTTTTTATGAAGCAAGCTTGATATACTGCTCGATATTAACGTATTCACTAAAATTACTAAACACATTAAATACTTATAACAGAAGCTTGGGTAAGAGACATTTACATCTTTGCTTAATTTATACAGTAGAGTCTTTCGCTATTCCGGTACTTTGAGAACCTGGGGTGTCGTATTGTTGGAATGTTCGGGTTATTGGATTGTATAGAAAAACCGCATAGAAGTTTTACTTCTATGATACCTATAGAACTCTACCGGTTGATACCGGTATACTGATATACTGATACCGGTACGCTAGCAAGGAACGAAAGTAGGGAGGGGTGAGGGAAGCATAATCATAGGGTGCCGGATTATTGGACGTATTAAACTGTTTGAATTAAAGTGCCGCATTAGTTAGGCTCAACTGCATATAGCAGCTAAGCAGTAATCACAAAGTCATAGTTAAAAAATACAAGACAATCATTATTCATCCAGTAGTTCCCGTGAAATAACAAGATCACTTTCGTGTGAATAAAAACGCTGGAATCAGTTAGTCTAATAATAAAAATATTCACGTTGGTTAGGTATTTCTCAACAGCAACTTATTTCGAACGTGTCACAATTATTTTTAAGGCAGGTCGTCTACGGCCGTTAAATCGATACGCTCGGATAAGCATTGAAAATAAAATGTAAAAAACTGAACCGATGCGACACGAGATGGACTCTAATAAAGGATGTGAGCGTTTAGACAAGGACACTGAGTCGTTGAGTCAGCGATATCGTTCACAGACAGCTGCTTGATTTTTAGTAGTGTAGGTTGATCGTTTGGAAATGTCAAGAGAAGCTAGTTTCGTTTTTCGTTTTATCGAATCATTGCAAGATTCAGTAACACGATTAAAAAAGATTTTAGGAAAACATGAATGGCCTATATACTATTTATATATTATATATATATATATATATATATATATATTATATATATATTCTTAATATATATATTTCTTGTGTGCGTGTGTATGTGACTGAACTCCTCCTAAACGACTGGACCGATTTTGATGAAATTTTTTGTGTGTGTTCGTGGAGATTCGAGAATGGTTTAGATTGACAATTGGACTCGGTAGGTGGCGCTGCAGTTGACTTTTAGGATTTTTTTTATTATCAAGGCAGGACAACGTCCGCCCGGTCCGCTAGTATATATATATAATAAGAATGACAGACTCGTAGCTCATGACAATGCAAAACGCCGCGCCGTGCGTCCCATTTTACATATTTTTGATATATTTTATAGCGTGTAGTGCGTGTTGCAGTAAAAAGGTTGGTAGCATATAAACATGAAAATAGAGATCCTTGAAGATTGTTGGTAATCTTTATTAACCGATTCGAATTTAACTAAGAATTCACTGTTCGTATATTCGCAAAATTATAACTTCTTTTTAATTATTCTATTTTTGTATATAGATTATTTCATCTTCATATTTAAGATATTACAAATATATATACAACCTAATTATGCCAATGGCTTCCTATTCGCTTTCGTCCTGCCGTAATTTTCCTCGAAGCATGTCAAACAAAATATATCTTTATGACCAAAAAAGTTTTTTTCTTTTTACCTTTTACATACTTTTACTCGTTATGATGAAATGATTTCATTTGATTAGGATTAATATTTTAAAAGACACAAGCCCACATAAATACATCCTACGTATTTTTAATTCTCCTTGAAAGGAAAACCATTAACTGTGACTAAATATAAAAGTTGTATGACGAGGAGTTGTGTCGCACGGTTTTTACCGCAGTGCTATAAAAATGTGGTCCTTTAAAATTCCTTCACACGTCGGTAGCACAGTATACCTTATTTATTTAATTTTAAAAGATTGACCTACTCCTCTCCCTCGTCACCAAAATAAGTTAAAGCGTGTACCCTCCGCTTTCTGTACTTTCATAAATATTCACATAATGTTCACAAACCCTCTCGCAAGTTTTTTTAAGAGTAAAATTTGAAAGGTAAATAAGTAAATGTTGCTGACGTAATCGCCATATAGATCCCCATCTCCCGTGTTACCAAAAATAAAACGTAAGCATTTGGTGCTTACTTAACACTTGACCGACCCTTTTTGTCAAAAAAGTGAACGAAGGTAAATTGTTAAGATACGGTAGTGTACTGGCCATTTATAAATCTTTATGTTTCGTAATCTCGATGGTCATGCGAGTGACAAAATAAATTAACACCGAGTGTGCTGGCGTCCCTGAAAATTAATTATATCAAAATATCTGTTAATATAGATATTACAGATACTACCTACAATGTTTTTACAGACTAAAAAGTATAACACTTGCGAAATGCATATATAAATTTCTTATTAAATTTCTTCTGTACGTGTGTATGTCACTGAACTCCTCCTAACCAGCTGGACCGACTTTGATGAAATTTTGTGAGCGCCTTCCAGTGGATCCGAGAATGGTTTAGATTCACAATTGGACCTGGTAGGTGTCGTTGCGGTTGAATTGTAGATTTTTTTTTAAAATTATCAGCGCAGGATAACGTCCGCCGGGATCGCTAGTATTAATATGTGTTTGTACAAGTTGTAGGTACTTTGATTTATTTGGTAGTTAATCTAAAAAGATAAACGATTGCTAAAATATTTGTATAGTTTGATTTCGAATTCATACAAAGGGGCTGCCATCGGCTATAAAACACCTTTATTATGCTACGAGACTTCCTGCGTTCAAGGAATTCACGCCGTGTGGAATCTTAAACAGAATGTTTCGACTTCATGGTTCAACGGACAATCACATATATTAAATTTAATTAGTAGAAGTAAGTTATAATAATATTATATTTAAAAAAATAATATAACAAGGGATCCCAAAAATAATGCTAAGTTAATTAATCAATATTAATGTAATATAAATTAATTTTTAGAAATTCGCTTTTTATGTTTGCTTTTTCAATCATTTGGAGTAGTACCTACGTTAACAATTTATATTATATTGGTCATCTACGATCATGCTCTAAGGCAGAAGTTGTGGGTATGCTTGAAGGTATGCTTTGAGGCGCGGCTTTTTGGAGTCCCGTGTGTAACCGTATAATCAGACGGTTAGAAACCTACGTTGGTTTAACTAATTCTTTTTATTTCAACGTATAAAAGAATACATATGTTCATCCGGTTAAACTCAGTGGGTGAAATAAAATTGGTGATAATTGTACTGAAAAAAAAAACCGACTCGTAGGTTTTAACTCGGGTGGCTACTCACCCACTACAAACCACAAGTTTCTCCAATTCTGTGTAATGCAAAAACTAACTAATCTTTGTTTTCGGAGAACTCGGAGCAGGAGCCGGTACAAACGAAAAAAAACATACTACGTACTTAACTGAGCTTCAAATGGTATTTTTGTATCTAAAAAGTCATTAGAATTCAGTGTCTGATTAGTTCTATTATACACATCTTTAGACTAGGACGCCGTGACTAAATACTATATTACTAAACCCGCAAGTGCGCCGCGAAATGAAAGAGTTCATTGCTCTGCAAAATATTTTATTTTAACATTGCATGATTGGGAAACTTAGGCTCAATATGAAATGAAATTAGGACGGCTAAAACAAGAGCGTAGATTACAGAAGTGTTGGAAGTTGTGAGATGTCTATTAAATTTATCCCACGAATACACTATGATTGCAGCACTAAAAGATCAAACTACGATAAGCGATGATGGCCTAGTATCTTGTTCGGACACGGCGTCGATGGACGTAGGTTCGAAGTTCGAACCTTAGTAATTGAGTCGGAGCTTCCGGTTAAGGAAAATATCGTGATGAAATCGTAGCACGGTTGTAGGGATGTGTCTAAGTCCGCCTGGCTAACTACCACCTCCAATTTGAAAATCTGTCGACAACCACCAGTTAGTGTGTTGCGGCAGCAGCACTTGAGAGCCAGTCCCCTCTGGGTTTGGCATGTTTATCATCTTAGACGAAGTATTTTAAAAAAATCATAGAATTGAACATATGTGCTTCCAACTCCATCCTACTGTGCTAATATTAAATCATAATATATCTCAATTCAGAACAATATACATTAAAACATTAACTCTCCATATTTGTAGGCAGCTGTCGTCATTCCAAACCGTCTGACGTACTCCAAAATCACGCTAGAAGTTCATTGTTCGACGAACCACTTATTTCAATAGTAGTAGACATAACGAAACGCGTGGAAAAATCGATTTCTTAAATTCACGAACCGTTATATTATGAACAATGGTACGTAGCACTTCCAGGATGTTTTGTCATGGAGGCCTTGTGCTCTTTCACGATTAAACGTGATTTTGTTATGTTTCGATTCGCTCGATGCAACGTCGTACACTTTTACTTATATATTAGCTGTAAATGGAGGCTCATTGACGTACATAAAGAAAAAAAGCCATCTCATAAATGCCTGGCGTTCAGATTGGGATATTCGGGTTATTGGTACAAAATTTAAATCTGGCTTCTTTGACCATCGTTCTCCTGAGGTCAAATCTGGAAAAAACTGTAAATACGAATGCCTCTTCCCAAGACCACCGTTTTGATGAATTAAAATGAAGGTACAAATTATGTCGATACATAAAAAAACGAACAGTTATAAAAATATGATGTCATCCATGATGACGTTATTTTTATCATTTACTCGCTCCATCGACGAACACTAATCGAATACCTTCTTCTTATTTAATGGCAGTGTGTCCTTAAGTAAAATTTTGACACTATAACACGCATAAAATATTTTTCAATCGTCAAATTTCATACAACGCTCTGACAAAATGGTGGCACCGTTGGTAATACATTCCAGGAATTGTTTGTGGCGTCTAAAATTTCATATTCACTAGTATTATCTAACTTGTGCACTAGAACCTTCTTATATTACGAAAAATACGACTAATATTCGACAAATAATGCTACAGGGTCAAAAAAATTAGATAAAATTACTACATGATCAAGATCCCGCCAAAAAAGCAGTTTATAAAACCATAATAACATTTGCTTTGGGTAGCAGATATAGACAATAAAATCAACAGTGGTTATCAAATGTTACTTGTCAATAGTACTATCCATAAGTAGTATAGATTCAGGTCAATAGTATGGTTTTAATAATCTAACGTAGAATACGTTATCGTACTTAATTTGTATGACGTAAGACTAATGAATATTCAATCAAGTTACATCGATAATATTTGTTTGGTATCGTGTAAAAAGACATTATTTTTCAATTTCTTTTCACGATATAAACATGTTTATTGTGGCGTAAGAACAAAACACAATAGTTTATTTTACCAAACTTCCGTTATTTAAATAAATAAGTCAATGTATAGCTCGTGTTATATTTCCATATAAATAATGTACAAATAAAAAAAAAATCGTCGTCCCCATCTTAAGGTTATTCATCTAAGCCGAATTCCATCACGATCAACGAGATACAAGAAACCCCGTATTACAGCGTTTAAGTTGCATAAAAAAGTGTTGTGATATCTCTTCTTAGATATAAATCGACTAATAAAAATAGATCGCATCACGGCTTATTAGAGTAGAAGCCGAAATAAAAGTTAAAGAACTTATTTTTGATTATTTAAAAAATAAAATTACATGATAGGAACTCTTTTCAATAATTATGTATTTGGAATTCATAAACCAAAAACTTTAATCTTTATGTAATACTAACAAATTCACACATTTTTACAACTATGGAACTATGTATATTATAATCAATTAAACAGCCAAAACATTTAAGAATAACTTTGTTTAATGCTCTTTTTTCAATTATGTGATGGAATTAAAACCAAACTCACATCTATACTAATATTATAAAGAGGTAAAGTTTGTGAATTGTGACGTTGTGAGTTTGTGACGTTGTAGGGGGTAATAATCTCAGTAACTACTGGTCCGATTTGAAAAATTTCAATGCTATATAGCTCATTTACCGAGGAAGGTATACTATATATCATTACGCTAAGACCAATAGAAGAATATTTCAAAATTGGGGTTTTTTCCTCTTGAGACCTTCAGCTGCGTGTTACCCAAAGTAACTACTCCATGCGAACGAAGTCGCGGGCAGAGGATAGTGTACAAATATACTTCAAACCCTCATTATACACATATAAAGCTGAAGTTCCGTCCGTACGTGTACTTTTTTTAAACTTTGCGATAAATAAAGACAGCTGACCATGAATATGACAAAAGAAACTATCAGCATTTTAGTATATTTATATTTAACTAGCGGGCCCGGCAGACGTTGTCCCGCCCTGATTAAAAATATATCCTTGACAAATTATATACCAAAACGTTCTTCATGAATCACTTTATCCACTGATGAAAACCGCATGAAAATCCGTTAAGTAGTTTTTGAGTTTATCGCGAACAGACAGACAGACAGACGCGGTAGGGGGACTTTATTTTATACTATGTAATGATTAAAAAATTTGACTGTTTTTTATAAAAGGCTGAACACGGGAAATTGAATTCCAAAATTGACAGGTTATAAAAAAAATATTTTTGAAAAACGAGAGATTTTTTTTAATCAAAAGTCTAAATGAAATGAAAATAATAAAGATGCAATAAACAGAGCGGAACCGTGAGTACAGCTTGTTTATAATATTTGTAATCGATTGATTTCTTTGAAGATTTTTCACGAGCAATAAAAACCGTTGTAGAAAGCACCACAGGAAATATCACGGAACTATACTCTTAGCTCCGAGGTCCCACAAATAGGTTCGAACTGAGTTTTGTCACGCTTTTCACAGCGGTAATCAGAGCGAGACGATGGTATCTTGATTCAACGCGTACTGGATAGTCACTAGATCACGTATCGCTTATCCTGTGTTTTGTGACTGCCATGATGGAACAGTAATATAGAATTAGGGAGAAACTAGTGTTATAGTGCAGTTGCCGTAACACCTGTTGCTTGACCAAAGATTTTTAAGTTGATGACAGCAATTAATCGGTTGGGTATTAGAGAATGCCCTTCCATCATACTATGTTATCACCACAAGGTCACAACATTTTCTTCCAGCGAAAACTCAGGTTCACTGCAGAATTTGTATCAACCTCGCTTCACGCAATGACATATATTAGAACTGAACCATTATGCTAGTAAAAGAGTAAGAGGTATGGGCATGTTTACCGAAGTTCGCGAAGATGTCTGCACACTATATGTTTGATTAATGAATAAACTGTATAAAAATGTAAATAATTATTGCTGAATATCAATAGATATGTTAACCAATGTTAATAATTTCAATTTACAAATTATGGAATTGAAATGATTTCATAATTGATTTGAAAATTGAAAATAGAACATCTTTCGAACTGACTATGCTATTGACCTGGTAAGGTCTTTACAGCTTCACCGGAAAATAGAACATAATTAGAGCATTGTTTTGAGTTTTCACTTCCGTTTCGATATTGTTGGATAGACTGTAGGTAAACATATTTTCATTGTAATATTAAAGATAATATCAAAGTTGTCAGTATGCGAGTTGAACGACGTCGCACGCATAACACCTGACTTTACTAAAGGATAGACGGATGAACAATAAGCATTGTATCAGATTGTGGACACAATGGGATGTAACACTACAGTGGACAGGTATAAATACATGGGAGTTTTTATATACTAATGAGCATCTGAATATTATGGACGAAATGAATATCATATATCATTTCAAAGGTAGGTTTGTCCTAGTTGCATTCTTTAAAACTGTGTGTATTTTAAATAATTTTCATAGCATTAAAAAGGAAACTAACTTCGTACATGGTCCCGTTTTAAAGATTATATTTGTGGCTCCTATGCAGTGATGGATTTTATTTAGACCACAGAGATTTAGACTATGCCCTAGACCTCTTCTGAAATGACTTATTATTTATTTATAAACGTTTTTTTAAATTAAATTATCAATTCTTACCAGAAGGAGGGTACTGTTTTGCGACGGTATCTGTGTATGTCTATTACTTTAACACAACATAAGATGTCGGGATGTTAGTGTTAATTGCCGAAGCAATATAATTAAATTTATATAAGATTTGTAAATAAAATTATTTGTAAATTTATCTACACACATCAGAAACTATAGTTATTTAGCGTGAATATAAAAAATCATAAATATTAACAGTTTTGAACCGACTCAAATGGCGAAATTAAACACAATGGATAAAAGTTTGAATAAATAACGTAGATAAATCATATAAAATAATATTCGTATATATAAAAAAAAATGTTTATATAATATTTCATGAATAACTGTTTATCAATTGACTTCAAAGCGTGTTATACCAGAGCGCGCAACTTCCGTTTCAAGCAAAAAATTCACTATCGGTGATTTCACTAACGCGACAAAAGTAATAGCTTCAATAAAAAAAAGAATGAGGCATAAAGATAAAGTTTTCACCTACCAACACATAACTAAAGAACTCATTCATTAGTATAACTATAAAAGGTTTAAATGATTTTGCAGTCGAACCTTTTTTATTTTAGTAGTATTCATTCTACTTGTTTAAAACTGTAATCCTGACTAATATTATAAATGCGAAAGTGAATTTACTTGTTTGTTTGTTACGATCATCGTAAAAAATTATAAACACATTGTCAAGAATACAAAAAAGGACATATCGTTCATCCAGAAAAAGTACTGTTGCCAAGGGACAGCTCAAATTACATCAAAGCGAACAAAGATAGTAACTATAAAACATTAACACATTGAAATAAATGTATGATAAATTACGTTAATTAATTACATTTAGCCTAAACCTATCACTGCTCCTCATTTAGAGCGTTTACTTCAAACCGGAACAAAATAGCGCGAAGTAATGAACGGGGCGACGACGCTAGCGTAACTAAATCTTGCATAATCATTTAGATACTGTAACAATCTTTTTGTTATGCCTAACTGATTGTCACAACATCACTGACTTAAAAAAGTTTTTGATATTCCGCAGGAACTATGGATACAGTTTAACAAAGCGGCAATTGAAGTGAAGCGGATGCCAAAAATATGGGTTCGTTTCATTCGTTCACATTCGGGCTAATTGCACTTCTAGTAGGTATGAATGTGTATGGTCCATTTTTATACTATTATATTCATTTATCGAGTTATCCGCTTCTAAAAAAAGGTCTCAAAGTCAAAAAATATCTAATTGAACAGAGAAACAAATACAACAAACAATCTAATGTACAAAACCGGAAGTAAAGATTTTAAAACAAAATTATGTTTACAAGTAGTACTAATAATTGGTAGGTTTTTTATTATATTTATATCAGAATTAAGTTTAAAAACACACTAGTAATACATTAGAACTTCTAAAATATTTAGTGTTAACATTAGGAAGATAGGTCAATTAATGACCAATGTGTACTGGTTACCATTTGCTTATACTATTATATTCATTTATCGAGTTATCCGCTTCTAAAAAATAGTGATATTTAATATGTATTGTCCTGTTTAGCGTAAGAAAGCTCTAACAATAACTTAGGATAGATATTCAATATTCAAACAAAGTATAAATAAATAAATATACGTCTCAATAAAAATATTAGTAGGAAGTCGTAATAAACAAAAATTTTGTGATAATGAAAAGCGACTAGTACTATCTCTTACCCGTCAGCAGAACTATTTGTATATCGAATGAAATCTAATAAATAAAGGATCTGAAATATAATTTATAACTATATTATTTATTCAATTTGAGCAAAATATTAGTATCATTTCATTACATAGTATAAAACAAAGCCCCCTACCGCGTCTGTCTGTCTATCTGTTCGCGATAAACTCAAAAACTACTGAACGGATTTTCAAGCGGTTTTCACCAGTGGATAGAGAGATTCATGAGGAACGTTTTGGTATATAATTTGTCAAGGATTTTTTTTTATAATCAGGGCGGGACGACGTCTGCCGGGCCCGCTAGTTTAAAATTAAGTCTCAAATAACTTTAAAAAAATCTTGCAGTCTGAGTGATATCTCAGATTATGTTTATATTCACAATACAGTAATTATTTTAGTACTTCGAGAAACTAATTCTTTGTAAAGCTCATCGGAACTTTCGAAATTGTTTTCGTACGAAACAGATTGTTGCAACTTGCATGAGACCAAACAAATCGTATCATAGTGCTTTTACGGCAAGTTAATTCGTCCGCTATAATATTTTAGTGATCGTTATAAAGGTTAGAATGTCTATTATTGTTACAAAATTACTAACTGTACCTGTGGTTTCTCACGCGTTTGTTTTTTTTTTTTAACTTTATTTTTGGCAACCAATCTTTTAGATTACTGCCATTGTCGAGTAGTTAATAGTATTTCAAGTTCTTCTTCTATTCCATTTTCGGCAACCAGTCTTCTAGTTGACCGTTACTGCCATTGTCAAGTGAGTATCGATATTACAAGTTTCTTGATATAATTTCAATGAATGCCATTGTCTAGTAGTTAATAGTATTTCAAGTTCTTCTTCTATTCCATTTTGGCAACCAGTCTTCTAGTAGACTATTACTGCCATTGTCAAGTGAGTATCAATATTAAAAGTTTCTTGATATAATTTCAATGAACTAACAAGATGGTGGCCATCTTATCACATAAAACACCACCAATTTTATATAATATAGAGTCAAGTGACACAAGATTATAAATAAAAAATAAAATCCACTACATGACAGACCAAGATCCCGCCAAAAACTCCAAAGAGTAAACACGCGTTTGTTATTGTTTGTTGATTTAATGTTTTTTATGCCGAAAGACAAGAGACTATCAGACGGCCCATCTGATGTTAAATGGTTACCGTCGCCTATGGGCAATTGCAACACCTGGGGCATCACCGTTCTGTTCCCGATCTTGAAGAGTGTGTTTTAATGCCTTTTTTAATATTTAAATTCAAGCAAAATATTTTGTGTTGAAATATCAACAGATGCCAATTACCATGATGATCGACTGAATGGTAAAGATGTACTATATACTTCTATGCTACTATCTTAGTATACCTACATGTCTTTGGGGATACATTTTCTAATTTGTAGACGGTCACTAACAGATGAGTATTAGAAAACGCCCTACCACTGCACAAAGTCAATAGTAGTTTTCTAATGCGCTCTCACTATAACCTAAAAACATTTTTGCCGCAAAGAATCCGCGTTTGTACTAGATACATTATTACGATCTGATAGAAAGTAACTAATATCTTGAGCAAGACATTTCAACTAAATCCTTAGTTTATATTATTCCAATTTAAATCATCACTACTACTAGGGTCGTAAATGGTCTATTTACAATTATAAATCGTTAATTTTTTAAGTTTCAATACTATTGAGTGGTTTTTTTTCCAAAAACAGTGAAAATATTAGCATATTAATTATTTGCTATTAATAATTAGTAAACTAATTATCAGTTATTATTAACTAATTAGTAGACGTAAGGATAGTAAAGTATGACAAATAGAGACTCACAAAAAAGGTTTGGCGATGATAAAGAAAACAATTAACGGTTTCCTATTTTTTTTAAATATTATATAGTAATAACACTAAACCTCGTAAATAGCTACTAAATAAAAAAAATCGAATGACAAACATAGAAGAAAAAAGTAGAACCTTATGTGATGCCCGCCTACCCTAGCTACCACACTTAACTAAATAATCTGTGGCCAAACAATTACTATAGATTTGTTCCGGCAGTTGCATCTGATAGCCAACCGTCCCTCTAAGTTAACGCTAGTATTTATCATCTTAGACTTCAACGGCAATTAGTATCAAAATCTATAATGCAATTTATAAAAAATGTCTAGAAGTTATTGACTTCCTGGTATAAAGTAATTGTCTATAGGTATCATACCTATATGAATTTTCTATTAAAAACTGTATATAGTTCGCTGAACATATGAATGTCACGTCGCTTACAATCACGAAGCATGGCGTGCACGAAGCGAGACTACGTAATAATGTAGCTCGAGGCGTATACCCGTATCGAGATCATACCGATACAGCAAGACATTGAACTTACACCTATTCGCGAATACAAGTCTTTGAAATGCCGCGGCCGCTTCGTCTGTTAAATTAGGACGTTGTGTAATTATCGACGTATATGTTGGAGCCTTGACACTAATTTTACTGCAAAAGATAATCGCCCACGATCGGAGTAACCAGTAATCACATAACAAGCTATAATCTCTACAAATTTTGAAAAAAAGCTCTTAATATAACCATAACAATAATTAGATATTATTGGTAAGAAAAACGTGGAGATAGCATTGATTTGAGAATCTGTAGCCAAACGCCTATAGATATGTTTCAGCAGCTACACTTGAGAGCCAGTCCCTTCTAGGGTTTAGGTGCTAACGATTTTAGTCCTCATCGTCATTTAACTTAAGCTGTGATTGTGATCACACGCTAAAAGTTCTAAGGCGTTAAAAATGACACTGTCAGAGTTTTCAACTTCTTATGAAATTGAAAAATGTTGGTAATTGATGCAGTCCAATAATGTTTAATGATATGACTAAATAGAATATCCATCTTTTATTATAGTCAATTGATTGATTACTCTATTTGTCGTTGAGAGGTTCAATTTATGTAGAACAGTGCATCGGACAAGAATTTATTACTCTTTAGCACCACCCGGGGAGTACTTGCAGGGGAATGAGATGTACACTTCCTGCGGACACGAGTAACATCAGTCCCCCGTTTAACGTCTTTGAATATTATGAGACCTATGCATAATATAATTATAATATCCTCGACAACTCGACTCGGGGCGGGACCTTATAAAGTTATTTTATAAAAATGTGTAAAAGATTAAAGTCGTTACTGTAAGTTGTCCCTATAAAGTAGATATATACCACCGTGAACTTTTCTATAATTCTTTGTAAGATATGCAATTCCGCACTATATTTTTTTAATGTATTTTGTAATGTGTAGTGAGGATTAACAATGTAAGGACTAGGAAAATATTTTCTACGACTTGATTACGGTACATAAGCTTTTCTCCGCTTTCTATAAACGTAGTATGTGTGTAAATATAAACATTCCAGAATAAATTCTATAAATGATGATGGTATCCGTATCAATATCCATTGCGTAATTTTGAAGAAAAGGAACACAGACTGACGCGTAAAGTTATTTTGTTTTATCCTATTTATTACTATTGATTTTCTATTATATACAAAATGTTTTCGAAAGTTTTAATATATTTATGAATCATTCACACACCGTGACTAAGTTACCTCTCCCTTGATCAAAAAATTATGCAAGATATGTGAAATATCTTGTTTATCGAAATGTTATGAGTCAAATATTCGTAAGTAATTATTATTAAAGTTATTTTAGTTTTGTCGAGTTTCTTTACCGATCTTTTCATTAATTATAATATACAACACCTTTATTTATTTCAGATTATTTTAACTATATAAAACTTTTAACTATATAAACCACAAACACATCATTGTCGGATAACTAGCTCTGACTTGATCCACCCCAAGGGAACAGTAGTTTTTTTCTGCGCGATGTGTAACCGTATGTACTTTTCTATACGCCTGACGAATTACATACAAGATTTCACGATGATCGATTTATTAATAACACGTTCCGTGCCACGTGTATCACCAGTGGTACACGATTTGATAACTATGAAAACGAAAGAATAACTTATATTATGTTATGTGTGATGTTGTAACATAATATAGTATACTACGTGATGTAGTCTGGTGAAGCTGTGAAGGCCCGTGACGCCGATAGCCTAGACAGTTCGAAAAAAAAATATGATAAACATCTATTTTTCGTCAAAATATCAAATGACCTGAAGGATATGTCAGGCAAAAATGGCTTGGCACGAAACGTGTTAAGTCGTAAAAGCGTAAATTCAACAAGCCTTCATTCGCAATTACAATATTAGTCATAACTACCTCTCGGAGTAAAATAGCTGTAGTAAAATAGAACTATAAAATTACAATGAATTAAATTAAAAAGTGAAAAAAAACATTTTTACAAAAAAAAAAAATAAACCGCCTTCGATGTGAAAAACTAATAAGGCACTAAAAAGTGAAAAATAACTGAATTATTAAATTAACCACATTAAATAAAAATAATATTGATATTCGCGCTACTTAATAATATATTTGAAGTCGATGCCAACCTACATTTCAAATTTGTTGCAGGTAATAAAATATGTATACTATACAGATATACATCATGGGACACGAGAGTCTGAATTTAACCAATTCAAATAAAAAAGAATCATTAAAAACGGTTCATAATTGACGGAGATATCGATTAACATACATAAAAAAATCAAATAAACGATTTTTAACCCCCTTAGGGGTTGAATATTTTCTTCAAATTTATATGAGATCACCTCTGAATATAACCAATTTAAATAGAAAAAGAATCATTAAAATCGGTTCATAATTGACGGAGATATTGATTAACATACATAAAAAAAAATACCTACAACCGAACGTAGTAACCTCCTCCTTTTTCGAAGTCGGTTAAAAACAACAAAAAAATGTAGCTACAAAAGTAAATTCGACAATGGTTGTACGTATGATTGCTCGCGTATGAGTATATCATAAACTTTCTACTTCCTATATATATTTGCTTGTATAAGCGTAAAAATTTCCGCTATTCAGAAAAACACGTAATTTTGTTATTGATTGCAATGATATCTTACAATATAATAAGAATCTCGTTAAGTCGAACTTTAATAGAGAAATATTCGGATAAAAACGGTTTCGATTTATAAATAGTAATAATATAGTCAAAAGTTTAATACAAAAAAATGAGTGCGTGTAACCGTCACAGTAAAACTTATTTGACGTTATAAGAGATGGTGACTTTTATTAAATCATAAATAATTTAATTCGTTACTTATCATAGTAATCTGTTTGTACTTTCTATATTTTATTTACGTTATAACAAAGAGTTGCTAATAATATTTCCTGTGTTATTTAAGTTCCGAATTAGCTGATAGATGGCACTACAGATAAAAATTTGTTACTTACTTACATTGAAACCAGACGGCAGCACGGTCGCGAGCTCATACAGGGTGTTAGGAGACCGCTTCCGAAAACGAAGACAGACGATAGTACTAATGATACCTTTGATGATGGGACGAAAAAAAATAGATCCTAATTAAAAAAAAAATATATTAAAAAAAAACAATGTAACAAAATTTAAAAAAACAGCTGATACTCGGGTTATCGAACGCTCGGGCGCGTGCACGATCCCGAATCCCGCCATAACAAACCGCTACTTTTGCGCGCCGCAGTTGATGGCACTTTGAGCATTTCCACAGATCAATAAAGCGTTAGACATTCTCAAATTTTATTTTTATTAAGCATAGTTATCGCTACTGACTAGTCTTTTTATGGAATTTGGAAGTTATAACTCTAATTATTTAATACAACTATACCATCAATTGTACCCTGACGTAACAAGAAGCAAATTACTACAAAAATGATATTAGAATATTAAATTAACCTCATTAACATACTCACGTACACAATTATAAAAACTATTTAATCTTTATCTTTGATGTTGTACAAGAAATTAAAAATAAAATGGTACAGAATAATTTCATAGTTGAAATTAATAACATTTATGATCGACAGTTAATTAATCTATCAAAATTAATTTAAAATAATATTCATATACTTTACGTTACCATTGTTTCCGTTTTTAGTCCGTCCAATACCATAATTTGAAAACAGATATGTCCGTCACATCTATCTAAAATTACTTGTAATTTTTATTGTGAACGCCGGCTCTAATTCTTTTATGGCGTCTGCAAAAAATACCGACAAAGTTGTAAATTTTGGAGGGCGCGGTATCAAAGAAACGATTAAATGTTGTAAATAAGTATTTGCACGATCGCTAGCTGACATTCGTTGACCCGAGTATCAGCTGTTTTTTTGTTTTTGTTATACATTACTATTTTTTTTAGTAAAGTAATGTATTTTTTATGAAACTATCGTTTCATTTAGCTGTACTAACATGATAGAGCGTAAATAATGGTAATAAAATGTTCTCAAAATATGATTTTTTTTTAAATCAGGATCGATTTTTTTCCGTCCCATCATCAAAGTTGTCATTAGTACTATCGTCTGTCTTCGTTTTCGGAAGTGGTCTCCTAATACCGGTATATACATAATTAATTCTGTTGTATGATTGTTATTATTATTCAATTTAATATTTTTATTATTATTTTTTTTTTATTTTGGATTGATTTGTTTATAAACTATTTATTGACAAAATCAAAAATATTTAAAAACCGGAAGGTACAGAAACGTGACGCCATATTACCTCCTAGTGGCGGCTAAAGAAATTTTACTTCAACAAAGTCAAAATATCTGTAATCTAAAATTGGCATTTATTTACCGTTGACTCAATATTATACGTATAATATTAAACATATTTATAGCTAAATTTGTGTTCTAGGCAACTATATTCAGACCGGTCAAAAAGTTTAGCGAGGATAAAACACATTAAATTTATAAAATATCGTTCTTTACTAAATTCCCTAAGTCTTGCAGGCATCGTGAGTGAATGATTGCGTAATCCATACCGCAGTCAACTAAGTAGGTAAGTTAACCTACTTGTTACGAATCAATGCGGTACTTTTAATACTGTTGTTTAGATTTGACCTTAGAAAAAAAAACAGTCGATTACGCAAACCGCAGTTCAGTTCATTGTGTATTAATCAGCGAAATCTGATGCGCTTTTTATAAAATAATATATACGAAGATAACGGTTTTGCTACACAGTTCCTTTTTTTTTAAATAAGTAATATTTTGGCCGTTTGTATTTTTTCGCGGTATTACGCTAAAATTATTACCAAAAAGCACCAATATAAAGTGAAACAAATATTTCTTACATTACAATTCCGATTGGCGCCAAAAGATGCGTTGATGATTTTTAATGGAGTCCACGCCATTTTATTAAAATATAATTTGATAAATTCGAAAATACGACACAATACATCATTTCATAATAACAAAATACTTTTACGACGATAATTACCGATTAGTTAAGTTATAAAAGTATGGCAATAGTAATTATAACCTCTAAACAAGATGAAGGAAGTTTCTGGCAATATTTTAATCTATAATGTAGTTATAATGGCTTTTATTTATATTTATAGTAGAGAAATAGACCAAAGAACGAATATTGTTTCATCATTACCTACTTAAATATCTATACCAATATTATAAAACTGAAGAGTTTGTTTGCTTGAACGCGTTAACCTCAGAAACTAGTGGTCCGATTTGATTCTATCGAGGAATGCTATATACTATATATCATCACGCTAAAACCAATAGGAGCGGAGCACCAATAAAGAACGTTTCAAGGTCAGGGTTTTTTTTTCTTTTGGAGAGCTTCCGCTGCGTGTTAACGTTAGCCCAAAGTAACTATTTCACGCGGACGAAGTCGCGGGCAGAAGTTAGTTTCATTTGTAATATAATTATTATCAGAATACCATAGAGCAGATTTCTTGTTTTTATATCACCACAGTAGATAAGGCTAGGCGTGACTAGTGGCTGATAAAAAAATACAATCATTAGATAAAAGTGAACGTAGGAAATTGTAAAGGAAGTAACATTAAGCTGTTATTTGTTCTATTTAGTCTTTGATAAACAAAATTCAAACCATTACATACCTCACATGTTTGAGCGATTATCTCATATTGGAGGCGGATGTCCGCTTTAAATTAGAAATGTGTGATGTTTTGCGGTTTATCTTGACGAACTAACTGATTAGGATAGTGGAGATTATATCCGTCTGTTTTCTTCCTTTAGGTACGATTTCAACACCGCATTCCATTGACACATTGTATTAATTTTCGTAAGTGGAGACTTGGTAGTGTATTTCTCAAGACTACTGGTCGTCTCGTTCATAATTTTTAAAGTAAGTATAAATATTATTGAGGCTTGTTATTCAGAGAGTATACAATTTACAAACAGTAGATTAGTACACGTATAAGTATATCACAGTGTAATATAAAATAGTTTCATTTCCCAGAGAAATAACGTGAAAGTCTATTGTGTAACTGATTTTGCAAAAACTATTTGCGACTGCAACGTTTTTGTATTTAAGATACGGATTTAAGCACAACTTTCACTTCAGAGTAAATCGTTGTTTATGCAAAAAAACAAATATTAAAGTAAGCCTTTCGATTTGAAGCATCGTACAGTGTACAACTTTATATAATGTTATAGTTGTAACTTTATGCTATGTTCATGAATTAGCACGCGTTTGCTATTATTTGTTGTTATTACCATTTATTGTATTAGATAGTTTGGTTACAGCAAAATGAGCACGAATTTGATTATGTTGCAAAAATATCTAGTTAAGATAGCACATAACCGCCATAAAAATACACGTAGGTCAGCCAACTTTGATGAAGACGTTCAAACGGTTTTGGATTTTATGAATAGCCTAGCGGGTCCGGCAGACGTTGTCCGGCCCTCATTATAAAAAAATCCTGGACAAATTATATACCGAAACGTTCCTCGTGAATCACTTTATCAACTGGTGAAAAACGCATAAAGATCCGTTCAGTAATTTTTGAGTTTATCGCGAACAGACAGACAGACAGACGCGGTAGGGGACTTTGTTTTATACTATGTAATGATATCACTAGCACTCATTTCATATATAGACAGATAACTTAAACACAATCTGCTGGGAGATAAAATGTCACGTAACTGTTTCTTCCCAGTTTATTTGAACGTGAACGCGGTTTGATTTAGAACGGATTCTGTAACCAATTTCACACTTGATAGCTTTAATTCGCAGATACGAAACATCATATATCTTATATCTGCTTTCGACGGCAAGAGTTCTTTTTTTATATAGTGGTAATGAATCCACACTGTAAAGATTCGCAGTTCAAAATTAATATCTCTGGTGATTTTAACGATGAAAAAATGACGGTTACTCTATTAGAACTTTCCAGAGAATTTTGTCACTTCTCAAAAAGCATGTTCCATGTAACCACTTCTAATATATTTCGTTTGTGTAAAGGCAACCTATATTATGCAAAATACCATCAATATAATATATTATAGGAACAAATAACGCATGTTTTGAGAAAAAAAAAAACCATCACTACATGACTCACTACGCTCCCGCCAAAAGCTACAAGTCAAATGTTACAAATATAAATTGCCAATAAAAGTAATAACATTAATTATTACCTGTACGTTTCAGTGTTTTTTTTTAAATATATAACACACAACTAAGACGGAATTCGTTTTGAGCCTAGGTTTAATTAGAAATTAACTGAAATACAAGTTATTATTGATATCATGTTATTGATTTTTAGAACGAACTAACGATCTACTGTTTTTGAATATGATGGACGATAGTAGATATACTATTGACATGTACTAAACTAGTTTGGATGTTCACTACATACTTTAAAATGGCCGCCGACGTTTAGACAAAAGATCTAATTTAACTTATTAAATTATCTATACATATAATAAGAATGTAAATGTAACATGTCTGTACTTTTTAGATTTTTGTGAAAAAAATTGTTGCAAGTGTCTTGAATAAGTAATAACATAGATTTCAATCATGCTTAAAAATGTTTGTCTGTTTGTTTGAATATGCATCATTGTTAAAGTACTGCGTTCACAATAAAACCTCACCAAAGTTATTGTAATTTTAATGACGACACGACCTAAGTACGAGAGGAAAGTAGATAAGTAAATGGCTTAATACACTAAAATAGTTATACTAAAATAGTTGATTGTATTAGTCGCAGTTTTTTTACATTAGGTTCCACGCGGACGGAGTCGCGGTCACAGCTAATTTATAATATATCTGTAGATATTACATAACTATGTTCAGGGTTTTGTTTTTGTGTCCAGTATTTATTTACATACTCGCTTTTAATTTTCAATTCATTTTAGACCACTGAAAGATTAAAATTGTAGATATGGCCAATGTGTTCCCTCCTTCCTATAAAATGGGGTTCTTCAAGCGTAACGAGAAGGACATTTATGAAGCGTGGTAGCTTAGTTCCCGTCATGTTTTAAATAATGTCCTATGGTTACCCCGAGGTATATATTATCAAGAAATGATGGTACTTTGTTTAATAATTTGCATAATGTTATTATGGAACAAAAGTTAATTATTCAGCTTATTAGACCGCGATTTATTAGGGTCAAGGTATGTTACACGTTGTGAGCACGGGGTTCAATCACCGTAGGCGATCATAATTAGCGAAATACATAAAAAATTACAACAGTGTTTAATTTCCCCATATTATTTCTAAGACACTTATAACATTTTCTCCAGTTTTTAGTTTTCGTTCTGGGGTTATCCTTTTTGTTTTCTATGTTTTACATATAATTTCAGCTCAATTCTATCCGATACTTAAAATATATACAAGAGTTGTTGAGGTATGTATGCTTGGTACACATATATGTTTCAACAATTCATATATGTATGAATAGTTAGCTTAGCTTAGGTTAGTGGTAGGTCGACCCGCTAACCACCTGCGGGAGACCTGAGTGCGTGACCAGGGCACGGAGAATGCTCGCGCAATCCAAACCCTGGTTACATTTCGCGGCGGGGGGGGGGGGGGGTTTTTAGCCGGTATGGGGCGGGGCAAAACCCTTCAGCTGTTCCCCCTGCCCCCAAAGGGGGGGGGGGGCGCATCCAAAGGAAGATTTCCCCCCCAAAAAAAAAAAAATAGCTCAGATAGGTCGCGAATTGCATGTATCAGGCAACAGCCTAAGCCGAGGTGTGCCGCGCACCCCTGAGCTAGTTGCCCAAATAAAATCGGCTGAGTGCCTTAAGCGCTCGCCTTAGTAGTCCGGTGAAGTTGTTAAGACCTTGGAAGGTCAATAGCGTAGTCAGTTCGAAAAAAAAAACAGTTCAATTCAGAAACAGCATATTAAAAACAGTAAAGAATATAAATAATGAATCATAGGGCAACGTGTTAGCTCGTCTTCCAATGATACATTTATATCGCCTATATTTCGACTTTTAAAGCCCAGAAATAGTTACGTATTATAAAAAAGGCAGCAACTCTGTCTGCGTTAGTCTATTACTTTACCTATAAACTATTTACATCTATTTAAAAAATATATATGTATTCTTTGACCAGGTTTCAGTATATATAATAGAAAATACACGTTTTTATCTTAATATAGCTGTGCCCGTGACTTCGTCCGCGTGAAACCCTATGTAAAAAACAGCGATTAATAAAGTCATCTGATTGTATTAAGTCCATTTACCTATCTACTTTTCTCTCGTACTTAAGTCACGTCGTCATTAAAAGTACAATAACTTCTGATAAGACTGAACCGATTTTTATGAAACAAAGTCTAAATCTTATTCGAAGATATGTTTTATGATTTTCTTGAAGAGCTTTTATCATGAACACAGCAGTGACGCGTTTTCATACAAACAGACAGACATTTCTAAAAATTATTGAAATGTATTTTATTACTTATCCCTAATTACCGGCAACTTCTTTTTATAAAATCTAAAAATTACTGACACGTTAGATTTACATTCTTATTATATGTATAGAAATCTGTGTGAATCAAACCACTGGATGTTTTTTTTAACTTTATTGTTGGCAACCAATCTTTTAGATTATTACTGCCATTTTCGAGTAGTTAATAGTATTACAAGTTCCTCCCCTATTCCATTTCCGGCAACCAGTCTTCTAGTATACTATTACTGCCATTGTCAAGTGAGGATCAATATTACAAGTTTCTTGATATAATTTCAATGAATGCCATTGTTGAGTAGTTAATAGTATTTCAAGTACTTCTTCTATTCCATTTTGGCAACCAGTCTTCTAGTAGACTATTACTGCCATTGTCAAGTGAGTATCAATATTACAAGTTACGTGATATAATTTCAATGAACTAACAAGATGGTGGCCATCTTGTTAGAACCTTCCATGGAATTCTTGTGGCATCTCAGAATTCATGGTCCGTGGCATTATTTTTCATTCACTTCACTTATGCACAATAAACAAACTATATCACATAAAACACCACCGATTTTACACAATATAGAGTCAAGTAACACAAGATTATGAATAAAAAATTAAATTCCACTACATGACAGACCAAGATCCCGCCAAAAACTCTCCCACTGGATGTTAGACTCCAAAAATATTTGATAAAGTAATTATTATAGAAAATAACAAGCATTCCTTACAAACTGTGGTCTGATAACGGAACTAGATACATGTACTCATATAAGTAAATCCATTAAACAAACACCAGGTTTCATTACTACTATCACCTATATGATTCACGCATTGTTACTTGACATTCCTACTGCAATATCATGAATCATATGCTGGCGATCACGCATCACACATAGTCATCAGATCGACAATAATTATAATATGTATAGATCATATCAAAGTAAACTAGAAAGTTCATCTAAATAATTAAATAAAAATGACAGGTTTGTATGAAATGTATAATGTGTACAATATAACAGCCGTTTACTAAATGTATATGAAAGCATATACCCACGATACTTATACTTAACAAAAAAAATGAAGATTTTATCTGTTATTACTGCCTTTGTAGAGTAGGTAATTATCACTTCAATGAACTAACAAGATGGTGACCATCTTGAGAGAGACCGTCTTCCAGAGAGTTTTTGTGGCTAATTAGAATCCGTTGAGTAGAGTATTATTTCCCATCCACTTCACTTATGCACAATAATCAAACTGTATTACGTAAAACACCACCAGTATTACAAAGTATAGAGCAAAATAATACAAGATTATGAATAAATTATAAAATCCACTACACGACATTCCAAGATCGCACCAAAAACACACGGAGTAATTTAAGCTCCTTTTATGTTTTAGGCTCCCTAAGACCAGTAACAGTTTTTCAGGTACTTACTAGTGTTAGACTTTATAACTAAGTCCTAAACACATTACCAAATTTACCAGATAGTAAGTTTAAGTAGCGGGTCTTAATGCATAAAGGCTATTTACTTATCGGGTGACGTCTGGAAATGACGCCTCTCTCTATGCATCCACCAAAAACGAATGTAACTGTATATGGTGTCTATAAAAGGATGTTGTGCTATGTTATGTATAACGAAAGGATAAACCAGATCGAGTTTCTTGCCGGATTCTACTAGATGACTGGGTTGTTTTTCGAACTGATTGACGTTCATAAGTGCCTTCGCAGGGACTAAATAGAATAAAGAAATTTTGATTTTATTTTAGAATTTTTTTTACAAATCCTTCAGATGAGTCAGGTTGCGGTAAAATTACAACGAAATTAATTGACCGAGTAAATTTTTATAGCTGAAAGACAATTTTATTCAAAACATCAATTATACATATACATATATATCTTAATATATATATTTCTTGTGTGCGTGTGTATGTGACTGAACTCCTCCTAAACGACTGGACCGATTTTGATGAAATTTTTTGTGTGTGTTGTGGAGATTCGAGAATGGTTTAGATTCACAATTGGACCCGGCAGGTGGCGCTGCGTCGACTTTTAGGATTTTTGTTTTCAAGGCAGGACAACGTCCGCCCGGTCCGCTAGTATCTTAATATATATATTTCTTGTGTGCGTGTGTATGTGACTGAACTCCTCCTAAACGACTGGACCGATTTTGATGAAATTTTTTGTGTGTGTTCGTGGAGATTCGAGAATGGTTTAGATTCACAATTGGACCCGGCAGGTGGCGCTGCGATCGACTTTTAGGATTTTTTTTGTTTTCAAGGCAGGACAACGTCCGCCCGGTCCGCTAGTATATATATATATATACATACATACACATATACATATATATAATGTTGTACGATCTATCTTACCATCGACCAAAAAACTTGGCATACTGAATGGTTATTTTATTAGGGTTTGCGTATATACTTTACGTAAACTCGTTACTAGACTAAACGACTGAGACCTGAGACACGTAACTCAGCTCAGAGTAATTTCGTTATAAGATAAGAGTTCATTAACTGGAGCTGGCAGGTGACGCCTTGCACCTTTCTTAAAACCGTTGAGACGATAACATCAAGCAACAATTACAGTGCCTGCGTTCAAACCACAATCCAGAGAGAGCAGATCGTGCATTCTGTACAAAACTGGCAGCACTGGCACGGCACGGTACAAGCGTCGGCCGCTTAGATTTGTGTAACGGATTTTTTAGAGCACCAACCTCAAAAATTGAACTCTTGCTGAACCTACATTTCAATAACCTTCTTCTAAAAATGTCTATAACCAAATAAATTTCCACAGAATATAAATACGCTGTGGTGGATATCCTAAAAATATTAAAATATCAAAAGGTCAATTATTATAGAGGTACCAATATATGAAACGTGTTCTTTTTTGTTTTTGTGTGTCATAGAAACGGTCATACATACAAGCGTCGAACATTGTCTGATTATAGTGCAAAGTCTAGAAATAATAATTACAAAACATAAAATAAATATATAGATTAATGGAACGAAATTTTTGTTCGTTTCGCGAGTCTGATTTGCGTTTTCGTCGATTTTTTTCATATTTTTTTGTCTTGGAAACGTGATATATTCAAGTCGGTTTTAACCTTTCTTTGCTGAGTTAAAAATATTTTCTCTGTATATATTTCTGGAATGATTTTAGTATACAGAATAATAAAATACCATTCTTACTCTTACTTTACTTTTTATTTTAGTTTTATATCGCAATACAGAGTGGTATACTCATTACAAATTGAGTTTAACAATGGCAAGTGTGTTTACATCCCTAAAAGATCAAAAGTCCCTTATGCGATACGTAGCAAAACTGACAACACTTGTTTATCGTTAATTACTTATAATTATGAATAATTGATTACATAAGCCCACGGTCACATTACACGCAAAAAAGTCTTACGAGTTTCTATTTATACATAGCAGACAAGCTGTTAAAATTGAGCTGTGGCTAAAACATAATAGTCTCGGAGTTCGTCTTTTATCTGTTTGCAGATCTTGACACAATTTTTATAGTTTGTAAAATATGGACGTAGGTATTTTGTAATATCGTTGTCTTGATAAAAAAAATCATGAGATATAACGTATAGGAAACGGATTTATGTAGTAGGTATGTATCACTCACATACTTACATTATACAGGCATTGTTTACTGCTGATACATTTTATTATTTATTCTTATTTTTGAATAAGAATGTAGATGCATTCCAAGGAATTTCGTAGAGTTAAAAAAGGCAATAAGAAAGTGAAGGTAACAAAACTTTTTATGAATATTTATGAGCAGTTGATAAAATATTGCTTGTGTTATACAAGCTATCATGAATAAAATCCTTCTATTGTTTATCCATCGTTATATCAAGATTTTTAAAGCAATATTTTCTTAGAATGCAAAACATATTATTAACATGAATAGCAACTGTTCCTGTGGCTCCGTTCGCGTGAAATTCTAAAACAATTCTTATGATTTAAATCAGAAAATCACATTTATATTACAACCGATTTTTTAAGTAATAAAAGTTATAAGTTTTTTTTTATATTTGAAGCATTTATTTAGTTTATATATAATATTGCAACAGAACGTACTAGTTGTTATTTTGTATTGACTTTATTCACCGTGAACCTTATAACTTGTTCTATTAATCAACGAATGTAAAAAATACCTTATACTAAAACATGGGCAAAGCAAAAAAAAAAATGTACGTCGGTTTTATGGTTTTAGAGTTATAAGTACACTAACGAACGACGCGTGAACGTATAGAAAGAGATTTTTTATATTTTAGGATAAAAAAAATAATATTGTACATATTGAAATAATGCATTTTTTATTTTATTCTTTATACTCAAATAATAAACAATAATTAGTTAATATTACTTGTCCAAGTGTTACACGTACTATATAATTAAAAGAGCAATTAATTATTTACTTAAGATTTCACTCATTTGTAAATGCTATAGCAAATAACTAATAGTGTGTTCGTAGAAAACTTTTCTGGCATACTAGTAGCTATGTATAATTTCATCTTCCATTCCAGGTACCCACTACGACTAATATAATCTAATGAGTATTGAACTAATAATAGATATTGATAATGTGCCTAATTAGAGAAAAATACAATAGTATGTATCCCATTTAAATACTCGAAGTATTCACATTCTTGTAATCAACGTATTGTTGTAGAAAAGATAAGAATGTATGCATAATTAAATCTCCTTGCCTGAATCTCTTTAAAAAAATAATAACGCTATAATCTCTGATATATTTATTACCTGTGCCGCGGTGTTTTATTTAATTTTTGCAGGTCAGAACTGCATACAATATTGTATTATTGGAGATTTTATACGCGTTATAATACAAAAAATAAAACGTAAACTGTATTACTCGGTTAGAAAGTAGCCTACTTACTGTCTCTGAAAGAATTTTTAGAATCGAATCAATAACGATACAAAAATGCGAACTTTATTTCTTAAATTACATTTATAATTTATTTTAAAAAGTCTTTATTAATATCGCAATGTTTGTAAAATTAAAAATATAATTTGTTTTTCATAATTTTTTTTTTATGTCTACAAGTACTTATTTCATATATTAAAATTGTTTTGTATGTATTTACTATTTTTATCATATTTATTTTCCCTATTTATTTAACTATTTTTATTGATGTTTTATTTTTTACGTATCGTTACTTGCAATGTATTTCATCTGATAATCAGCGCTGAGTGTTTTTTATGTCACTTTAGCGTATGCTGAGCTGGACACCATTTCATAATGCTGCGATGTGCATATTTTTATCCACTTCTGTATACTTCGTATAGTATAATGCATTATGAATAAACGATTGCTTTGGAACTTTCTATAGATTACAGAATAACAAAATTAAACAATGGCATGATTATCTTTTTATATATTTTTTTTAAGGTTTATTCGAACTAAAACGTTATAAAATATGAAAGTCAAGAGTTTTCCGATTTTTCGTCTAATTTTAAGTAGATAAGTGAACATAGAAGTGATTTGATGACCGTGCTGATTGAGCTAGCGGAAGGATGTTGCTCAGAGTTGTGGGTCCCGCTCATCATACACACCCAATCTATGCGGGGTCATGGGTCCGGGGTCATGCCAGGTCAGGCGGCAGCCGGTACTTTTAAGCCATCAGCTGCATTCATTAACACGTGCCACCAATTACGATTTATCATTATGAATCACACATGCCGTATTACTGTAATACATTTAAACATCTCGCTCATGGAGGATATTCTTTATCATTTTGTATGATTTTTGACAGGAATTCTGAGAAAAAGCCACGTAGAATTGGTCATCACAAACGGCGAGATAGGAATAATTCTGTATTTTTCCTTTACTCTAAGTTTGGTTACGATGTATTTCTTCACGTAAATTCAATCACAAAATATTTATATCTATTAGCGTTCCAACATAATTTCATCTGATGCAAAGTGACGATGAGACCACAGATAATAATAATAAAATAAATAAACTTAGAAGGTCTTGCTATCAAGTGCACCCGCCTCAACAAACTTACAGGTACTTATGAACCTAAAGATCAACTTTGGATTTCCAACCTCAGGGTGGTAGCTAGCAATGCGTACTTGTATAAGAAAAAGGTAGGCTTCTTTTATGTGGTAGTGTAGTGTAGTCTAATAAGTGACAACATATCAATCAGATGAAGAAATATAATTATAAATTGATTTATCTGTATGGATACCGTACCGTTTTTTTAAGCAGTATAATCATGTAATTTACTGGACATAATGTATTAAACATGAAATTATTATTTCACACAAAGGATTCGATCGTCATACGTTATATAATGGGTAGTAGGTATGTAGTTATTCAAAATAATGTAAAAATCCGAAGTATTGATGGAAAACATTAATTTGAGTTCATTGAGATTGAAGTGTTAACTTGGAACTCCTATAGAAACATTTATGTGACCTCTGCATGAAAAGTTTAAGAACAAACAAGTTAATATCCAATATTATTTCCAGAAGTTACTAATTATAAGACAATTTGATATTTTATTATATAGACCAGCGATTCTCGACTTGTTTTACTCAGCGACGCATTAACATACTCTTTAGAACTCTGCGACACCCATACTTACATGCCAAATTTTTAATAGTACAATGAGAACGAGAGAGGGAGTTTATAAATGTCGAGACACAGTTGACAGGTGCTTGCAACATGACACACCAAAGTGTCACGACATGGTGGTTGAGAACCTCTGATATAGACTATAAACAATTTAACAGATGTCAAGTTAAAAGGACCTATAAAATTCGATTTCTTTGATCATCAAGTGTCCTTTATTGAACGCGTAAAATATAACGCGTTCTATTTATATTTATGTAGGTGAAATAAATGATACATTTTCAAAAATTAGGTCACGTTAATAAAATGTACAAGAAAATATGTACTTATTGTGCGTAACATCAAATATTTACTCGCAAACATACAAACAAGTGAACAAATCAATATCACAGGTGAATGAATATCGAACTCTTATCTCGGCAGGTACGTGCCTTTATCTCGAATTATGGATTTTATCAAGTATTCATTATCGGGAAAGCATGATACAGTCCATGGTCTAATTTCGCGTTTGGTATTAACTATGTTACTCGATTTGTGGCCTTACAGTGCTGATATTATCAATCTAATTTTTGTATGTACATCGTATAAATAACTATGTATTCCTAGTGCAAATACGTGACCAAAGACTTTTTAAAGAAACTTCATCAGTATTTTACACACTATTTTTACCTTTTTTATCTTGACATTTTTCGACCTTTCGTTCACGAAAGCGGTTACTGCTACAAAGAAATAATTTTAACCGATATACAATGTTCTGATGACAATAATTTTTAACGCTACATTATCAAAGACTCGTCTCCGGTAATCTATTTCATGAGCTGGTTAATCGCAATAACAACAAAAGAGAATAGAATAAAAGAACAGGCAGATAATATAGCTTAATTCATTGTAAACGGTAATTTAAAGTAAGAAAACTCCTATCAGAACCTAGTATGCCTCTAATGGGGTAACGAAAACTGAAATGAAACAAAAATACTTTCTAAAATAAGAAGGCAGAGGTCGCAGAATCAAACTTGATGTTTCAATGTAAGTTACAGGAATTTGACGCCTGAATGACGGTGGTACTTCAATTACTAAGATATGAATTTTATATTCTTAGGAAAGAGTTAAAATATGTCTGTCTATAAAACAAATAAAATGCATATTAATTTAGTATGTTTCAAAGATCATAATACTTTTTGGTATAAATATCCATATAGTATAATCTGATAATATAATATCTCAGTGATCTAATTGGGGATGACTTTTAAAATTTAGCTAAAAGTTGTAGAGTTCACTATCCTCGTGATATTAGTCAAACATCCTTAGGAGAATACCTGTGACCGACCACAATATATCCTATTTAAGATTCATTAAAAAAATTGTACTCACAGCAGCAACTATCTTTCCGCGCACCGTGATCCCAGTCATCGGTGCAAATCGCACCTCCACTCCAGGCTCAACGACCAACTCCGCATCTCTTTCGACAACAAGGTCGTCCCAAATTATGTACGGGCTACCATCTGCCTTCCATATAGTACGTCCCCCAGTCAACACACCACCGGGCAATTCAGTCAGCGTTTTATTTACTAGATAAGAGTCCACACCAGCCAACTCCTGTCCCTTACACTCACAAAAACAACACAGAATAACAACGAACGCTGTCCGCCACTTATATTTGGTGTCGCTGAACTGACTATGTCTCTTCTGTACTCCCATGTCTTTAGAACATTCCATTGCGCACTAACTGAACACTTCAATATTCATTTCACTTTTAATACATTTTCTTACCTGCCCGTTCCCTATTTCAACACCTATTCAAACACTGCACCAGTAAATCGTATAACAAAAATATTGTTCATCTCGATAATATAAGTTTTAATTGATGTTTTATAAGTTTTATACTCGGTTAAATAATTTTGTACGAAAACAAATTCATTTTAAAACAAAGGTGGGGCGCTTGACGAAAACAAGCGAAAATGCGCGCCGCCGCGCGACCGTTGGACAAAGCGGTTTGGCCGGTTTTGTTTCGTGTACTTTCCTCCTCCCTACCCTCTCGCGTCACTCGCTCGTTCAAAGCCTCCTCCCCTCCAACTAGCTCTACACAACACTACACAGTAATATCTATACGTACACATATGCATACACACAATTCGATATGAGATAAGTTAACCAACTAACCGTAACCGGAGTTAAGAAGATTTGGAGTTAGTGTTTTTTTTATTATCTACAGTGGAATCAAAGCGAATGAAAAATGATTCCATATTTTCATAAACGAAATTCATTAATTAAATTATTTGTGGAATAAACTTTTTTACTACAATCATGTTAGCTCAAATAAATACCACGAATTTACGATATGTGAATATTTAGTTTTGGAGAATCTTGATTGATACTTAAAGTTTATAATATAACCTTGTTTATAGTTGAATTTTAAGTTTATAATTTAACTTGATTGTAATTTTGGGTTGATTCTTCATATATGGGTTGGTTTTTTAATAATTGAGATACTTAATAATAGTGGTTGTAAATTAGCATTAATTTCCAGGTGTCCGATATTAGATACTCAAAACTAACTAAAGCATGTTGTATATGCGTGTATTTAATATAAATGTATATAATAGATGCAAAGGTCCTAAACTAACAACATTTAAGAAATACTGAATGTAAAATATTTTTTAGTACTTAATTGATTGCGTTTAATCCTAGAAAAAAAATATGATTTATATTCGTTTCTACAATCGTCTGCTTTAAGGACGATTCTTTAAATACATTTATTTTTAATTTTATCTAGATAAATAGTTAAAACATAAATATATAAAACATACTTAATTTCCAGGGAGAACCATTTATTTACGAAAATGAAATAAATACTTATTCATATATAAATAATGATAAATAGACAAGTAACATAAATATAAGTATTATGTCTTGTCTTTTTCCAATGAATTGGTATGTGGTTAGGGACACGAAAAAAGTATCGATACTTTATGGTATCGAATACATTTCCTTTCGATACCGATACTTTTGTACTCGATACTTTGTATTCAATACTTTTACTCAATGAGTACTTTTTGTCAGGTATCGTATCGAAAGAATTACAGAAAAAATTTAAACGCGACCTTACGGTTTATGTTTATGGCAACGTCATCTAGTTTAATCGTGCTGATCTTTCTAAAACATTGAGCTCAAAATTTTTACATACATTCACAGACGTTAAGTTCCTATCCTTTCTTTTATTCTTTTCACTAGTTTATCGTTCTAATAATAATATGATTGAATATTGAAGTTTAAAAAAAATTGTGTGGTTTTATGAAACCACGGTAAAAGTGAAACTTTTTTTCACACTATAGACATTTAACTAATTATAGTCTATACACTACACGGTCAGCTGCTGCGAACTATAGGCGCCACCATATTGGCCCTGGCTGCTCTGACGAGCGCCTTTCACTTTATCCCTACTCCGCGGCCGACCATCACGCGACATGTAACACACAGACGAAAAAGTTTGAGACGATGTAATCACTTTAGAAACATTATCTTTATTATGTCCTTAAAGTAACAAAAAGTTTCATTTTTTTAAATAATATTTTTAATTTGTGCCCTTACAATTATCTTTTTTTATTATTGTATTAAAAGTATTTATCAATACCATTTGTTTATTTATGTTATGTTCTACTGAAGCTACTAACTGAGTGACATTGACGTCCGAACGTATGCGTATTAGGCCCTATAAAAGTACTCGAAACTTTTATGAGTACGATACTTTGTTTCGATACTACTTTTGAGTACATTATCGATACTTTCTATTCGTTATCATGTCATTAATTAGGCCCCACGAAAGGTACTCGATACTTTAAAGTATCGATACTTTTGATACGATACTTTAATGAGTACGATACTTTTTTTTTAAGCTACTCATGAGTACAATATCGATACTTTCTATTCGATACCGTGTCCCTATATGTGGTTCAGAAAAGTTTATTTCAAACCACTACTCGGGTATAAATATTGTTCTGTGACTAGAGTTTTTACTCTATTCCTAATACGTAGTAATCGCAATGAAATTGAAATGTACAGCATCTTTTATGTCAATTTTTTTGTTTAGCCTTATCACTTAAGTTGATAAATGTTGTTAAATTAGTAAGATTAGTAAGTGAAAACATGGCTTATAAGTGTAATACTTCGTAACACAAATGTTTACGTAAATGGTATAGTAACAAACAGAGGCAATAATAAAAATACCTTTGTGTATATAAATGTCTCGTATATAATTAAAGAATAATACCATAAAATAGTATACTTTACAGTCTTCGTTCATATTTGCGGCCGCTCTGAATATATGAATCTCTAAGTTCAGGCTTACGCATAATAAAGTCAAATATTTAATACAAAATAAAGATAAAATATTATTATACGAATATAAAATTGACATTTGTGTATCTTTAAGTAATCTCGATATTATAAATGTTATGTTATATAAAATATAATACGTATTTATACCTAAATTTATGTTCTGCACATACTAGACTCAGAGCGGCCAAAAAAAACACCGGCACACAAAAAAAATTAAGTAGAATGTGCATTTGACCGGACCTACCTACGGGTACGTATTTTGGTCCGCTGAATCCGAATTCGAGGTCAGTTTGTCCCCTACACCCTCGAAATTTCGAGAAAACTTCAAAAAACCGTAAAAATTATGTAAATTGGCAGTTTTAATGATAAAAAAATGTTTTGGAACTAAACTAAGCGTGATTTTCATGTATTTCGATCCGCTGAATATGAATCGAAACTTTATTGAGACCACGAGCCATTTTAAATATGAAAAAATCACACAAAACTCGAAAATTCCGAAAAAATATAATTTTCATGATAAAAAAACTTTTTCTGATCCAATTCAGATAAAATTTTATATCTTTTAATGTCTTCAATTCGCATCTTAATTTTTTTAGTCTATTCACCCTCTAAAGCTGGAAAAATTTGAAAAAATTGTAATAATTACCATTCATAACAGAAAAAAAATTTTGAGCAGAAAAAGTTTTTTTATCATGAAAACTATATTTTTTCGGAATTTTCGAGTTTTGTGTGATTTTTTCACATTTAAAATGGCTCGTGGTCTCAATAAAGTTTCGATTCATATTTAGCGGATCGAAATACATGAAAATCACGCTTAGTTTAGTTCCAAAACATTTTTTTATCATTAAAACTGCCAATTTTCATCATTTTTACGGTTTTTTGAAGTTTTCTCGAAATTTCGAGGGTGTAGGGGTCAAATTGACCTCGAATTCGAATTCAGCGGACCAAAATATGTACCCGTAGGTAGGTCCGGTCAAATGCACATTCTACTTTTTTTTTTTTGTGTGCCGGTGAAATTGATGAGAGCTAGTAGTAGTAATAATATTCGTCCAATAGGACAGGCGAAGGAATTAAATCCATACTGCCAATTCTGAAGTTGTCAATATAGGTATTTCTTATGTAACCTTCAACCAATTTTCTTCCGTGTCCAAGTTAATAATAGGTCTTTACCTATGAAATTGCCGTTCTGCAGTACTGGCCATTTCAAATCAAAATAATTTTTGTTTGGCTAAGAATTCTAATTTCAAATTAATTTTATTTTAAAAACATGGAATTCTTTTTCCAAGAGTAGTCATTTGTTTATTGATTAGTGTTACATTTTCATCGCATTTCAATCTTTTTTGTCATCATGAATACGTTAAAAATTCGAGTAATTATGGAATATGAGTACCGTCGTGGCAGCAACGCGGCACAAGTGGCACGCAACATCAACGACGTTTGCGGAGCTAACACTACAAACCAACGCACCACCTGTTATTGGTTTGCTCGCTTCCGTTCTGGGAATTTCGACCTGAAAAATGAACCTCGCGGTCGTCCGAAGACTTTGGTCGACAATGACGAATTAAAGGCGATTGTGGAAGCTAATGATACACAATCTACGGCTTAATTAGCAGCAGCTTTCGACGTTAGCGTCAAAATAATATTGGTCTATTTGCGTCAAATTGGCAAGATAAAAAGCTTGACAAATGGGTGCCCCACGAACTCAATGATCGCCAGCGCGAAGTACGCGTCGAGACGTGCCTTGCACTGCTCAACAGACACACAAATGAAGGAATTTTGAACCGCATTGTTACCTACGATGAAAAATGGATTCTGTTTGATAACTGCAAGCGCTCAGCAAGTTGGTTGGATCCTGGTTCAGTACCTAAACAATGCCCTAAACGAAAACTTACCCCTAGAAAACTAACGGTCACTGTTTGGTGGTCTAGCGCCGGTGGGATTCATCACAGCTTCTTACCAAACGGGGTGAGCATTACTGCAGATGTGTACTGTGAAGAACTGAACACAATAATGGAGAAGCTGGCACATCTCCAACCAGCATTGGTCAATCGCTCGTCTCCGCTGCTCCTGCACGACAACGCGCGACCTCATACTGCACAGCAGACGGTCTCCAAGTTGCAAGAACTGGGGTTGGAAGTTCTCCGTCATCCGCCCTACTCACCAGACCTTGCGCCTACAGACTACTACTTTTTCCAGAATTTGGATAACTCCTTGGCGGAAAAAAATTCAACACCCGAGAGGCAGTACAAAATGCCTTTGAAGAATTTGTTGCCTCCCGTCCAGCTGATTTCTTTAAGAAGGGCATCAATAAACTGCCACTGCGTTGGCAAAGATGCATCGATTGCATGGGTGATTACTTCTATTAATACAAATAAAAAATACATGAAAAAAATTCGTTTAATTTTTTTCATACAAAACGACAATTTCATAGGTTAAAGCATAAGCGCCAAATTTTCTTCTTCTTCTTCTAGTTTTGGCTCCGCAGAAGCATTTGCCAGTGTCAGTGTTTACCAAATCTTCTATATAAAATTTCGTACATATTATTTATCCACCTTTTTTATCTTAATCTCCTTGTTAATAGTAGCGTACCCCCTTCCTTTTGTCTGAATTATTTCGTTTTGCCAATTCTGAAGTTTTCAATATAGGTAGTTCTTATGTATACTTTAACCAATTTTCTTGCGTGTCCAAGTTAATATAAAGGCATAAGCGCCAAATCTTCTGTATAATATTTCGTACATATTCTTTTATCCATCTTTTTTATCTTAATCTCCTTGTTAATAGTAGGGTGCCATCTTCTTTGCCTGAATTATTTCGTTTCTCTCACCAAGATTATTAATTTCCATTGTCGATTAGTTAATTCAATGTTCCAACAAGACGGTGGCTCTCTTGTTAGAACTTTCCATGGAGTTTTTGTGGCATCTCAGAATTCATGGTCAGTGGTATTATATTCCATTCACTTCACTTATGCACAATAAACAAACTATATTACATAAAACACCACCAATTTTACACGATATAGAGTCAAGTAACACAAGATTATGAGTAAAATATAAAATCCACTACATAACATACCAAAATCCCGCCAAAACTCCGAGCTATAAAGTTATAACTTTTGTGTTTTTTTTGTAATTTATTAAGGTCACTAGATACAAGCCCTTTAAGCCTATAACTTTTATGTTGGCTATGTATTGCCATATTACCATATCAACTTTGTAATATAAAATAATCACATAGGTAAGATAATATATAATACTTTACCGAAAGGATTTTTTTATCTTTACAAACTCGTATAAGAATTTTCCATTGTGATAAAATACTTGTTTATATGTAACATATTAAGTTTGTAGTTACATACTTAATACATATTAAAATTTGGAAATATTCAGTGTTGTGAAATTATATTTTAATAAAATCGTAATAACCTATATGAAACCAAATTAAGAACTTTTTAGGCTACATAAAATCAAATCCAATGGTATTCATTCATTTCCCTACATATGAATTCGTTTAACTTTGTGTACAAAAAATAAAAGTACCGGAATAACTAATCTTATTAGTACTAAAACAATGGATTAGGTACATATTTTATATAATATTTAATAGTCATTTGTTTTGCTACAGTGATTGGTATTATTTCAATACTTTGCAGCAAATACAAAGTGAAAAATATATTTAAAACAATGGGGTGTAGCTGTGTCATGGACACGGCTGTTTGTTGTACGTGATTACGGCTCGTAACGGGAGATATATTCTATATAAATGATTATTATTGTTGTATGTCATAATCATAAGAAGTCCTCCGGGTTTCCACGTTTTGTTTATAGTGGCAACTGTTCCATTTAATACGTTCAGGAAATAAATCAACTAAACAAATAATTGCTGTATTATAATTTTATTAATTATAGGTCTGTGTGATCCGCTCGACCGCATTCACTTTTTTACGTTGCCGGCACTGCTTGACTCAGTCATATGGTATTTTATTAGTACCATTCGATTGGTTTTGAGATGCTCTTTTCAACCCTATACGATTTCTGTATTTGCTTTTCGACGCGTATAGGCCGACATTACATATATATTTTTTCTCGAACTATGCTATTCCTTACCTTCTCCGTACTACATTTTTTTATTTTATTTTTAGATCTTAATATATACCTAGTCACGATTTTACACTAATGTTTTATAATATATAATCGAGAGACTTTGATAAGAGTTGTCAATTCAAACTTGAACAAACGTAGTAACTTCATCAAGTCAAAAGTTACTAAATGGGAATCTCAAAATGCCACAGAAAGACCTCAAAATGGCGGCGCTTCCCCGATTTTGTTATCATTAGGTTTCTTTGGATTGTCACTGTATGGTAGCAAATTTGAAGACATATTCACATCAAAAATTCAATGTTTTACGTTTTTATCGTATGTAAAATAAAAAATATTATAGTACGGCTTATATATTTCTACATTATTTTGCATTTTAATATGGTTTCATATTTTTAAATGTAGCAACATTATAACTCGGCGTCCCATCAGTGTGACCAACTTTAATATACTGTTAAGATTTTGGCAAGAATTTTTTATTTAACTTCCCAATAAATTTTATAGAAAACTTTAAATTATATATTTTTAGAGTTACATAATCTTAAAAAAATATATATAACGTTTAATTATAAGCTAACAAACTGAAACAAAAAAAATATTTTTGTAGAATTTATATACAAAGAGTGTTAGGTAATTAGGTATTTTATTTATTTCGGCAATTTCTTTCATTCAATTGTTTACTTATAAAATGTTAAATGACTTATGAAGAATTTAATTTATAACAGACTTTGTCTTGCAAATTAGTAGAGTTATGCATTTACTGCCGGTCACACTGTACCTCACCATATTTGTTCGAACCAATCAAATCAATCTTTCACTCACTCCAAAAATTCTCCGGCGTAGTGCGTCTTAAGAATTTTTATTTTCAATAATTATAAATATTACTATAATTTCAGTAATTGTAGACTAAAATTATATAGGAAGTAACCTTATCTCGTAATCACGTGAGTATTTCTATTAATATGTTATTTGAACTATTAAAATAGACATGTTGGCGTGGCGTGGCGTGGCATTAATCACTGGCGACATTTTGTTTTCTTTGTATCAATTTATGTATTTATTACCATGCGTGCATTTTGCGTCGCAAATGTTGTATTTAATGTGAAAAATTTGAGTGATTAATAACACGACGCTGAAATATAAGTCCTCATTCGTTTCAAGTGGTATTTCATTTATTATTAGACACACAATCATGAGCAGTGGAGGTACTCGCGTATACGTCGGTGGGCTCGTGGAGGGAATCAAGAAAGAAGACCTCGAGCGGGAGTTTGATAAATATGGGAAACTAAACTCTGTCTGGGTAGCATTGAACCCCCCAGGTTTCGCGTTCATAGAATTTGAAAACTTGCAAGAGGCGGAAGATGCGTGTAGCGCCATGAACGGCATCGAAATGTTAGGCGCGACTCTCAAAGTAGAGATATCGAGGAAGCGTGACGGACCACGCAGAGGCAATTTTAGAGGCGGCCGCGGCGGTAATTTTAGGGGTGGGCGTTCTTTTGGTAATCAGGGAGGCAGATTCAACAACTCCTACGGTGGCGGCGGCGGCCGTCCGTACAACCGCAATGGTGGCGATGGATACGGTTCTGGTGGCGGTAACTTTAGATCTAGATCGCCTCTGTCCCGGTATTAATTTTAGTTTTTAGCATAATTTAGGTTTAGTGTTATCGTAATCTGAAGCCTTCCAAGTGTTAAAATTCATTGAATCCTGGGGGTTTAATGCTAGGAAGAGTTTAATATTTCAAGGAATTAGAGGTAAAAACATTTTTTTATTATTTTTTTAATAATTGTTGAAAGAAACATGAAAATGTTCATTTTTTATATTATACAAAACTATTTTTATTTGGACACTTCATTTTTCTTTTACTAACATACATATACTTAAAACATGAAGTATAAAACAAGATTACTACCATTAATCATAAATAAATATAAATAGAATTGTCTCTACATTCTAATAATGGCTATCACTTTTAAGAAACTAACAAATATATTATGGCTAATCACTCATTAAGTATAATAAATAATTATTAGTAAATATGACCTCATTTATTAATTGTAATATAATAATGCTACATTGTCCTTAACACAGTTTTCTATGTGTGAAAGAATATTTAGAATTTGATCAGTATCTTGTTATAGTAGTAATAGTATTATGAGTGTATTAATAATTCTATTTTCACTAATAGATGGTTTATGCCTACAAATGTGTATTATTTTTTATTGGTGTAATTTTATAGATTTGACAGAATTTCTGGTACTAACATTACTACTGACACGACATGTTGAAGTTTCTATTCAATAATATAATATCATTAACAGATTAATTAATTGTATAATGTTTAGTAATATCTATTTGTATATGGAAATCAGCAGCTGCTTGGGTCTCTTTAATATGATTACTGTTTAAAATTCTGATGGCCTTGTGTTATTTTGTCCCCAAAACATTGCCTTGTGTTTTGTCAACTGGAACAAGTATTGTAGTCTTGTCTGAATTGACATTATAGATATTTTTACTGTTATTTTATTAGTCAATTTGATTTGACCTACTTCAATGTCAGTCAACTTAATGCTTAGTTTGTTATTTACTTTACACCTTTTAATTCGCAAAACAAACAAATTAGTGTAATGTACAGGATATGAACAAAATAATTTCAGAACATGGTATTGTACAATTTCAAGACAATAAGGATTTAGTTTTTTCCTCTGTAACAACTGATAAATTAGTAGACAATGCAATTTCTATAAAAATCATTCAAATGAGTAAGGTAACATGTCATATGTAAAAAAACGTATCTTAAATAGAACAAATATGATTAGTGATTTAATTGTTCCAGTTCCTTGTTATATCTGGTCTCGAGCCACTCATCGTCGAGACATACAACCAAGAACAATCTTCAGCAATTATTTAACATTTTACCTAAGTACTCTAGTGGTTAAGGCATTATAAATAAAACATTATGACTACTTCATCGAATTGTTTATTTTCTTTTTTATATAACTTGGAATCATAGCCAGGTTTACTAAATTTTTTAAATTGTTTTCTAATATTTATGTACCTCTTACTTAGGTATATATTGTTTAGGTGTTTGTCTAAATAAAAAAAATATTAATATTGGGTAACAACAAAATTTTATTATGGGATTTCACAATTTTCACCAAAATGGTTGTAGTATAATCTCCAGTGAGTTGGTAAAATTGATTTACGACGGGCTACTCAAACAAGCCATTAGTAACTCCATCTTGTTTAAAAAATTTTTGCCTTCCATTTTGTCAAGTTTGATTTCTTTGAAAGCTCCACCGAGGTTCTCCCATTTCTTGTCTTGTACAAGTTCACTTGAGAAAAAGTCTTTCCTTGGTGACTGAGCAATGAACACTTGAATACCAACAGAGGGTTCACATCTAATTGCTATCATCCTATCACCTGAAATAAAATAAGAAATTTAATTCCATGAAGAGAAATTTAAGATAAAAAGTAAAGGAAAGAAGCTCTCTCCATAAATGAACAAATAGAGCTATTAATATAACAACATGATTGCACAAAGTTGCACTTGGATCTACCTTAAATATAACTTTGTGCTAATGAGTAGCCACAGTTTTATGCCCATCATTATCTAATTATATTATTACCAATAACTTGATATTACCATTAGGTGAAGCGAGAAGACAAGATGATGCATTGCCTAAAGGTTCGACTGGACCAGAACCTAAATGGGAGCTGCTGGCAAGTAATTGCCAACCCATACAACGGCCTACTGCTTGAACGGCTGTCATTTGGTGTTGGTATATCTGTAAAAAGCATTTAGTTAAGTCTGTGATTAGTAGTGTGTAACAATATCAAGAAAAGGATTTGGGATTACATGACTTGTTTGGAATATTACAAACGAGGACTACTGTAAGACAATGGTTGATGTTGTGAAAATATATTCCAGGCAAAAGGAAGTATATAAAATTCTATGGAAACATCATATACATTCAGAATTTATTGCATTTTCAGAATTATACAAAGACTGTACCTGACAGTATATGAGATCCCTTAACTCTTGTAATTCATATGATAGATGTCTAACTTTTCCATCACGGCATATGCATTTAAGAGTTTTCTCACCGACGTGGACAACCAGTGAAGTTCTACACACAGCATCATATCTAGACATAAAAATTCTCTTAAACCACAATCTTAAATTATTTTAAATTCATAAAATTGCAATTTCAACTAAACATACCCATGGGCCATAATATTAATTTTGACACAGGATTGTGTGGGGCTGTTCAGTGCATTCCAATGTGAAACTATAAGAGGATCTTTAACCTGAAAAAGAATAAATATTTAAAAAAAAATCTGTTTAAATAATAATAATTGAGAATATAAATTTCTAAACAAATTATAGGGTCTTACAATTACAGAGTTTACAACAATAATTTCGTCACGGTTTCTAATAAACAAATTGATATTATAATGTAAGTTTCAGGAAGAAAATACTGAAAAATACCTCTTTTGCTATGGTATCAAGCACATACTCGCTGCGCCGACGCATGAAGAAGTGTTGTGCTTGTTGTATGATTTGCTCTAACAAAGATTGTTCCTTACTCATGTCTAGTAGTTCGTATCGGTCTGCCGCCATTGGACCTATTTAAAAAAGAAAATTGCTATTTATGAATATTTTTATATGAAGTATATTACAGCAGTAACAAGACAAACAAAATTTACGGTGATTAATTTTATTTAGAACAGATTTGCCATCCCAGACACTGGTTAATTTTATATAGAACACAAGTCATGCCATCTATAACGAGCCCAATCATGAATACAGATTTTGACATCTCTAACAGTGTTTAATTGTATGTAGAATGCAAGTCATGCCATCTATAATGAGCCCAATCATGAATATAGTGGTTAGTTGTATTTAGATCAGATTTTGCATCTCTAACACTGGTTAATTTTATATAAGACACAAGTCATGCCATCTATAATGAGCTCGAATGTGAATACAGTGGTTAATTTTATTTAGAACATAGAATTTGCTATCTCCAACACAACGATAAATTGTATGTAGAATGCAAGTCATGCCATCTATAATAAGCCCAATCATGAATACAGTGGTTAGTTTTATTTGGACAGATTAATTTTATATAGGACACAAGTCATGCCATCTATAATGAGCCCGAATGTGAATACAGTGGTTAATTTTATTTAGAACATAGAATTTGCTATCTCCAACACAATGATAAATTGTATGTATAATGCAAGTCATGCCATCTATAATAAGCCCAATCATGAATACAGTGGTTAGTTTTATTTAGAACAGATTAGATTATTTAGACAGATTAATTTTATATAGGACACAAGTCATGCCATCTATAATGAGTTCAACTATGAATACAACAGTTAATTTCAGTTAGAACATAGATTTTCCAACCTCTAACACAGTGATTAATTTTATGTAGGACACAAGTCATGCCATCTATTATGAGCTCAACTATGAATCCATCAGTTAATTTAAGTTAAAATATAGATTTTGCCATCTCTAACATGGTGGTTAATTGTATGTAGAATGCAAGGTCATGCCATCTATAATGAGCCCCATCATGAACATAGTGGTTAGTTTTATTTAGAACAGATTTTGTCATCTCTAACACTGGTTAATTTTACAAAGGACACAAGTCATGCCATCTATAATGAGCTCAACTATGAATACAGCATTTAATTTCAGTTAGAACATAGATTTTCCAATCTCTAACAATGGTTAATTGTATGTCGAACGCAAGTCATGCCATCTATAATAAGCCCAGTCATGAAAACAGTGGTTAGTTTCATTTAGTACAGAATTTGCCATCTCTAACACACTGGTTAATTTTATATAGGACACACGTCATGCCATCTATAATGAGCTCAACTATGAATACAGCATTTAATTTCAGTTAGAACATAGATTTTCCAATCTCTAACAATGGTTAATTGTATGTCGAACGCAAGTCACGCCATCTATAATAAGCCCAGTCATAAATACAGTGATTAATTGTATGTAAAACAGACCTTGTAATTTCTAACTAAACTAATGTCAATACAACAGTTAATTTTGTGTGTATGTCCAAACAGGATTGCAATCCTGTTTCAAGTTAAATGACCAATAAACCAGAACTCCGAAGTGAACTATTGCAATGATTTTTGATATTAATAACATTAGACAATCAGTTATGAATGAAGTTTAGTGGGCAGCCATTTTTACTGGTTTTACAAAATTCCCGGCACTGATAAGGTAGTTTAATATTCAAGATGTTAATAACAACTCAGACTCTGGACTTTTTATATAAGTAAAAATACTAGATAGAACAAACTATGCAAACATATACAGAAATGCTTATTGAGTTTTACTACTTTAATAAAAAATAGGTAACTGAAGGGAGGTAAAGAAATTTGCAAAAATTGGAAATTAATGCTCCATACTTTCTAGTTAACCAAGTAAGAAAATATTTGACAGACAAATACAAAATTATTAACCAATAAAATAAAAACCATTAAAGCATGTTTATGCTGAATTGTTTGCATCGAAAAAATGTATACGGAAATCAAATTTAAATAAAATTGTTACAGTACAGTAATGGAGTATTTGGATATATATATACCAGCAAGACAACGCCGTTTCGAGGGTCCCAGAGGTCCGGTGGCGGGGTGCGGGAACGGGTGATGCGTGTTCGAGTGATGCACCGCTCGGAGCAACTGGTGCAGTGAGTGCTCCAGGACATGATCATGATCAGACTTCCCCGCTGTACCTTCAGGCTACAAATATACAACTGGCCTGTAATGAGCCACTGTTGGACGAAAGTTTCTTTCCGACGGGCTGTGCTTAACCACCCCACGTTAGCCTACGTTATGTTAGTGATTTTTTAAACAACGAAGTATCTATTTTTCATTAGAAAAACGTAAAAGTTGATTTCAAGTGATAGTAAACAATTGCCAAATATCTAGACAAAATAATTGACCAATCAGTCAGAATTTTCTTCCGGAGTGCTTGCGTGCACTATTCAAGAACAGTGTTCAAGTATGTCGAGACATACATTGAAGTGATATTAGAGATTATTTTTGTAAGGTATAGTTTTTTATTATTTTATCGGTATAACCGTGTTATTTGCTACTTGCTTAAATTGTGTTCGCGGTTATTGAAGTCTATTTTTGATAATGTCGCTGAATAAAAGGCGATACTTGCAAGGAGATGAGCCAGACAAATGGTGTAACATAGCAATGCTTTATTAAACAAGAGTCTAAAATGAGATTTGAATAGTAGTACAACATAGTAAGACGGATGCAACAAAATCATCTGTTAGTATCGTGACGTAAATGAATTAAAGATATTATTAATTATATTTCACGAACAAAGTTTTTTACAAGTTTTATATACAAAAAATGTAGAGTACATAGGAAAAGGTCAAGATTTAAACGAAGAAAGAAAAAACAAAATGTAGAACAATTTGCAAGAAAGTGTATATGCGTTAACTTTCACTAGTTAAAGTGTTCTTTTTCCTTAAGATGTTACTGTTCATCAATTATTGTTAAATAAAAAATAAGGCTTTCCTTTTGATTCGAGCTCTAGGAGGGAAATTTAGGGTATAAAATACTTAATTGGGTTCATGGGGTAGAAAAAAGTGAAGAGTGATTCTTGCACATGAAAATAGGTGATACAAAAACAACTAAAAATTGTAAAATTGATAACCATTAGAAAGATGACTAAAATTTGAATTTTAGATGTTTCTGGGTTTAATTGAGTGAGTATCAGAGAAAAATAAGTCATTATCAGTCAGTCAGATGACTGTATCAAATCTATTCTAAATAAATTAAGTGGAATACTCTGAAGATGATACTCGCATAGTATGTGTGACTATAGAGTGTGTATAGTTTGTCTACTTATGTAAATAGACTTACTTTGATTCCATCGAGATTTGTGTTATTGCTATTTTGACCATTGTTATGGCACAAACCAATCAGCAGTTGAATTCCAGGTAACACCTGCGAAGATCAAAATTGGTTTGAACTATTGTAACAAAAATAAATAAATACCTGAAATTAATATGCAAATGACACTTGAAAACCAATTAGCAGAAATCTGCAATTAATTAGCGGCAAATATATGTATTAGACACGTATACGTGCCACGATGTAAGCTCTATATAGCAAAGTTCTATTTAACGAAAAGCTCTTTAAAATGTGGAAATAATTAATGTCTTTTTGATTTACATTGCTACTCATAGGTCCAATGTAATATAAAAACTCTCAACAGCGAAATAATATATCTTCATTTAGACCCCTAATAAACATAGATTTCACTTTGAAATACAATAGAAACAAATTCGTAAATATTTTGTACGCGCAATGGAATGTATTCTTTCTATGATTTCTTTGTTGTAATTGTCTAGCACGTGGTTGCTTACTATAGTTCTCTATTATCGTCTTATTACTATTATAGGTTGCCTTACATTACCACATTTTTGGCTACTTTCAAATTATTGAACCAAGGGTTCAAATAAAGATACACTTTCTGTCAATGGATTGTCATCGATTCATGTGTTAGAAAAAAGAAGGAAAAGGAAAATTACATTGAAATCTTTATTGAGTTAATAAATACTTTATTGCACATGTTAGTTTATACACTGGTAGTCTTAATGCCACATGGAGTTTACTTCCAACTAACCAGCAGTATTGTTATCAAGAATTGAATCTAATTTGAAATTGAATGAAGTAAAAATATAATAATAACATTAACTTAAAATTCATAGTGTAGTGAATAGATAAAATAAATAATAGTTTAAAAAAACTAAAAAAACACGCTTTCATAAAAAATCCAAGTAAAAAACAGAAAATAAAATTTAATAAATTTGGATTAAGATGTTAATATCAGCACCTCCAGATATCAGTATTTTTATCATTTTTTTGTCACTTTTTACAAAAATATATATTTATTTCTAATTTACACTATTCTTAATCCAAATTTATTAAATTTTATTTTCTGTTTTTTAGTTGGATTTTTTATGAAAGCGTGTTTTTTTAGTTTTTTTAAACTATGATTTATTTTTCATTTTTTAGTTAAATTTTTTAACTTTTTTTTTCGGATTATTGCATTGTCATCGACCTTTGACAGGTGTGCAAAGTTTGAATTAAATCTGATCGTTCAAAGTAGGACAAAATCGAGCTCAAAGGGGTCGGTTACATACATACATACAGGTGAAGCTAATAAAAGTGTGATAATGAATACATATATACAAAGTAAATGTACATTAAATATTACATTAAGGTGTCGTTACCACCCAGTTGGTTTTCCCTTTTCAAACTCCCTCCAATCCCCCAATTTATACCCTAAAATAAATATCATACCTAAACGAGCCCCTAACACCACACCAAATAAAATAAAAGTACTTACAAATTTTTGAAAATCATAAATTATTGTGACTGTTTTTTTTATTTTCGTCTTTATATGTATAAAAGATGTTTTCTACTTTGCTTCACTTTTCGAGGAAAAGTAAAAACATTTTCGAGGATTACTACGTTTAGATTTTTTATTCACAAATTTTGAACTCCTTTTTTGATGCTATAATTTGGTAAATATTTTTAATAGATGAAAAAAACCGAAGGAAAAGTCTGGTCACTTATTTTGGGAAGTATTTTCTCCAGAATTGATTAGGTTTTCTTTAATGCTATCCTTAATTAAATAGGGCACACTTAAAAGAAATGATGATTTTTCTGGAAAAAGCGAATATATCATGGATATCATAAAATAACATCTTAAATTAATCTTTTTTTTTTTTCAAAAAGTACCTGTAAAGATGAAAAGTAAAAAAGATCCCAATTATTCTATTTTTGTAGAAATTATAACAATCTGATAAAGAACTTTTTTAAATAAGTAACTTTTTTTTGGGTTAATTTTGATAATTTCCTGAAAAATATTTTAATTGGGGTAAAAAAGAAAAAAAAATCAGTCAAGAAATCAGGATGACTGATGACTAATGACTATATAAATTTTCCAGGTTTACTTCTCGTGCTTATTTTGATTACCTATAGATTAATTAATATATATACCGCGTATAGACACCGTGAATGCGTCATTTATGTCAAAACATTACCACTGATCCAAAGCACAACAAAAATAGTCTTTTAAGCTATCAATTTAAAGTTGAAAATCTATCGACAAGCACATGTGGGGAATATTCTGGCTGCTGCCCTTGAGAGAGTTTTTTAAATATAAAGACCATAGTCATTTACCATCAAGTAAAAATAGGGTCAAGCGTTAATACTTGCAAAGTAAAAAAAAGTGTACTCACTGTTGCCATAATCTGGTTACCAACGACCATATGAGGAATAGAGGCATCAAGCTGCACAGCTTCAGCGGCTAATCTAGCAAATAGTTCTTTGCAAAACAATACGTTTTGCGCAGCCTCAAGCTTCTGTTGCCAGTGAAGCTCGGCCCCGTCGCCCGGCAGTGTGCCCGGGCAGTTGAGAGCAGAAGAACTAAGGGTCGCTGTTACGACATCCTCTTGTTCTGGAATGTATGGGGCTCGTAGGACATGGCAATTGTGTGTAACTGCATCATCACCATGCCACCACTACGTATACTATAGTCCAAGCGAAACCGCGGCTTAGGTGTGCGCGGAGAGGTGGGGAGTGGGAAGGAAAGAGCACGTATGACCCATTTTTAGAGTGGGGTAATGGAACGGACGGACTGTCTGTGTCAGACGCACGAGACATTATGATATTATATAAGATACAATAGCATCAATTAGTCCGTTCCTCCCTGTCCCGCTGCTCGCATATCTATGGCCCGATACAGCGGTTGCGTTCCGACTATACCTGCTCATGGAGGCATTCCGGGGTTAAGCGGAATATATATAGTGATGTATGATGTCTGTATGTATTAAGATTGCTACTACACCCATGATGAAAAAGTGACACTTTTGGGATCAACCAACATATGTATATCCAACTAGCAAGACTTGTGGCTCAGCTTGACAACAACGACTGTCACCTTAACCAAATGTTTTAAGCAATATTGTCTAAAAGAGGCGTATAGTGTGAGTCAAGTAGGTAAGTTAACACCATGTAAGGCCTTGTGGCTTAACGGTCTAATTAAACCTATTTAATAAGTACAATTGATAACGACTTTCACCTTTTATCTGTTATCAGTGGAATTGAAATGTGGAAATTCCAGAACTTCATTAATGAGTTTTAATTATAGTGATAATTTACCTTTCTGACAAAGTACAGAGATGAAAGCAACGCCCTGCAATTCAGGTGGGACAGTGACTCGAAGAGCCGATGGTGTTGGTCCACCTGTATTTAAGCTCATCGCTTGTGCTATTTGCTCTTCCGGAGCTTTAGTCACCTGTGGAAATAACAAATTAATTAAATACTAGCTGTGCCCGCGAATACATCTGCGTGAAACCTAATGTAAAAACAGTGAATAATAAAATCATCTGAATTTACTTATTTGCCTTTCTCTCGTACTTAATTCACGTCGTCATTAAAATTACAGTAACTTTTGATAGAGTTAACCGATTTTAATGAAACCAAGACTAAAAGTTACTCGGGGATATGCTTTACGATTTTCTTGGTGAGGTTTTCTCGTGAACGCAATACTTTGGCAGTGATCCGTGTTCATACAACCACACAGACAGACATTTCCAAAAATGATTGAAATGTATTTTAGTACTTCGAGACACCTACAACATTTTTTTTCACAAAAATTTAAAAAGTAGACACGTTAGATTTACATTCTTATTATATGTATAGATGCTTAAAATATAAATAAATGATCTATCATGATAGTATATTGTTTAGATGTTATGAGATATTCATAACCAAAATTTATGTAAAACAATTAAGGACATTAAACAAATTGATAAAATTAAATATTTTGATAATCAAAAAAGTTGAAAAATTATTTATAATTAAACAAGAACAAATCCACCGCAGTTGGCTTTAAAGTTGCTATTCACACTGTATTTTATTTTATGGGATAAGGATAAGAAAATGATGAATCTATTAAAATTGTATGCTACAAAAAAGTAACAGCGCAATATCTAGAAAAATAGAGAAATCTCAATGGAAACCAAATGGTTCACAAGAATTTTTTGTGGAAAAGTAAATTTCCTATAAATGTCTCATTAATTTGTCGCATTAAGAAATCAAGAATGGTCAGCCGCCATCAGGAAAATAGCCGAAATGTTGTCATTTTAGTAAAGACAATTACTAACCTCAAAAACACCCGTCTGGTTGAATTTAGAGCCAGCAGTTCTATAACTTAAATCACCAATGATTGTATTTGACACTTTCTTCAGTCGCCAGTTTTGTCTTAATCTCAGCAAGTCGATATGGAAATCTGGCATATTACGTGTCATTCGCATAGTCTCACTCGCTCTAAGTCTCTCAACGCCCGCTAAAAGTACAGCTGCAGCTGCTGCTAAAGCTTTCTTTCGGCCGTAGACTTGGACCATAGCCCTGCTTTCAACTTGATCAGACTGGACAGGGTCTAAAACCTATGAAAGGATTTAATTAAATAATAATTTTACTGGATGGTAGCACACAACAGTTACGTCCGTTCATGACCACTATACATAAGTTGTAATATCTGCCATTGTGGCACTCTCATGCTTACTGCTTTAGCAGAGTGATAAGAAATTGTATGCGACCAGGTCATGTTCATCACATCACTACATATTATAAAACAAAGTCCTCTGCTACATCTGTTTGTCTATTCATGATAAACTTAAAAACTACTGAACAGATTTTCATCCAGTTTTCACCAATAAATAAAGTGATGCATGAGGAAGGTTTAGGTAGGCCCACTAATAGATGATAAATCCATCACATTAATAACTCTTAGATCAGCCATTATCAAGTAGCTTGCAGGTAGGCATACCGGTGGAGACCAACATAGTTTGTAGATTGCACTATGTATCAAGTACAGTGCCATCATCATATCATCATATCATCATCATCATACTATAATAAATAAAATAATTTATGAAATGGTAAATTAAGAGGAAATAATAATTCTTGTCATTCTGATACCACTAGTTCATAAAATTGCTTATGATGAACATGACTTCCTTCACATTTCAGTAGCCATTCTGTTCTAGGACCTTACCCTCAAGAACTAATTTTGCTAGGTCAAGGGTGTGACATAAGATGTTTGTTAAAATAAAAACCGCATAATAACACAATTTTTACTATACTTTTTTATAAAACCTAATCTTAGAAACAACTGATATAATTGAATAAGTAATTTCATTTGCAGGAAGCTACAAATATATGTTTTATTCTGATATTGTACTTATTCCAAAGTTATGGGTATTTACCAGCATATAAAATTATTATAAATAAATAAATCTTTATATATAAATTTCTTCTGTACGTGTGTATGTCACTGACTCCTCCTAAACGGCTGAACCGATTATGATGAAATTTTGTGTGCGTGTTCGAGTGGATCCGTGAATGGTTTAGATTGAACCCGGTAGGTGGCTCTGCGGTTGGCTTTTTGGATATTCTTTTTATTACCAAGGCAGGACCACGTCCGCCGGACCCGCTAGTATAAATATAAATTATTTGCAAAATATAAAATTATTTAGAATTTTTATCCATCAATGATTTTAAAATGGCCAGGATTCTACTGACATTTTTATTAAAAGTTGATTATGTTGTGAAATAAGGTATAGAATAATGTTATCAAATAATTAAAGAATTCCTAATTAAAATAAAATAAATGATAACTCATTTAATCTAAGCAGTTTAGAGGTAGCAACTATTTTCCAAGATTACTTCACTAATAACAAAACGTATAACATCAACAGCTGAGGGTGCTGCCACTCTTTTAAAAAATATAGGTGCACCTACAAATTCAAAATTTAAGTTCTCATCAATTAGTGCAGGAGAAATGTTAAGGGCCTTCAAACAATTAAATTTTAAAAATACCAAAGACATATGGGGAATGTCAGTAATACAGTCCTTAATTGTCACTATTTCACCACATTTGGTTAATATATTTAATCAGTGTATAGCAAAAGGAATCTTCCCTAATTTAATGAAAGTAAGCAAAGGGGTTCCTTTGTTTAAATCAGGTTGTAGAAGTAATCTTGGAAATTATAGAACTATTTCTGTACTTCCATCGATTAGTAAAATTATTGAAAAGATTATGCTCAACAATTGGTAGAATATTTTAGAGTACAAAAGTTTCTGCATGGTCGACAGTTTAGTTTCACAAAATCGAAATCTACTACTGATGCTGATGCAACACTCATAAACCATTTATTGAGAGCCTGGGAGGATTCACAAGATGCAATTGGTGTGTTCTGCAATCGGTCTAAGGCCTTCGATTGCGTTGACCATAGTACGCTTATTCTTAAATTAAAACACTATGGTGTTTGTGAATCTTCTCTCGACCTTCTAGTCTTTTGTTTACCAGATCTCTGTCAGAAAGTTAACACACGTAGGGTAACCTCTGCAGGATAGTTTGGGCGAATTGGTGTCCCTCAGGGCTCTATTTTAGGGCCGTTTTTTGTTTTTAATATATACAGGATGTTAGGATAGTACTAATGATAACTTTCATGATGGGATGGAAAAAAAATCAATCCCGATTTTAAAAAAATCATATCAAACGAAATATATGAGATTTACTTTACCCAATGTTAGAAAGGTTGATAGTAGAATCAAGATCGAAGGGAATTTGGTAGGGTTAGATGACAATGCTGTATTCTTGGGAATCACACTAGATTCTAAATTAAAATGGGGCAGCCCTCATATTAAAAAAATAGCTAACAGATTAAGTTCTGCTGCATATGCAATACGTAAAATTCGCCAGCTTACAGATATTGCCACAACTAGTCTACTTCCATAGCCTAATGTCTTCTACTGTGGGGGACGGTTGCTGAGATAGACACCATATTTTTAATACAAAAAATGGACAGTCTGAGCAATATATAATATGGGAACTTATGAATCATTAAAGATGAAGTTCCAGGAATTCCGTTCCAGGAATTCCGTATCCTAACTCTACCCTCCCAATATACATTCTTGATAATTTAATGTATCTCCATCCGTAAAAACTTTGAAAACCTGTAATACTTATTATTAAAAATTTGAAATACTAGAAACTGTAACAAGCTGTTTGTCCCATGTTTCAGACTTTAACAAAACCAATAATAGTTTCTTAGGTAATAGTGTTAGGTTTTACAATAAAGTCCCAAAACATATTACCGATTTGCCGGACTGTAAATTTAAGTGCCATGTCAAGAGGGGTTTTAGTGTCGAAAGGCTATTATAGAGTGGATCAATATGTGAATGATGGTGATGTCTGGAATTGACTCCTCTCTGTGCATTCACTAAAGACAGTATTGTAAAGTATAATGTATTCGAAATATATATATATGTTAAAAAGATGTACCCAATCGAGTTTCTTGTCGGTTGTTCTCAATGACTGGGTTGTTTTCTGAACCGGTGGTAGTTTTGACATTCATAAGCGCCTTATTAGGGCCTAAACTGAATAAAGAATTTTTGGTTTGATTTCATTTCAATAATAAATTTAATCTGCACCCAGGGCAGAGGGCAGATAATATATACATATGTATGTAGGAAGTTATGTACACATAAGAGTTATAGTTTTAATAAATATTTTGTTTAATACCAATTTCTTTAAAAATAGATTTCTTTGCAGGATATATATTCTCCAAAAATATGCAACCCCATTATTACCAGAGCTAAAATTTAGTTTTTTATGTTCTTGTCTATTTTACTCCATAACTTATTTACATAATTTTTATTGAGAAATTGAAAACTAATCCTGTCTTACTTACCATATATCTCTTCTCTTTAGCAATATTTAACACATCAGCAAGTACGCAGACCTCTGTCAATGCATTTCTCAGTTTATTTCTTACAGAGTCCCAAGGCCATAAGCTCGACTGATACCCTGGATCCTTGTTGTCATCATCAGATTTGGATTCAGAACTACTTTCCCCTTCTTTTTTGATATTACAGAATTCATCTTCAGATTTAGAAAAGTCTATCTTTTGAGCCAATCTCACTAGATTCTCTGACATAGACAGAGGCCTGAAAAGTTACAATTTAATATAATTTAAATTGTCATCCCATTTCATTTATAAAATCTTGAAGGCTTATCGACAGACAAAGTACTGCTTATGCTGGGTAGGTATGAAAACAAAATTTGATGTTTCTTATATAACATTGAAAAGCACTAAGAAAATATTATTTAAAATTAATTCCCTAACAGGGTTATAAAGAAGTTGATTCCTGAGATAATGTTGTTGGGAAATCCCTTTGATAGACAAGACTCATTTGCTAATTATGGTAGTTATTAAGAGCAATATAAGACAAAGTTATATTATTTTCTATCTGGCTTTTTGATATTTTGTACTTTCCCACTAATATCAACTATTATCTGTCTACCAGCTTTTTGTTTAGCAATATGAGCAAAGTAACAGAATATATAGAGGTGATTAAATAATATTATATCGTTAAATTTATATTACGCTGTATTTATAATTGTATAATGTTTAAGATAGCAAGTGTAAATACATATAAGTATGGGATCATAAAATGTAGTTAACGGAAATCGAATATACACATCCCAGTTTTTTTAATTCGGTTATTAGATCAGTGGAGTGGTAAAGTTCGTAAAGTATTTAGAATATTAAAAAAAACTAAAATACATTACGTACGCTTGGTATATCTCCTGCCCATCGTATGTTATTTCTTGAATTTGATTCTCTATAGGCGCCTCAATTGATATGTTTACCGAATTTGCCATTTTTGTGATCACTTATTTTTATAGGTTCATATTTACAAAACTATTTGCACTTGTACGAAACTATAAAAGTTATATGATAACAATATTCACAGGCTTCGGCATAAATTGTGCGGATGATATGTAATTTTACGTAGCTTTATAAATTCTTCGCTTATATAATATCACACAGAGCTTGCTCACGAAATTTTCGTGAAAATATTATAATATACGTAGACTACAAACAAGGGTTCTTCCTTTGACCATACCAGACCGTACTCAACATGTCAAGACTACAGAGTGCACAGACTACTAAGAGGATACTACGACAGAGTGTGTAGACCACAGACTAATACATTAGTTACATCAAGACAAGGGGTGCATGCGATTACATTTTTAGAAAATTAAGTGATATATTTTAATTATGTGATTTTTATATCGGCTTCAATTCTTCAGATTTTCAAGTTAATCTATTTACTATTAATAAAAACTTATAATATATATATATATATATATATATATATAAGATTATCGTAATGATATTATGAACGAAAAAGTTCGTAACGAAGAATTAATTTTTGTTTCTCTTTGGTTATATATACGAGTAACATATACAGCATGGAATTTTTAATGCCACCTGGAGGGAAAGTACTCTAAATAACAGAGATAGCAAATTTTACTCCAAAGAAACATTTCTTTATTTTTGAAAAGAAATAAAACTGCATTCAAAGATTTTTGAAAATTGTCTTGCTTCACCCGGGAAACGAACAAACTAAAATCTGTATAAATTACATTACTGTAATTTTATCGTAATTAACAAACTGTAATTTTCTTGCATCGATCGTTAGGGTCAATCACAAGGATGAAATCTCTCTCACATACTTGGTAAATTTAATGAAAGGAAAACCATTAAATCTTCAATTATTTTAATTATTTACAAAAAATGGTAAACTAACTAATAATTTACTCGAAATGGATTCCATTTTCTTGGATACACAAATTTATTCTTCTGACATATTCATTTCTAGTAACCTTTAATAACGTGTTGTGGTGAATATTATAAATCGTATTATGAACTTCGTCTCTTAACTCGTTTACACGCGCATAAGATTTAATGTAAATTTTATTTTTTACATATCCTCACAAAAAAAAATCTAAAGGGGTGAGATCTGGTGATCTTGCAGGCCATCTGATTGTGTCGTTTGTACCATTCCAGGTATTAAAATGATTATTAATGTAGGAAGTACTGATTCTGCTGTTATGGGCTGGAGCACCATCTTGTTGTATAATTATTTGGTTTCGCTCTTCATCGGGAAAACCATTCAACTCATTTCTCAAGAGGTTCAGTACTTCAAAATATTTGACAGTGTTTAAATAACCTTCGTACACGTGAACTAAAACAACCATATTTCTCATAATTCCGCAACAAGCGTTGAAAGAAAATCTTACTTGTCTGTTAGTTTCACGAACATGAACAGGATTCACTCGAGACCTATAGTGATTATTGTACAGCGATTGTACATACCACTATTGCTGAAGTTGGTTTCGTCAGACCATACAATGTTGCTCAAAAAAAAAATGTGTGCGTGTACTAGTGTACACACGTAAGAAGTGAAACTTGTTTAAGGCCTTATTTTTCGCAAAATGATCTATATGCAACTTTCCAGAAATTGGTTAAATAAAGTTAAAATAGATAAAGTTTAAACAAAAGGATTTTATTATCATGTTATTATTATATTTTATAATTTATTTTATTATATTATTATTTATTATTTATTTTTATTTTATCTTATTTTTTATTTTTATTTTTATTTTATTTTTATTTTTTTTTTAATTTTTTTTTAATTTTTTTTAATTTTTTTTTAATTTTTTTATTTTTATATATTTTATTATATTTTATTTTATTTATTTATTTATTTTTTTTTTTTTTTTATTATTTTATTTATACTCATTATCATTTTTTTATCATTTTATTTTATTATCATCATTTTATTTTTTATTTTATTTTATTTTTTTTTATTTTATTATTTTTTATTATCATTTTATTATCATATTTTATTTTATTATCATTTTATTTATTTTATTATCATTATTATTTTTTTCATTTTTATTATTTTATTTTATTTATTTTTATTATCATTTTATTATCATTTTATTTTATTATCATCATTTTATTTTATTATCATTTATTATTTTATTTTTTATTTTATTATTTATTATTATTTTTTTATTTTATTTTATTTTCATTATTTTATTATCATTTTTAAAATGTGACGGTAAATTTTTTTCCAACGCCGATAAAGAAGTTTCACTTCAAAAGATGGCGCGTAACGGAAAAATGTGACGCGTAACCGAAAAATGTGACGGTAAATTTTTTCCAACGCCGATAAAGAAGTTTCACTTCAATTAGGGTTACAGTCAATTTCTTTCAGTATACTTTGACAAAATTGTAGTCGTCTCTCACAATCCCCAGGATGTAATTTTTGCACCAACCGACCAACACGATAACATTTAAATTTATACTTTTTCAGCACTTTAAGTACGCGAGTGTGGGTTGTTCCAATTAGTTCGGCACCTTCTCTGCTTGAAGCTTTCGGAAATGCTTCGAAGTATTTTAAAACATTTAGATCAAAATCGTTATTGTTCTGCTGAAGAGTTTGCCACAGACCGTGAGACAAATATGAAATGATTTGTGAAACAATCAAATATAAATAACAAATGACAATCTATTTTCTAATGAAACATTCCATATTTAAAACTATCTCATACACGCGTGTATGAGTTATGTCGTATCTAAGAAAGGCGTTTGCATTACAAACACGTGCTATTACAATCGTCTTATCTAAATAGTACTTAATTTGTCATTTTAATTGATAAATAACGTCAATGATAAATTATTAATTACTAACATAAGTAAAAAGAAACAGATGGATCTTTGAGTAAAAGTGCTTTAGCTTGACCCATTGAATTTATAAGTACAGATTTCATGGATTTCCTTTCATTATATTTATCAAGTATGTTAGAGAGATTTCATCCTTGTGATTGACCCTAACGATCGATGCATTAAAATTACAAGGTGTAATTTATACAGATTTTAGTCGTTTCGATTCCCGGGTGAAGCAAGAGAATTTTCGAAAATCTTTGAATGCTGTTTTATTTATTTTCAAAAATGTTCCCTGGATTAAAATTTGCTATCTCTATTTTTTAAAGTACATTCCCTTCAGGTGGCATTAAAAAATTCCATCCTGTATGTTGTAATTTATAGAGATATTGTTTATCAAATCAAAATATGCTTTATTCAATTTAGGCCCTGAGAAGGCGCCTATGAAAGTCAATGCTACCACCGGTTCGAAAGACAACCCAGTCATCGAGAATAACCGGCAAGAAACTCGATCTGGTTAATCTCTTCATGTTACATATTTATACAAAACATAAATACTTACATCGTTTTTAGTGGATGCACAGAGAGGAGCGTCATTTCCAGACGTCACAATCGTTCACATATTGGTCCACTCTATAATAGCCTTTAGATATTTAAAAAGTTTAAATTGGATAACATATGAGAATAAGTATTAAGTAAATTTAAATAAATGCTGCCATTTTAAAGCTATCTCAGGGTACGTTGTATAAACCACTGTATTATCATTATTTATAATATAATTATATATAATATACTTATCATTGTTTACAAACGTAGCGAACTCACAGGTTGCTGCTAATATTATTTGAAACTAGTGGTTTTCTTGTACGACCTGGCTATATCAATGCTCTGAAGTAAGATCGTTTAGAGACAAATTCACTCATCACTTACTTTTCCGCATTAAGTTACTAAATACGTCTATTTCAGATTTTTCAGGTTTGTTGTAATGAACCTATATCATCAGGCCTCCACTAGGTTTAGAAAGTTTGCCATTTTCCACATCGTCCACTAGTCCATTAGTCCACATCAATATTTAACATTAGGTAAAGTCGAAGCAAAATACTAAATTCTATAATGTATAAAGAATATATTAAAAGTCTTGTAACGAGATTTTAGGAACGGCTGTAATGCTGCGATATCTTATTACAAATGTTTCATGCTATTAATTTCGTAGATGTATTTATTTACAGTGACAAAATGTAAACGTACGTAAAAGTCTTTGATTATACAAATATATGATACAGTCAAAGGTAAAAGTGATAAGCGTTATGTAATTTAAAATATTATGTACGAGTAATATGTTTTAATGGAAATAATTTACTTTGCTAATAGCATAGAAAAAACAACAGAAACTTGAAAGTTCACTAGATAAGAGTAAAAACAGTGAAGTAAAAATTATGATAGCCCATTATCATTTATCACCAATATTTTTAACCGCTCCGAGCTGAAAATGTGCACAAATGTAGAAATCAGCGGGACGTAAAAGAAGGTGGAGGCGGAGAGCGCTTGCTCACGCGCTACTCGCCATTTTCTAGGATCATTACGGCCAAGTGTTTTAGTGAGAGTGTTACTCGTCATCGACCTCCAAGTCTACTGATTTCTCGCCATATAGTCATACTCAGAATAATTTCGTTGTTATTAGTGACTTGTTATTGGTATTTTTGTTGTATTTTCTTTCTATTGATATTTGTTTTTATTAGTTGTTTTGTTGTCAATATAATGCCGTATGACCATTATAATATTATTAATAGATGAAAAGTCTTCTAAGTGTAAAATAGTTATATTGCCACATCCCTATTACCCAATATAATAGGAAAGTGTCCACTTGAATCATATTTGATTAACATCGAGACAACTTAAGTATGAATTTTAAATTCCCATAAGAACATTCCTTATTATAAATGACTATAAGAATATTTTAACTTTGTTTTGTATTAAGCTTAACGCTATAATGCCAAACTTAAGTTATCTTTACTTATTCAGAGCGGCAAAAAGCACAACGAGGACTACGTATTATGTCATTTGTAGGGATTAGTTACTATAACTTTTCGTTACTTATTTAGAGCGGCAAAAAGCACGACGAGGACTACGTATTATGTCATTTGTAGGGGTAAGTTACTATAACTTTAAGTAAAATTTTAAATATTTATAGTATAATAACTATAAATACTAATAACAATCTCGGTATGAATAATTTTACCACATCCCTAAGCCTTCCCGACGCCCCAACTATTGGTTGTCATGTAATTTACTATCGACGTTTTATAGGATTGTTTTTCGAAACACATATCCAATATGAAAGTTGATAAATGAAAAAGTGATTATTTATAATCTCATAGTTTTGTTCAAAGTGCAATTCAATAATTTGCACAGTTAGTAGAAGATGACTGATCGTGCGATAGCGGTGAGTGTCCCATACCATGTTGAAATGTTTCTATATTACTTTCTACTCCTTTAAGTCGTGAATCCAATGAGTTTGTGAAAAAAGCAATCAGCGTCTATATACAGTTTTAAAACTGTTTGTTTACAGCAGTTATTTTTGTTATTATGAATAAAATTTGATATGGAAAAATAACACTGGAAAAGTGCGAGTTAATTTTAAATAAACAAAACAAATCATTATTAGGAAATTTAATATACATACGGATTTTATTCTAGGTCTATTTTTGTTATGCTGTGCAATTGTTTCGTTCAGATAAATATTGTCTGATGCGTTATGTGATGGTATTTAGTATTGAAAACGATTTATTAAAGGTTAATTTGTATTTAAAAAGCTGATTTTCTGAGATTAATTCCACATAGAGGGAACTTTTGTCGCACAAAGATATGATTTTATATCCATATAAATTAAATTTTCATCTAATATCAGATTTTTTTTTTGTCTGCTATATAGCTTTCCAGAATCACACTATATTTTTTTAAATGAAATTAATTTAGTCTTTTAAATCCAAAATATAATTAAGTTAAAAAATAATAAATAATATCATTTTTTCCACAGTCAAGACCTAGTTTGGAACAGGTGACTGCCATTGTGGACTTTATGGAAAAACATCCTGCTTTAGGTTTGGGTCAGCTGAGAGGCTTAGAAGGAAGAGACGAGAGCAAGAAACTTTGGTTCAAGTTAACCAGGATAGTTAATAATATTACTGGACCCACTCGTCCAATGAAGTCTTGGATAAAGGTATATTAAGATGAAAGAATAGTTTATTAGATAAATAATAGATAATGAAAAAATAATAGTTTAAAAAAACATGTTTTCATATAAAATCCAACTAAAAAACAGAAAATAAAATTTAATAAATTTGGATTAAGAATAGTGTAAATTAGAAATAAATGTATATTTTTGTAAAAAGTGACAAAACAATGATAAAAATACTGATATCTGGAGGTGCTGATATTAACAGTGACGCATCGCATGTTAATATCAGCACCTCCAGTTAGGTTAGGTTATTTATTTTTCATTTTTTAGTTAAAAAATTTTTTTAACTTTTTTTTCGGATTATTGCATTGTCATAGACCTTTGACAGGTGTGCAAAGTTTGAATTAAATCTGATCGTTCAAAGTAGGACAAAATCGAGCTCAAAGGGGTCGGTTACATACATACATACAGGTGAAGCTAATAAAAGCGTGATAAAAATATATTAGATAAATAATAGATAATGAGAAACATACATATTTAAAATTTTTAAAAAAAAATTTCAGTATTGGGCTGACAAGAAATCAACAGTGAGATCAAAAGTCCAAGGATGTGGTGGAGACCCAAATAGCTTGTGTTCTAACATTGAAAAGAAAATATGGGATTTATTTCTGGCTAGTGATAACCCTAGTAAGTTTGTAAAAAATTGCTTACATATTTAATTGCTGTTTCATTATTGTTATATATTATTCTCATACAGTTTCACAAGAATTATTTCTTATAAAATTTGAGAAAATAATTATATTTTAAATTTATATATTTTTGAAACAGATAAATATATAATTAATTAAGGATAGAAAGATTGAAAAAGGGAAGTAAATTAATATATAAAAAAATATTGTGTGGTTTTATGAAACCACAGTAAAAGTGAATTTTTATTTCACACTATAGACATTTAACTAATAATAGTCTATACACTACACGGTCAGCTGCTGCGAACTATAGGCGCCGCCATATTGGTCCTGGCTGCTCTGACGAGCGCCTTTCACTTTATCCCTACTCCGCGGCCGACCATCATGCGACATGCAACACACAGACGAAAAAATTTGAGACAATGTAATAAAAGTTTCACTTTAAAAATACATAAAAGGAATGGTGTATAATAATAAATATGAAGACAAATTAGATAAACAAACAAACACGTTTATAGTAGCAATTGTATATAACAAAATTGGTAACAAACATGTTGGGAGTAAATGGAGTGAATAACAAACTTGCATAAAAAACTTACTGTCTCCGATCTTTTCTAAATGTTAACTATTTATAAAAACTATTATAACTATTTATAACCATAACATACTCCCTATAGTGACAATAGACTTACTGTAATAATCAATAATTCATCATAAACCAAAGTTTCATGAATATATGATACATTTTCTAGAAAATAAAGGAGCCGTCAAACAAGAATCATATTTAGAAGATAGCATATTCAATGAGGACAGTATGGATCAGAACCATACGGAGGCTGAACCAGTTTTGGCTTTTGAGGAACCGATAGTCGATATTGAGGACCGTCAGATGGCTGTAATGGAAAAATTGGTAAGTTTGAATGCTATAAAAAAAGTTGTGTGTAATTTACACACTGTAGATGTGAAAAAGAAAGCAAGAAAAGTTCTCCAATACCTGAAGGCAAGTGAGACACTACCTACACACTACTACACTACACAACCTACCTCTACCTGACACAGTGAATATTCCCAGCAGTTTTGTCACACAAAAAGGGTTGAAGATCAAATTTTGTAATGAAAAAATTCCTATAACATAGAGATTAATTCTTTGATTGGTTTACTTTTAAACCATACATTGATATAATCTTTCTAGTGCAATTTGTTTATTAGAAATTACAAAAACAAGGTCGAAGCCAACATCACAGGATGTTCTCAGGCAGGTCACCCATCCAAGTACTGACTGAGCATGATGTTCCTTAAATTCTGCCATCGGACGAAAACTGGTGTTTTCACCATTCTACCCAACGCAGGGTATATCTATAGGGTACATCTTCCATCACTTTTCCTCACACAGAATGTTCAGAATCAGAATATCAAAGGACTCCCATTCAAAGTTTCACTTCAAAACCATAGCAAAGACCTATAAGATTGTTCCAGCAGCTAGACTTTAAATTCAGTTCTTCTAGACTTAGCGTGTTAACATCTTAGGTTACACTGTCACTTATCATCACCTAAAATTGTGATGAAAAGCTAAAACTGTAAGGTATTCAAAACGTATAAATATATATTAAATATTGCTTCCTTATTTAGTAATTTTGGATTTAAAATAGATTTAGTATGGTGATATTTTACTGACATACTTCTGGATCCGTCAGGCTATTGTATAAGACTTTATTAACACCCTATTATGTGAGTCTGTCTGATTGTATTAGTTTCGGATATTATGATTTGATATTTTACTGACAAACTTCTGGATTGGTCAGGCTTTTTGATAAGACTTTATTAACACCTTATTATGTGTGTCTGCTTGTTAGTTACGGATTTTATGATTGATTTTGGAGTTCAAATGGTTATAATTAGGTGATGATATTTTATTGACATACTTCTGGATCGGTCAGGCTTTTTTATACGACTTTATTAACACCCTATTATGTGAGTCTGTCTGACTGTTAGTTACAGATATTATGATTTAATTTTTACTGACATACTTCTGGATCGGTCAGGGTTTTGGTACGATTTTAGTTACTCCCTATTACGTGTGTCTGTCTGTCTGTTAGTTAAGGATCCTATAATCGATTTTGGAGTTTAAATGGTTACAATTAGGTGATATTATTTACAGGTAAAAGTGATGAGCGATCAAGCAACAGCTTTGACACAGTTGGCCCACGCATCCCATATGAACGCACAGGCCATGGAGCGACTCGCAGAGGCTTCGCATATCCAGGTAAATGTTTACGAATACCATACACATCTTATAAATATAACTTATTATACAGATCTCAGTTGAGCTCGGTAAGAAATTTAACTTAGGAAAGATAACTCTTTAATAAAGTTCTTGATACTGTTGGACGCTCATAGACCTTAACCTGGTGATTCTATAAGAATTAAAATTTTCGCAGAAGTTCCTTATTTATAACATATAGTTGAGTACTAAGAGAGTGTTTTTGAAAATTCATCCCCTAGGGGGTTATATTTAAAATCAGGATCACCCGACTGGATCGCAGTAACCATTCACATGGTGATAAACCAGTCACAATGACTGTCTTTTAGTTTGACGCGTTACCGGGAGAGCCATTGTATATCCTACTGCTGAGACTCTTAGGATACTAACGGATTGTAGATCACCTAGTGGTCGCCTTTATTATACTTATACCACCAGGTATAGTTCAGTTACTTTGTCGTGCTTTAGGAGCCGTTCATGTAATACGTGAGCAGAATTTTAATCACTTTTTACTCGCCCCCGTGTCAACAAAAATCTTGCGATAATTGTTACAGAATCTCGCTAATTTCTTTACTAGTAAAAGAAAACAAAAGGTGAATAAGTGGATATTTTTGACGTAATCACCATTCAGTGCCCCCGTTTATTATCTCATGAAAAATAGGCAAAGTATAAAGCAAGCCCTTACAATGATACGCCCCCGCCCCACCCACTTTCCACGAAGTGTGCTTGTTTCTTACGTAATGCTTGACCGACCCCATAATAAAAAAATGTTTTAGTGTGTTTACCATCTTTGTCATTTAACATCAGGAGGCATTGTCGTCAAAAACAGAAACCTACAAAGTACCTCGTTTCCCCCTTTCCCTTCCCCTTTCTCCTTTCCCTACCCCTCCGCCATATACAGGCTGGCAACGCACTGGCGACTCCCGTGGTGTTGCTAGTGTCTATTGACGGTGATGATCACTTAACATCAGGTGACTCACCTGTTCGTTTGCCTCCTAAAAAGGAATTCGATTTTTTTATATATTATGTAGGATTTAGTGTTCAACTATAATCTCATCTGATGTTCAATGACGGTGTGGTCCAGCCAGTGAAAACCTTGAGCACTTGAGAGTGCAGCTGCCGGCAGCTGCTTCATTGTGGTAGCTAGTGAGGTGAAATTAGCAAAAACCCTACCTGCTATGGTTTCATCACGAGGTTTTCCTTCATCAAAACCTTTGACTCGGTTGCAAGGGTTCGAACCTAAGTGGATTGAAGCGGTGTCCGACCAGTTCTCTAGTTCCAATCTTCTACATTATTACTGCCATTATCGAGTAGGTAATAATATTATAAGTGACTTATGATACCTCCAATGGTCTAATAAGGTGCTGGCTTGTTAGAACTTTCCATGGAGTTTATGTGGCATCACATAATTCATCCTCTATAGTATTATTTGTCATCCACTTCAGTTGTACACACTAACCGAACTGTAATATGTAAAATACTACCATTATTACAAAATATAGGGTTAAATAACACAAGGTTATGAATAAAATTCACTACATGGTCTAACTATATACTAATACTAAGATCCCGCCAAGAACTCCACAAGTTATTTGTGTATAAATTACAGGCGAGAGCGATAGACCGATTAGCGAACACGTTCGATACGATCGGTGTCGCGACTCATGACATGCGCAACGCGATCGTCGACATTGACACGACGATGAAACGATTCTACTCGACATCGCCGACGTAGCACAGGTACATGTGAGTCGACGCCCTTATCGGTGATCTCACGTCTCAATTAATGTATCGTTTTATGTGTAGACAAAACCGATAAAGTGAAATATTAATCGGTAAAGTGGTTTTTCTCATGTCACAGAAAGTTTATTTACGATATGAAAAATTGTGATTCACATTTGATTAGTTAATTGGCAACTGATAAGTAATATGTTGGCACTAGGGTTGAAAATAATCTATCATATATCGATATGTTTAATTTCGATTATCTGATTTCTTTAATATATATAAGAGTGATAAACAAAAATGCAAATAATAATAGGATAATTATTTGGAAATATCTTCTCCAAGCTATGATGGTATTTGATAGTCGTTCCGGCCTTTAAAAAAGATGTTCAACGGGTATTGATGTAACGACGATAGTACATGTTTCATTTACATATTTTTTATATGTTTGGTTAATAACTTTGCATTAATCGAAATATGACCATTTTGTAATTCATTAATAATTTTAAAGTTACGCAAATTCGCAATATTTAGTATTAACATCATTATGATTGTTTTGTTAAATCGACATGAATATCGAATATGTTTTGTCGACATTATCGGTTTTTCGATATATCGATGTAAACCTGATTGACGCGTTTGGTCCACAAAGTCATAACGCAGATGAGTAATTGTTACTGTATAGCACAGACTATGTAGAATTCGTTATAATATTACTGCAGTAGCTGTTTCATACAAATTGTAATGAGTTATTCGACCGGATTACTAATTCTTATGCATTTTACAAAAAGCTTCCAATCGGAGTATTTGTAACATAAGACATCTTTAGGAGGTTTTTTCTTTTATAGTGCTGTTTTTAAAATTAACACACGTATTATCGAACCGGTAACGTGGGGTGTCTTTTGTAACTGTTTTTTTTTGTGAATTTACTATCATAGTTAATCAGTAAAAAATACGGCGCCTAAATGCCTCAAATCAAATAAGTATAAAATTATTCGATATTTGTGTAATCAGTGATAGTAAAGAAGTGTCACTATTGTTATCTGTCATTATTCGCCGCCTAGTATCAATGGGTTACCATCTTGGTTAAAACCCACTGACTGGTGTAAATCACCAATTGCATTCAATTCCTGGCTGTTTTAATCAGATAAAAGTTTTTTTTAATGTAACAATATTTGTTCTACCCGGATAAACCACCCGAGTGGGTGAGAAAATTGATAATAACTCCGTGGTTTGTAACACATCCCGTGCGTTATAACCCAGGCGGGTTACCTATTCCTACTACTTCGTAAATTAAAAATCATCTCGACTGTTTTACAATCAGGATTTAAAAAAATCGTTATTTAAGTTAAATATCTATTTTTATTAAATATAGATTGGATATCGATTTTTGGAATTTATTTGAAACGAATAATTATTCATTTATATTTATTTTTATAATAAGTAGTAATTTTCTATAGGAAATTATTAAAAAAAAAATATCAAGTCAATTAATTATTTACTTTTAATTGTCGTTTCAACAATACAAGTTATTATGTTTAAGAGTTTAACCAGTTTTTAATAAGAGACAACAAGACTTTATTGCATTCTATAACCGATATCAATTTTAAACATTTTTTTATTGATAAAATGTCCATATTTTGTAGTTTTAGTTATTGAAATATAAGATCAGGTAAAAACATCATTCTAACACTTCTCAGGTATACAATGATTAAAAAACCGTTAATTCAAGAGGTAAAACGTAATTCGTTAGTAAAATTCGGTAAATTTAAATCGAATCAAAACACTCGATTCAATTATTAACTTTGCAAGGGTTTGAAATACGCTTCGTTGAATCACTTTATTAAATCATAATTATGCTAGTCGTTACTATGTATATATAGTGTATTTATACCTTTTTAAGAATGATAGACATATAGGAAAAAAAAATAATCTTAATAGTTGAACGTGAAGGGCTCTGGAATACGTTCGCTGGTTCGAACCGTGGCCCGTAATTGCGGATATATTAGATGCTTATTTTAGTCTATAGTCCGCGTCAAACTTTTTAACCGCTCTGAAGTAGATGCGCAGTACATAAAATTTAGGTATCAGAGGGACGCAGTGAGGTAAAAGGGGAGTAAGCTCGCCCGCGCGCGTACCTCGCCTCTTATTTCACCCACGTTGACACATGTGTCCTGTCATTATTAGTTGCAGTACAGTTGTCTTCAGAAATTAATTTAGTTTTGTTGTTGGTAATTACATGTTATAGCTATTTTCGTTGTTTTCTTTTTCTTGTATATTTGTCTTTATTAGAAGACTCATCCACTTCGAAAAATGATGTTTCTATGTAAGGCGTTGTTTATTAAAAAATATTTATTTATTATGAGTATATTTTATTTACAATAACAGTGTTGTAACACGCATAATATCTGCACAATATATGCTACAAGATATATAAGATATATAGAAACAAATACTGCATAAGGTGGATCTTCAATTAAAGTACGCGATCACCCAAAACTCACCAACCAAGTGATTAAACGTTATTTGGATTTAATTGCAAGTGACAAATACATAATGTGGCGAACTGTTAATTTTCTAGCTTTGTCTATTGTTCAGCTACTATTGTCTATTTCTAGTTTTTACTGTTGTTTTATTACCTTAGTAATGATTCAATTTTTATTATCTGTTCATTTTTATCTCTAATATTTTGCAAATAGTCTATATGTATGTAAAATAAAGAGGTTTCAATGTTAAATTCCTATGGTAATAATATTTTGAATTTGTTTTGTATTAACTTCTTGACTGTACTATGCCCAAAGCCGAATTCAAAGCTACATTCAGAGCGGCCATAACATTTGACGCGGACTATACGTATAATATCGTTACAAAGATGAATAAATGTCCATGTTAAATTCTTATGGTAATATTTGGAATTTGTTTTGTATTAATTTCTTGACTGTACTATGCGCAAAGCCGAATTCAGAGCTACATTTAGAGCGGCCATAACATTTGACGCGGACTTTAACTGTAATAAAAAATCAAATATATTCGGAAAACCCATGCTCTTAAGGAACTTTCTGATTGTACCTACATGTAAGGGAAAAATCAAAATTATGTGTCTAGATAGTTACCCAGCACTGGGATGTTAATTTGTCAAATATTATTTTACAAGCTACAAGCAAGACTACATAGAGCATTTAAAGTGTTTGGCAGTAAAAGTGGATAAAAACGTTTGCGGTCACTGCATCATAGGGAACGGAGTTCATGAAGGAAGCAAATCGAAAAGTTTCATTTAATATTCAAAGAAAAATATTCATTTACTAAAATGATATAGTGAATTATATGTTATTAAAATATTCTAAACATAAATAAGTTTTTACGGAAGTTCCATGCGTTCTCTGTTGATGTTATGTAACCGCGCACAGTTCTCGTGTCCTCGAATTTCGATACTCGCACGGAAACACATACACACTCGTATGCAATAGAAAGACACAGAGAGGGAGAAAGTAAGTAAGCAAGGAAATGCATTCCATAAACAGAGAGACAACGATATGTACAATACTTTGTAGTTGCGGTTAAAGCTTACATTAAGCTGTGATTATAATCCTGTAGATTTCTTCCTTTGGTCACTTGTATTCCTTTCATCAACCGCACCGTGACTCGCTTATAGGTATACGAGGCACGTCCAGAAAGTAAGAGTACTTGATTTGTATAGTAAAAAAATGTAATTCAAACAAAATTACAGTATTTTCTAGGTAAATATGTCAATTAGTTTTCCACGTAGTCTCTTTCTCACTCTATGTAGGCTGTAGCCGTGGTATAAGCTTTTTAATACCCCCCTAAAAGGTCTTTCCAGCTATCTTTTTTTTCAACTCAGGACCTCTTGTTTCACCTCCTCGTCAGTTGATATTTTTCCACCTATGTGTTTTCAGGGAAGTTAAAATATGGAAATCGTAAGGTACCAAGTCAGGGGAATGTGCGGGGTGTTCCAAAATGCCCCAACCCAATTATTCCAAAAGCGCACCTCTGATCGTTATGAACATTCTGCCTTCATTAAACTCAGGGCACTACTTGAACACGTTCGTTCGGTTTATAACACATTCGCCATACACTGCTTGGATACGTGGAAAAAAATTCGGTTGCTGTTTTACCTTCAGCAACAAGTAACTGTATGACACCACGCATTTCGTATTTGCCGGGATTTTTGAAGTAAAACTGGTTTAGGCTACTAGGTTTAGGTAACTAGGAGGTAACTGGACGACAATGCAACGGAAGTCCGTTATGGCAATATGGCGTCACGTTTCTGTACCATCCGGATTTTAAATATTTTTTATTGTGTCAATAAATAGTTTATAAACAAGTCAATTAAAAATTATTGAAAAAAAAATGGTAAATTGAAAAATAATAAAAATCATGCAATAGAATTAATTATGTATATAAGGGCGCGCGACCGTGCTGCCAACTGGTTTCAATGTAAGTAAGTAACAAATTAAATCAAAGATTCATTATCTGTAGTTCCGTCTATCAGCTAATTCGGAACTTAAATAACACAGGAAATATTATTAGCAACTCTTTGTTGTAAAGTAAATAAAATATAGAAAATAATTAATGTTTCGCATTTCAGTCATATAAACCAATCATATCAAATTTGAAGTATCATAGTAATTAAATTATTGATTTAAAATGTATAGTGGTCGACGATAATAAATGTATATATTACCTAGTGGGTTCATCATCAATAAATGTCTTTTTATATTCTCATATGATGTATTTATTTATTTTTAACTTAATCACCATCTCTTATAACGCCAAAGAAGTTTTATCTATATATTTCACACAAATAGACACTACGAAGCGAGTTTTCATACTAACAAGGTCCGTCTGTGCTCATTCTGTTAAGAAAAACGCTCACAATCATTCAGTGTTGCCTACCTTAGATTTTTTTCTATCTAAGCATGAGAAGGCAGTAATCTTACTTTCTGGACGTGCCTCGTATCTAATAAAAACGAGCGGTGGAAAACTCCAGTTAAAATATGACTTATGAAGACGTTAGTTTTGAGGTATGCTATTTTTAGGGCTTATTTAATTTGATCAAAATATTGCGAGTGATAAGATTTTCAATGTGTGCGTGTTACCGCGCATCGATGCGTCTCCACGCTGCCTTATCTGTTACTACGAGTCTATATTACATGTTTCTAGAGAATTATAGATTATTCCAGATTGTTTTTTTGTATAGGTTGGAAGGGTAATATAAATCGTACTTGTAACTCGTAAATTAATATGTACATTGTACATTTGTAAATAATTTTATGTTCATATAGAGACATACCTACCGTGTGTATATGTATGTATATATAACATATGCATGTTGCAATGTTACGGTATGAACTCCTAAAGAAATGGTTTCTGAGATTCGATAAATGTGAAGTTGAAATGTAAAATTAAACAATAAACGATTTTATAATTTTCATTTTGTTTTATTAAAATTATAAATTTAATGGTTTTATAAAATATTTATAGTAATTCCTCCCGTGTAAAGCTCATTTATCTATAATATATAATACATAACATGCTAATTATTGCGAGAGGATTTGCAAACCATTAACAGAATTTAAAATTTAGCAAAATTGGAATAAATTATAATTATTTACATTATACTTTTTCTTTCTTAGATTTTTTTTATTCACATTATCCAATTTTTTTTAGGTACCTTCCTACTATAATTAAAAGGTTAACGTTTCATTCCACGTAAAACGAACAAAACGTTTAATGACAATTGTGTCGTTACATCTCAAAGTAAGCTAAATTTAATTTTAGCCGTTCGTCCGTTTTTGTTATTTTTCAAGATCTTCCAATTTTGTACATGTCATTTTGTCAAGTAAATTATGAAGATCTTAAAAAAAACTGCATGAACGGCAAAATTTGAACTCTGTTCTTGGAAATTTGGAAAAAACTGGAAATAAAGAAAAATTAAACATGCTATATGAAAGATTTCAATTGGGTTTAGCTCATTTTGAAATGTGACGACTCAATTCACAAAGTTTTTAAGGGACCTGTTTCAGGGTTAGACGTAGCGCATAGATGTGCCTAACCTCTACTACTTTGGTAATCCAGCAGTAACTTAATTGGAATGTGGATTACAAGAGACTATTAAAGTACCCGCGCTATTAAAACCATTACAAATAGCTTTTGGTGCGAGTGCAGTAGTCAAAACAATATTATTATGTTTATTCTATCCCTATATATATACAAAACAAGATGTATAAAAAAAACATGGACCACGGTTGTCTCTCACTTTAATATTTCTAGCTATAGTAAACTTACACCAAGATTTAAGATTAAGCTACTTAAAAATATTTTAATGTCCTTCAAAATCTTTCCAGAAGTTTATCGAAAAATCTACCTATGTATAAAGATATTAATCCTAATATATTTATTTAAAATAATTAGGAATGAGCACTAGACATACAACTGCTCTCTGCGCTCGTCCCGCAATAATTAAGAATGGTGATCTGAGAGCGATTAATTGAATAATCCATTTTTAAACATAAAAGAATCGATTATTTTATCATAATATACAACGAATCGATGCTGACACTATAAAATCGTGATTATTTATATTTGGATAAAACCATACAATCATTTATAATTAAGTTTAAAAATCGATTTTTGAATAATCGCTCCTATAAAGCTCGATTTTTTCATAAATCGATTCCACAGACCATGATTGGGGTTTATTCAAAAATCGATGTTTTATGGCGATTCCCTAAATTGAGCTCTGTAACTGATCTTATATTGCAAGGTCGGCAGAGCGCTCAGTTTAGGTTACATGTTCGGCGCGATGCGAGTGTAATCTTGTAAATATGCAATTTAGTCTTGTGTGGCCAATGTGTAGAGCTGACCAACTGCAAGTAACGCACACAATGATTCATACACGAATGAGTGAAGAAATCACTACACGAACATAAAATAGCTAGTGTCATTTCACTTAAGGTAATTCAATAACCTAGTATGGGTGTATCGAAGTTCTCTTGATTGCGTTCGATCCGGGTTTATTCCTTCAACACCTTTACTGTATGGAGATTTTGCGTTCGTAGTCAGGTAGTAGTTTCCTTTTGCTCTGAAAATAGATATCCCAGTAGTGGTGGTTAATATATTAATTGGCAATTTTTATAACGTAATAATTACAAAATATCCAATTGATTTACAATAAAAACTAAAATAACCTCAAAACTTTGTTTTTTACTTTTCTTAGTTGACAAAAAAAAACTTTTATTGTAGAGAAATTTACAAGATATAGCCCATAATTGCATTAGAAACCAGTTACATTATTACTGTTATGTTAGATAAACTCAGTAGCTTTCGATTAAAAATAAAAACAATCAGAATGTCACCTTTTTTCTAAAATACCGCGTAAATAGTGTAAGAAGTGGATTTCTTTTCCCAAAAAAGTAAATCTTAAAAAAAAAACCAAGTGATAGACCCTTTATTCGAGCAATTTTACTTGATAATTTAAAGTATATTTTCATAAATTTTCTGGTGGTCATTTCTCCATGGGTATCATTGTATATGACTGAAAGATGCCAGAGTGAGAATGTGTTGGGTTATGACGTAGATACAGTAGTTGGATAATCAGGTAAGGTAAGAGTGGCTTACCTTCAAAATTTCTAAGTCTATTGTTGGCTAGAGTGCGACATATCATAGTAGAAATATAAGAGACAGTACGGAAACTACCTACAAACGCTCGTACCGCCACATTCACATAAACACCCCTAAGCGGTTATCGCGGTGCTGTCCATAGAGTACCTTTTAAAACCTCTCATCGATGCGTATGTTTGTGTGCGTGTGCCGTTTTCGATCGTTTCTACGTAGTTTTCGTACTGTCTCTCATATTTATAGTGCCGTATATCTTGGATGAATTTCCAGGTATAAAAAATTGTAGGAGTATCGTGGGTACATGAATAAACCCTCGTCATCGACTCATAGTGTTAAAAGCATTCTTATGGTTCCTAACAGCTTTGCTAAGACATAATTACCTTATTGTTATCTTTAGATGGGTTTTTTCATAAATATACAAAATACATCTCATATATTATTTCACCCACTTTAATCATTGAAATCTTAACGTCCTAAGGCCCAAGCTATAACGATTGAGATGAGTTATTAACCCAGAGTTCAATATATTGTACAATATGTAATCGCATACTCCGGCCACCAAGCATTTTAGAATTCTTTTTAATGAAAAACAACCAATATTTTATATCTCTTGTTTATTTAAATACTCATTGGCCGTTTAGATGATCCTGAGTTTTATATGAGAGAACATTTTCAGATAATCTTTTATTGAATAACTAGCGGGCCGGGGTGGTAGGGTGTCTGTACCCGACTGGATCGCGACCACCGTACACCAGGTGGAACACCCGCCATAGTGACACGTTTGGGCGTGTCGCGTTCCGGGATCAGCCGGTGTATATCCAGCAACCGGGGGGGTGGGGGGGGGGGGGCTTTCCCTGAGGGTATAGGCAGGCATGACAGCGGCGACCGGCGATAGATAGTATGTCTTTCGGTGGTCGCCATTGTTTTTGGATTGTACTGTGCTTACCATCAGGCACAGTACAGTCACTTTGCCGAGCTACAATAAAAAAAAAAAGACGTCCCGCCCTGATTATAAAAACATCCTTCACAAATTATATACCAAAACGTTCCTCATGAATCACTTTATCCACTGGTGAAAACCGCTTGAAAATCCGTTCAGTAGTTTTTGAGTTTATCGCGAACAGACAGACAGACAGACGCAGTAGGGGACTTTGTTTTATACTATGTAATGATATGGCATCAATCACAATATTAGGCGAGCTTATAGTTGACGCAAAACTTTAAAACTTAAGCGTACATTATGACTTGTATACTGGAATTTTAAGATATGGTTTTTTTTTCAAACTTGGACCGGAATGCTATATGTTAGTTTGTTCATTGGGTCTTACGGGGTGAAATGATATTTGAAGTTAATAGAGTAAATATTTATTTAAGGAACACTTACACCAAGATATGTTGTGAGATGGGTACAAGAGATCGGTATAAGGCACTTACCGTGTGCTGGTCAAATCTCCTAAATATATAATCTGGGATGATTCGTTATGTTTGTTAGAGAGCCAGCTGTCGTAATCTTTGGCAGCAGCAGCAGGGAAGGCGGTAGGCGATGCGATAGCTTCAACGTAGTAGCGCCACGCTCGGTTATGGTCGCACAGATCTGGAAAGTAGAAACGATATTATCTTCATATTTTTTTTTTATTTGTCTGTGAACTTTCCTAGAAAATGTAAATCATATTTTTTACCTACAGCTAAATTAAAGTATCTATGAAATAATATCACTACAAATTATAAAACAAGGTCCTCTGCAACTTCTGTTCGTCTGTCTGTTCGCGATAAACTCAAAAACAACTGAACGAATTTTTATGCGGTTTTCACCAGTAGATAAAGTGAGCCATGAGGAAGATTCAGGTATATAATTTATCAAGGTTTATTATCAGGGCGGGACAACGTCCGCCGGACCTGCCGGTTAGGTATAATTAGGATACAGGGAACGTAGAATGTAGTATATTCAATAGTAGAATAATATACATAGTGATTTAAATATTTGATATCCTTTAAGTGAACGTAAAAAGGATAGTAAAATAACTATTTTTTTTAGAAATAACTTATCATATCATTTGTAGAAATAACTTAAAAAATCTACACTAATATGTTTCAAATCAAAAAAGGAAAACCAGGAATCTACATTATAGTATAATTGAAATTAAAAAGCGTAAGACAAATCTACTTTGTACTAATATTAATAATGTAGCTGAGTTTTTGGCGCGATCGTAGCCTGTCATGTAGTGGCTTTTATATTTTACTAGCGGGCTCGGCAGACGTTGTCCCGCCCTGATTATAAAAAAAAATCCTTGACAAATAATAACGAAAACGTTCCTCATGAATCACTTTATCCACTGGTGAAAACCGCATGAAAATTCGTTCAGTAGTTTTTGAGTTTATCGCGAACAGACAGACGCGGTAGAGGATTTTGTTTTATACTATGTAATGATTCATAATCACGTGTTATTTGACTCTACATTTTATGATATTGGTGGTGTTTTACTGAGTATAGTTCGGTCATTGTGCATAAGTGAAGTGGATGGAAAATAATACCACGGAGTATGAATTCTGAGATGCCACAACAACTCCCCGCAAAGTTGTACCAGTGTGGCCACCATCTTGTTGGAACATTCAAACTATCGCAAGAAACTTGTAATGTTACTACCTACTTGACAATGGCACTAACAAATAATGTGGAAGATCAGTTGCCAAAAAAAAAGTTATAGAGTGGAATAAATATTAGCGAAGTGCAGAGAAACCAGAAAATAAACATGAATGTTCTTTTACATCAACGCTTATTTAAAGACGAGTTAGACCGACGGTATTCGGATTTTAAAAAATTGAGAAGCATTTGCAATCGCCAAGCTAAGCATATGGGTCTTTAATACCTATAAACAATTTTACAAAGTTAAGCTCAATTATTCATTGTAACTGACTATATCACATAATTTTTTATTCATCATATAAAACTGGGAGAGTATCACGATAGCAACATGGTTACTCCCAGGGTCATACCTTGATATGTTCTGAAAATCAAATACCTTCAACGTTATCTTAAAACGCCTCGGCCTCATTCCTTGTGACAAATAATGTGTATAATGGAATATTTAATAACTACGTACTTATAGTCTTGACTTTTATCAGGGGTAAACAGATGCGGGTGCTTATTCTGTATTATATCGTAGTTTATATGTCATATGGACACAGAATTAGTAAATATTCATAAACACAGTCTGAATAATCCATCACTATTCTCTTATTCAAACTCAACAACTTGAACTTTATGTTAATTGAAATAAGATTCATATAGAGTTGAGAAACTGAATGAATATGTATTATTTTTTGAAGAGACCAATAGAATATCTCTTAAAAATCTATGTGACTGACATGTCCTAAGAACGAGATATCATCACGTTATGAACTATGCATTCGAGAATATAACGGTGGTATGTTGTTTCTATATTTAAAATTTAAATGTTTGACATCAAAATTTGAGATATATCTTTTTAAATGTAAATAATAATCACCTTTGTATTAAAATTGTTGCGGCTATATAATATGCTAGTGAACTATAAAAGTAAGGCCATTTAATCAATTTAAAACTTAAATTAAGATAAATTAATCATAGTAAGGAATAACATTACGGAAATAACTAAACGAAGATATTGAGGTATTTTTTCAGATTTCAAAAGTGATTTAACCATGTCATGAGGATGCTTGAAGTTGGTAATTGATGCCTTGACCCAGTAGTTTCTATAATGTACGCAAACCATTTTACATCGAAGAATCTATTTCTTTAATAGGATAAAAAGAACAAAGTAGAGAATGAAATGAAATTGATGGATGATATAGAATTTAATAAGGTGGGAAGTAAATGTTGCAAGTTACGGGTGAATGCATTCTGACACCAAAGCGTTCTTCTTAAGGTTGAATTTTCAATCATCTGAATAATGAGGAGGTAATAGAATCTACAACTGTAAGAACGTGACCGTGAAAGATTACCTATTTTTAATTAGGTTTTGAATTAGGCAATTCACCTTCAGCAGTAAATGTGTTAAAATCGCCATCGTCACAGCCGGGCTGTTTCCCCCCAGTACTCGAGTAGTTGGGCCATATATCAACCGTTCCTGCTGACGTACTTGTTCCGTAGCCACCGGGGTCGCTGTGAATGATATCGACGAATTTTGCGCATGTTCGATCTAGGCCGTTTTGCAAAGCGAATGTTCCTTCGAACAGAGCGCGCGCTGGGTCTAGGCCTGTTATCCTGGAAAGGTGTATAAGTCTATATACAATTTGTAATTAAGTCGTTCGGTTTGAGCTGTTACCAATGTGTGGGAATACAGTCACGTCTACAATGAAGTAGGGATAGTTTTCTAGTTTACGAGGTTTCCGTCATATCGTTCTGTTATTACATTAATTGCAGGATATGGCTTCATTACATAGTATAAAACAAAGTCCCCTTCCGCGTCTGTCTGTCTGTTCGCGATAAGCTCAAAAACTACCGAACGGATTGTCATGCGGTTTTCACCGGTGGATAGAGTGATTGATGAGGAACGTTTTAGTCTATAATTTGTCAACGATTTTTTCATAATCAAGGCGGGACAACGTCTGCCGGGCCCGCTAGTATTTCATATAATGAATGTAACACTTTTTACATATTTATAGTCATCATCTTCCTACTGTTATAATCCTAAGTAGCATGTGTATGTAGTTAACTACCATTCTACTTTCACCAGTATCAATTCTGTATTCACGGCTTTTATATACACAGCGTTCTTCATTCAATTCATTCTATCTTTTATGATCCAAGTTCTATCCTCAACATACCAAATTCCCTAAGTAGGTACATAATAGAACTGAGTTAGATAATTGACTGAGAGATAAAGAGGGCTCTCCGTGCGGCTTCAATGGGCCATATGATATATATATATATATACTAGCGGACCGGGCGGACGTTGTCCTGCCTTGAAAAAAAAAAAAAACAATGAAACAAAACATAAAAAAAAAATAAAAAAAAAAACAAGAAAAAAAAAGAATATAAAGATAAATTCCAGAATACTCGTTAATTAAGCACAAAGTACAATTCTAATGCAGAATTTGTTTAAGGAGCTGTAATATTATTTATGATGTCTAGGATTTTAAGTATCTAGTGTTTGCTTTACATAAAACATTAGTTACGGTCGGGATTATACTGATGAGTCTTCAAGTATGCTAACGACCTTGTACGTTACACAGACAAAATTTGGAATGGCTGATCTATTTGTTTTCCCTGTGTCGTGTTCATTTATAGAATTGCCTTTGATTTTATCGAGGTCTTGTAGCTATTCATTGTCAATGAGACTTTAATGTTTTAAAAATGGGTCCATGGCTCGTTCACTTGCAGTTAAGTTTATCTCTTACATTCACGAAGGAAAATACAAACAAAATTCATTGTATTATTTTTGAAAATTTCATTCAAATTTGTTACTATACACAACAAATTCTCAAATTCTCATTCTAAACGGCTGGAGAGGTTTTGATGAATTTTTTTGTGAGTGTTCAGGTGGGTTCAAGAATGGTTTAGATTCACAACTGCACGCGGTAGGTGGCGCTTCGGTTGAATTCCAGGATTTTTTTATTATACAGAACAACGTCCGCCGGGCCCGCTAGTTATAACATAAAAATTATCATAAACTGCAACAAGGAATAAAAATATCTTTCAAAATGACTTTTTTTATATCATAGGAGGCCAACGAACAGGTGGGTCACCTGTTGTTAAGTGATCATCACCGTCCATAGACACTTGCAGTACCAGAGAAGTCGCAAGTGCGTTACCAGCCTGTGTTTTAGAGAAGGAGGAGTGGGGAAGGGGAAGGAGGAGGGGAGTTGGGTATCCTGCGCTCTCTTGATTTCCTTTTTTACTATTTAATTTACTTTAACTTAATTCCCGTTTATCAAGTGGAGGCAAAAATCACATAATAAATCCAATTATTACCTAGATACGACGTGCCCATTCTCTCTCGCTTGTCTGCCAGCAAAACCCATAACGTGAGCACCAAGGGAGTGGCCTACCAAATGAATATCTGTTATATTCATTCCTGTTTCGGCCAGTCCGCTCAACGTTTCACCCAATTCCTTGCCGACCTATAAATTTATAAAAAAGAGACTTCATATTTAACTTTTTAATAATAATGAAATCTATTTGGGGACAAAATCTTACTGCATGTACGGCAATAAAATATGTGAGCAAAGTGGAGTAAGTATATGGCACATCTTTGTATTTATAGATCTTATGAAAATGTGTATTGAATATTAAAACATTAAGGTTTGTATTTGCTGATTAATATTCACACCAGCAGAATTAATATTACTTGCAAAAAAGCCTCTATCTCATTTAGTATTCAAATACATAAAGCATAGGAATTACGCGTCATCAGACTTACAAAGGAATGAACGACTTTACGTTGCGCGTGAGTATACCTCCCGAACGTGCACATGACAATGCAAAATGTGATTTATGACCATACCTGCAGCGAGATTTTATCCGTAGTTTAAATGGTACTATTTTCGGTTTACCTATATTAATATTATAAAGAGGTAAAGTTTGTGACGTTGTAGGGGGTAATCTTATGAACTGCTGGTCCGATTTGAAAAATTCTTTCAGTATTATATAGCTCATCTATCGAAGAAGGTTATAGGCTATATATCATCACGGTAAGACCAATAGGAGCGGAACACCAATGAAGAATGTTTCAAAATCGTGGGTTTGTTCCTCTTGAGAGCTTCCGCTGCGTGTTAGCGTTAGACCTAAGTAACTATTCCACGCGGACGAAGTCACGGGCAGAGGCTAGTTATAGTATAAAGAGAAAAGGAGAAATGTAGTTCAAGACCAATGTCACCTCATGTGGGGACTATGTAGTTGAAAATACTAATTTGCTATGTTTGTTATTGAAATTGGTATTAAAACAGTTACAATATCACATTGATAAGTGTCTTGTGACAATTTTTTCATTAAAGACCTTATGAGATGTAAACTACCATCTAATGGGAATTTACTAATCAATATTAAACTAATAAGGTGTTAAGAATTATCATCTATATCAAGATTGCTCAACTTTTTTAATAATTTGGCTAAACAGATGATCCAGACATTTTAGTGAGGCATTGGCTGGTGCAATAAAAAATATTTCTGGCTTGCTTGCGCGAGCTATTTAAAAATCGTTTGCAGAAATAGGGTTGAGCATCCTTGATCTACGTTATTTGGTTTAATCATGTACTTTGGATGGTTATATTAGTTTTAAATTGTTTCTAGAGTTTTTGGCGGGCTTTTAGTCTGTCGTTTTATTTTATATTTCATTCATAATCTTGTGTCATTTAACTCTATATTTTGTAATATATGTGGTATTTTACGTAATATAGTTCGGTTATTGGGTACAGGTGTTGTGGATTGGAAATAATACCACGGAGTATGACTTCTGAGATGCGATAAAAACTCCTTAGAAAGATCTGACAAGGGTCTCATCATGTTGTTAGAACATTGAAATTGTCACAAGACTCATGTAATATTATTAGCTACTCGACAATGTCAGTAATAATGTAGAAGATTGTATGTTAAAAATAAACTAAAAAAATATATAAATAAGAGAAGAGTTTTTTTTATAATTCCATTTTTTCTTACCCTCTTAGCATTAGGTACTGAGTTCAAAGCGTAACCTAACGAGAAACCAAGCAGCCCACTCTTAGCTTCTTCCTCCCAGTCTAGAAGGAGTACGTTCCTCTTCTTCGTCGATATGTAAGCAGTCATCACCGCTGTAGTGGCTGGACCCTTGACTTTTCCTTTATAACCGAATGTGTATATCACAGTCGGTAAGTCAACGTTTATACATGATATAAATATGTCTGATGGTCGTTTGTTTAAAGATGTGATTATGTAGTCATCTAGCGATCTGTAAACGTCATGTTTATTAGCTTTGATTGATATGAAACGTTTTTCTTAAACTAGTTGTGGCTCGTGACTTCGTTTGGTTTTACAACTTTCATAACGATAACGTATGAATCCTTGCGAATGAACGAGAAATTTCTTTGAAGAAAAACATTGTGATGGAACTATAGCTTTCGATGCTTTCGATTAATAATCGTTCCATTATCTTGGTCGAATTAAACTGTGCATATGTTTTAATTATTCTTGTGTTTAAAATATTACAACTTATTAAACCTATCACGTTGTAGGACCACCTATATTCTTGTAATCTAAAGTTATAATAAATGATTATAGTGATGAAATATATATATATATATATTTAAGAAAAAAAAACACTCTGGGCTTTGGAATAAATAACAGCGGGTTTTTAAGCTCGCCTGGCTAATTACCATTCTCAGATTGAAAATCTATCGCCAAGCACCTGTTGGTGTGTTCCGGCAGCTGCATTTGAGATCCAGTCTCCCTCTAGGTTTAACGTGTTCGGTATCTTAGACCACATCATCCTTTAACATCAGGTGAGGTAGGATTTAACACTTTATAAAGTGTATGCTTCTGAATATCTATAACATTTTTACCACTTTTAACTTTAGTTAATGTTAATCATCTCATCAATACTTAAAACCTTGTGACTTCAGCCCCGTCATTATACATTTCATCAAAGTCACAAGAAGTGAGAATACGTATGAGTTTTTACAAAAAAGGCTTTTTTTTTCATACGAGTTAATTTTAATAATTCAGACTATAATTGTTTCGAAAATTCAAAAAAGAACTCAGTTATTCCATTGTTTTGAGTTTTCTCTTCTGTCGGTAGTCTTTATGACTTTTTTTTTATTTACGTGGGGAAATCCTTTATGGATACGCCAACCTCTCGGGGAAGAGAGTGGGTTATGTCCGACTCACACGGACTTAAACCCCACGGTGTACCGTCCGCCGCATGGTAGTCTTTATGACTGCCTTAACTTATTTGGAACTCCATATACACATGAGTACAGGTCAAATCTGCCGATATATTTCCCAAGCGTTATGAACTCGATTCGTAGCTGGAAGTGCTAAAATAGAGGTCAGTGGGTGAACTTGGTTGTAGTGTGTAAACAACAGCTTGTATAATGTATTGCGAGATGATTTCGAAGTCATCGTGTAATTAGCATAAATAACTTGCAGATATTATAGACAGGCGTGTTAGTTTACATTGTGAGAGGTCATTTAAAGATCTTGAATGAGAACGCATTCCTAACAAACCTCTGTCGTAAGGCAGAAGTGTTGAACATTCGTTCGAATCTATATGTTTAACAATACACTATCGAATTAACCTTTATTCGAATTGTTAGGAACATCAGTGAGCTTAGTGTGAGTTTGCAAAAATATATCGAATAGCTTTACTATGGCGATCACTGAGGTTACGAGAAATGTACCGAGACCCGAGTACATGCGAATGTGAGTTCATTTTGTGTTGTCGATTCGATTGACGTTGTCTCACCGTGTAAAATGATTAGTTTATGTTTATTATGTTGGCAATGTTAAACGTCATATGATACCCCGACCAAATTGAAAAGTTTTTTGAAAAATTTACTTGTTACATTCGTAAATGTTACATTTCTTTACAATTATTTATAAACAGTACTTTTTAGACAGAATGTGCTACATTTAGGTATACAAAATCGGTAATATTCGTTACACAAAAATGTAAACTAATTGGCGCTTACGGTACTCCAGTACTTGACCAGACTCATTCATTTTCATTTATGGCTATTTTTGCTACGCGTTAATGACCTTATAATTATTAGCTAATAGACTATCCTTTATTGATACAAACAACCCCATGCTCCAATAAACAGCAACAATCTAGATTCAGATTTTAAAAATTCGATTACACTAGTAAAAGTCAGATACTTATGCATTAAGCGGCTATTGCAGCACACGATCACAAATCAAATAAACGTTCTAAAACAATCAAGTGCATTATCTATCAAATCAAATCAAAAATACTTTATTCAGTTTAGGCCCTAATAAGGCACTTATGAACGTCAAATACTACCACCGGTTCGGAAAACAACCCAGTCATTTTTTTTTTTTTTTTTTGTTATGGGGAACGAACATGTGGGTCACTGATGGTAAGTGATCACCAGTATAGACACTTGAACACAAGGGAGTGAAGTGCGTTGCAACTGTGTTTGGGGGAGAGGGGAGTGGGGAAGTGGGGGATGGGGAGGGGAAGACGGGGAAGGGGAGAGGAGGTGGGTATCCGGCGCTCTCACTGACCAAACGAAACGCAACAATGCAAGCACTGTTACTTCACGTCGGTTTTCTGTGAGAGGGTGGTACTACCCCGGACGAGCCGACCCATTCATGCTGAAACCAGTAAATCAGTAAATCAGTAAGTCATCGAGAAGAACCGGCAAGAAACTCGATCGGGTACATTTTTTTTAACATATATTTCCAATACATCATACAATGCTTTTAGTGGATGCACAGAGAGGAGTCAATTCCAGACATCACTATCATTCACATACTGATCCACTCTATAATATCCTTTTGAAACTAAAACCCGTTTGACGTGGCGCTTAAATTTACAGTCCGGCAAATCGGTAACATGCTTTGGGACTTTATTGTAGAACCTAACACTATTACCTAAAAAACTATTACTGGTTTTGATAAGTCTGAAACATGGGACCACCAGTTTATCACAGTTTCTAGTATTTAGATTATGCCGGTCTTTTACTAAATTCAGATTTTCAAAGTTTTTACGGACATACATTAAATTATCAAGAATGTATTGGGAGGGCAGTGTTAAGATACCGAATTCCTGGAATTTCGTTTTTAATGATTCGATATCGATCGATCGATATCACAACACACATACATAAAACCCTAAAGTAACTAAATAGATACTGTTTTGGTTGCTTACATACGATCGTGTGCTGCAATAGCCGCTTAATGCATAAGTATCTGACTTTTACTAGTGTAATCGAATTTTAAAAATCTGAATCTAGATTGTTTCTGATTATTGGAGCATAGGGTTGTTTGTATCAATAAAGGATAGTCTATTAGCTAATAATTATAAGGTCATTAACGCGTAGCAAAAATAGCCATGAATGAAGATGAATGGGTCTGGTTAAGTATTGTAGTACCGTTAGCGCCAAAGGGCAGTGAAATCTATGCTTTCCTTATTTTTCATGCGAAATAGGATATAATTGCCGATTACGCTAGCAATGATTACTTAATGACCCTTCTACTTTTTTTTATTTGTTAAACTTGTCAAGAAATGCAAATGTTTTGGCAATGCTTAAGTAAGCATAATAAGGGAGGGTAAGAACTTAAGGGCGTTGTCATAAGGGCACAAAAAGTCAAATCGGGCTTATCGAAAAATGGACTTTGGTTGCGGTAAAAGGAGAGCGTAAAAATGACACTAATTACTGAAATTCTTCGTGACATATCAAAATAATGTGTAGAAACGATTATAAAAATGTGTAATTGTGTTGTAACAAAGCGTAAAAGAATTAGGGTAGCGTTCCGATACAGCAAACAAAGAACCTGCTTACAACATGACGTATGTTGTACAGAATATTAAACGCTGTACCGGAGTAGTAACTATAGTGTGTTCACTGTTAAACCATTTTAGCCTTACTGTTGGTTCCAGAGACTGATCTAACGTCATTAAAATCTGTAAAGGATTTTTTAATTAAATAACGTACGTACGCACTAGGGATGGATTTTAGAAAATACATCCTTTTGAAAGGCAATGTAATAATTAATTCCTTACTAATATTATAAATGGGTATGTGAGTCTGTTTGTTTGTTACGCTTTAACTACTAAGCCGATCGTTATGAAATTTTGCATACATTTTATCAGGAATACAGGGAAGTAATAATAATCATTATCATTACATAGTATAAAACATAGTCCCCTACCGCGTCTGTCTGTCTGTTCGCGATAAACTCAAAAACTAATGAACGGATCTTTATGCGGTTTTCACCAGTGGATAAAGTATTGCACGAGGAACGTTTTGGTATATAATTTGTCCAGGATTTTTTTTATAATCAATATAATTAATATAAAACTCTTTATTACACACACGTTGAAAATATACAAAATCAGACATAAGTTTACAATATGTGTACAGTTAGGCAGCCTTATCGCTTAGAGCGATCTCTTCCAGGCAAACCTTAGGAGATATTTAATTTTTTTTTAATACCGGGTTACCATATAAATACACACAGAATTAATAATTAAAAAGAAATACCGTAATAAAACAGTTCTATTACGACAGCGAGAGGTAATACCGGTGTAGATATTTTTTAAATAATGTCACGGGTCTTGCTTATCTAATATCACAAGAGAGTGTGTTCATAGGCGTACAGCATGAACCGCAAATTATTTTGATGAAAGTACACAGGCCGTAAGCCAAATCTACATAACGCGAATGAAGCTGCGTGCAAAAGCTACTATTGTAATAAAATAAGAGATTCAAAATAGAATGATTTCTGAGATGTTGCTGTTGGGAAATTTATAAAATTATCTGTATAATAATTGTTATATTATAGGGATATAATAATATAAAACTAAAACTAATTCAGCGTACAATAAAGTAACATTTATTAATCAAGAGCAGGGATCCGTAAACTGGGTTCCGTGGAACCTAGGGTTTCCGTAGAATAGTCATCAGTCTAATCATTACATAGTATAAAACAAAGTCCCCTACCGCGTCTGTCTGTCTGTCTGTTCGCGATAAACTCAAAAACTACCGAACGGATCTTCATGCGGTTTTCACCAGTGGATAAAGTAATTCATGAGGAACGTTTTGGTATATAATTTGTCAAGGTTTTTTTTTTATTATCAGGGAGGGACATCGTCCGCCGGGCCCGCTAGTTATTTATAATTAGCTATTAAATAATACCACGGTTAAAAGTATCATTTTGAAATAACGCAAAATATGTGATGATAAGGACTCATTACTTTTATGTAAATAGGTAGGTAGTTAGCAAGCATTCCGCCCGGACTATATATGGCTCAGCAGCGCACGTAGTCAGAGACAATGTGAGAATAATGTGTTTCAATTATATTACATATTTCTCAAAAAACATGTTCCTATATAATTTCAGTGTTGATTTGTAATCATTTGATATGGGGTTCCATAAAATAAAAGGTATTTGATTGGTGTTCCGTTATGTTTAAAGTTTAGGAACCTTTCATCTAGAGTAATAATTTACGACAGACTAATTGCCTAGTACGCGCGCGCTTTAAAAATGAAGCAAGCTATTGCGTACGGTTACGCGCGCTGTTTAATATTAAGCAGCTATAAGTCGTTGTAACTGGCCTAGTGAACCACATAAATGACCTTCAGATTAGAAGAGCCCACCCGTAATAGATATGATATTGCGTTCATAGTCGTTTCCTGGTTGGTTTGGTGAAGAAATAAAAAATAATTTTTGATATCAATTTGGGATTTTTGTTACTGGAACAAATATAAAGAGTTTTTGATAAAGATTTCTGTGTGGCCAGTTATATATATGTAACGAACCTTTTTATATTATTTACTAGTTGATAACCGCGAGTTCGTTCGGATTATTTATTAACAATATATTATATTATGTACAGCTGAAAAAACCTAAGCACCATACCGCTCACCCCACTTTTTCACTGGCAAGAAAACAGACATTGCTAGACGCGTAGTACTTTTAAACATTGTAGTTTATTAATACGTTTAAAACTTTATATTAAGTAGTATTAATTGAAGACGAAAAAAAAACCCCAATAGTTACTCACAGATACGATTTTTAACTTACATATTAAATAAAACGATAGCAAAAAAAGGTGCGGACCGAGAGTCAGCAGAAAAGAAGAAAAAAAAGGACGATAGAAGTGAAAACTCAGAACGATGGAATTTAAACTGTGTTCTCTTTTGAGTTTTTAAATTAATAAGTGTAAATTATTTAAATTTTATAATTTGTAAATTGAAATTATTATCATTAGTCTCTCATTCACATTTATTGGTACTCCGAATAATTATTATATATTTTTTTATACAGTTCATTAAGTCATCAAACATATGATGGGGTGCACGATGTCAATACAAAATGTCAATATTAGATGTACACTGGCTCTTATACTAGGCGTTGCTAGTCTGCCGCAAGCTGTGTAAGCACAATATGGTTGATCACGATTACTAGGTCGTCATGACGCGAAGTTATATATTTAACTCGACGCCATTAAATAAGTTTTCACTTCAAAAAAATCGACGACAGATCTCTATCATTTTACGAGTATATGAATAGAAGATTATATAAATACTTAATCTGAATAAATCATCTTTTGGAATTGTATACGACCTCATTCGTTTTAATCATTATTAATTGAGGCCGTCCGTAATTATTTTTGAATAAATTTATAGTTTTTGGTGGTATGTAGTGGATTTTATGTTTTATTCAAATCTTATGTTATTATTTGTTAGTAATATTGTTGGTGTTTTATCTAATATGGTTCCGTTATTACCACAAGTGAAGTAGATGGGAAGATGGGAAATAATACCGTGGTGCATGAATTCTGAGATGTCACATAAATTCCATGGTAAATTGTAACAAGGGAGCCACTATCTTGTTAAACCACTGAAATGATCGCAAGAAACTTGTAATTACCTATTCGACAATGCCAGTAATAATCTACTAGAAGATTGGTTGCTAAAAAAAACGTAATTTGAATATCGTATCTTTTTGAATTATATACGACCTCATACGTTTTAATTATTGATAATTTGAGGTCGTAATTATTTTTGAATAAATTTATAAAAAAAAAATACGAAGATATGATGAAGGTTTTTAGAGAATTTATAAAAAATAACTTACCCGTTGTAACATCTTAGCCAAGCTGCGTTTGAATATTGTGTGATACCTGTAAACACAAATATCATGTTTTAAAATGTGCTACAGTTTTTAAGATATTATTACGAAGTATATAGCGTTTGTTTGTTTGTTTGTTTGCTAATCTCTGAAATTGCATGTAAGATTTAAAAACATATTTTTCCATTTTATAACCTTGAAGAAGGTTGTAGGTTACTAAACGGCCTTTAAACGCCAAGCAGGTGCCATACAGTGTAGGTCACAAAGTATGCTGAGATAGAGCGAATATATATATACGAGTATGATTTACCGGGCCATGTGGTGCTATGCCCTATGAGTCTCGAGCGCTACCGAGTTGTACCGAACTGTGTACGCCTATGGCAGCGTCGTATCAAACAGTTTTAAACTACACTGACGATAATACGAAATTAAAAACATTAATGACACCGCTGGATACATCTAGTTGTCTCTAAGTACTAGTATTTGCCCACGGCTTCCGAATCCGTCCGACAAACATACTCTTTTACTCCACAAATCCACATCTCTCAATCGATTACGGATAGATTATTGCATATATAGGATACCATGAAACGATTTTAAACATTATTTAAACAATAAAATAAATGGGTTATCATTTCAATTTTCATATTAATTATAGTGTAAATGACAATATTTAAATTTCCGAATTTGTTTATTGAAATTATTAACATTAGTGTGGTTTTCATATCTATTAGCACTCAGAACAATAATTAAATACATTTTTATAAAGTGTATTGATCAATAAAACGTATGATGAGCTGCAACATATCAATATTACATGCACACAGGCCCCTATACTACACGTCGCTAGTCCATCGCAAGCCGCACAAGCGCAATACGGCCGGCCATGCTGACGTAGCATGTCACGACGCGAAATTATAAATATTTTCCTGCCAAAAAATAGCGCTCAAAGAAAGCGCCTAAAAAAGTTTTTACTTCAAAAAGTGTCATCGTTCATCTGTGCATATTCTGTGTCCTTTTTTTTATAACCATACCATGAAAATGTTTCTCGATCAGGCGAGATCTGTTCGCAATATTTCATTTCGTCGATTACTATAGTAATTTGATTCGGATTCCACTTTATTTACATGATAATGCTGTTAGAAACTATTCACCCCATAAAACTTATATAACTTACAACATTCTAAAATTTGAATATAACATTATTTTTTTTAGCCAATATAGTGACTAATCTTTCGTAATCAGGTGTAAATTATTCGTTCAACTATTTTTTTTATGGATACTTTTTTTTTATATGGGTACTACTGTACACGCGGGAGCAGGGATAAGGATAGATATACTCGTAGGTCATATACTTTATAGCTTATAGTTATACCCAACATTTGGTTTGGCACGTCGTGTATATATTTTTGGAAATACTAAATTGTTCTCTTTTTATTTCTAACACTTGTAATAAAGTTTTGTACACCGGTACCATCTATTAATTCACAGCAATATTTTAGTATTTCCTTAAAAAAAGTAGTGAAAATTGAAATTTTTTTTTCATCCTCATACTGATTTTCAATTAAAATTCTTTACTTTTTGAAGCGATGGTAGTAGCGTTTCGCACACCGCGTCGATGGACGTAGGTTCGAATCCTTGCTAATGAATCGGAGCTTCTGGTGAAGGATAACATTGTGATAAAACTATACCATGGTTGAAGAGCTTTTTCTAACTCCGTCTGCCTAGCTACCACCCTCAAGTTGGAAACCTGTCGTCAAGCACTTCTTAATGTGTTCTGGCAGCTGCAGTTGAGAGCCATTACCTACCAAGTTTTTTTTATGCCAAAGGGCAGCAAACAGGCAGACGGCTCATCTGATATTAAATAGTTACCGTCGAGTATGGACAACTGCATAACCAGGGGCATCGTCGTTGTGTTACCGACCTTAAAGAGAGTGTTTTAATCTCTTTTTAAACACTAAAACCTAAATATCCCGGTGAAGCTGTTAAGACCTTGCCAGGTCAATAACGTAGTCAGTTCGAGAAAATAAAAGCTAAAACCTATACAGTATTAAAAACATGGGGAGTACAGGTCATCCGAAACTTGATAACCTATTAAAATTATCTGTAACTAGCGGGCCCGGCAGACGTTGTTCCGCCCTGATTATAAAAAAATCCTAGAGAAATTATATACCAAAACCTTCCTCATGAATCCCTCTATCCACTGGTGAAACCCGCATGAAAATCCGTTAAGCAGTTTTTGAGTTTATCGCGAACAGACTGACAGGCAGACGCGGTAGGGGACTTTGTTTTATACTATGTAATGATATTTTTATTACATAAAATTATGAGTCATTTACAACATGCCAGTAACAATAGCTACATGATTCTATCCATACATTACATTACATACTATTCTTTGGCTATATAAGAAAAAACAGCCCATGGTGATCTTACTGACGGAAGAATTTACCTTGAACTTTCCTAGGAGTTGGAGATAATAATGTTTTCCATTAATCTATACTAATATTATAAAGAGGTAAAGTTTGTGACGTTATAGGGGGTCAGGAACTACTGAACCGATTTGAAAAATTATTTCAGTGTTATATAGCTCATTTATCGAGGAAGGTTATAGGCTATATATCAATAGGCGAAGACCAATAGGAGCGGAGCACCAATGAAGAATGTTTCAACATCGGGTATTTTTCCTCTTGAGAGCTTCTGCTGCGTGTTAGCGTTAGCCCAAAATAACTATTCCACGCGAACGAAGTCGCGGGCAGAGGCTAGTAAATATTATAAATTATTATTGTATGCGCGGGTATGGTGGAGTATTCAACCAATTTACATAAGTATAAGAGTCGCATAAATACTTAATAATAAAGGGACGGAACAGCGGGCAGTTGCTAGTAGTTAATAAATCGTAATAAAAATAAATAATAATATTTGATACTGTAAGGTTAGCATTTAAGTCTATTGTTTTATTACATTGTAGTATGTGTATATATCTGTATGTGCTTGATAAATGTACTTATGTTAGAAATAAGGAATTAATTTTAGGCCGTAATATTTTTGCTGCATATTTAATATTTTTTAGTAAACAAAGTTCCTATAATATATGTAGGCGAAGAGTTTGGGGTGTATCATTATCATTATCATTACATAGTATAAAACAAAGTCCCCTACCGCGTCTGTCTGTCTGCCTGTTCGCGATAAACTCAAAAACTACTGAACGCATTTTCTTGGGGTTTTCATCAGTGGATAAAGTGATTCATGAGAAATATTTTGGTATATAATTTGTCAAGGATTTTTTATAATCAGGGCGGGACAACGTCCGACGAGTCCGCTAGTATGATATATAAATATACCTATAACTAATATATCTAATAATTACGCCTTTAGGCTCGTTTGCCTGGATACTTGGTTTATACCTAATGTTTAAGAATAAAAATTTTGTGAGTACCTTTTATTAACTTTTATGATTATTTTTTTCATTTTATTCACATCCATAAACGATAGGTTTCTTAGAAATTATTAAGAATAAATTATCATAATGATTATTACCGTAATAATTATCAGATATGGTGCATATACAATCATATTTCCGATTTAATTTAATATATAAAATAAAAATAAAATAATAACACTTACATGTCAAAATGATTGAATAACGCAGTAAACGACACAATACACTGCACATGATACAACTCATAGTATCACTCTCTAGATATGTACAGGTTGATTCTAATTTATTTTTTTAATTTTATTTACTACAAGTTTACCGCAGACTATATGTTCGCGGCACGTATGCGTGCGCGCTGTCTACTAACACAATCAATTGATAATGCTTGTTTTTTAAATCGACGCCAGGATGTCATTCGCCCTTATCGTTGTCAGGTTTTCGGGCCAATTTTGAACCTTGATCTTATTTGAAAGCCGCCTCAAATTTTTTTATCACAACCATGACTGTTAACTAGGACGTTTTGTGTTTAGTAGTGTCAAAGATAGAAAGAAAATAGGTACGTTTAAAGCGATTTTTATTTAGAGAAACACTCACAAAATTAATTTAGACCTAACTTCCTAACTAATATATTGTATTTATTATTTTTATATAAAAAAAAATTATAGAGGTTGTTGTGTGCGCATCACATAAAAACTACTAGATAGATTGATCGTCATTTGTTTTAATTTTACTTTGTAAACCCTTGGCTCTTATCTAAATTAACAATTATCACGATATCTTCATTCAATACATTTTTATTAAGAATTTTAAGAAACTACGATTTTTAGAAGCGCTTCGCATTCAGTGATATATTGTTTTGTCGCGAAGAAGTGGAACACGCGGTGTGATGTGCATGCGTAGGAGTGGTGAAATAAACGAATAACATTGTTTACAAAGAAATATCTTCAGCAAAGTATATTTTTGCTTTAATCGTAATGATTTTTCCTCTGAACATATTTTTTTTTTTTTTTTTTTTTATATCATAGGAGGCAAACGGACATGTGGGTCACCTGATGTTAAGTGATCACCACCGTCCATAGACACTTGCAACAGCAGGGGAGTCGCAAGTGCGTTGCCAACCTGTCTTGGGGGAGAGGGGGAGTAAGGGAAGGGGGAAGGGGAGGGGAGATGGGACCTCCGGCGCTCTCACTGACCGAACGAAACGCAACAATGCAAACAAGCACTGTTACTTCACGTCGGTTTTCTGTGAGAGGGTGGTACTGACCCGGTCGAGCCGACCCATTCATGCTGAAACCATTAATAGCTTCAGCGTAGCTCTACCACCTTGTATTGTTATGGTAATAAAGAAAGCAAATTAAGTCCGGGTATCAGCTAGTTTTAAATGTGAATGTTTGTTTGTTATGATTTCACGCCTACCTACGCAATCAATCATTGTGGATTTTTTCATACACGTTGGCAGGGCTACCATTCAACTAATAAAAATTACTGCTCCCGATTGAAAAGTCAAAACCGTATTAACGCGAGCGTAACTGCGGACTAAAGGTGGTAACATAATATATTGACGTTTTTAAACGCCAAGAATTCTACAGTTATCTATTTCCCATATCATATTGATACTACAAAAACGTTCACAAGCACATACTACAAAAACATTTTTATAGGGAGGGCTCAGTGAAAATTATATTTGGTCCACGCGTCGATTTCTATAGCTTCTTTCAATAAACCCTAACTTCCTCTGATCGTTTTCCGATACAAAATACACATAAGAGTTATTGAGATATGTATGCTTGGTACACATATATGTTTCAATAACTCATATATGTATGAATATGTAGGTTAGCTTAGGTTAGCTAAGATAAGTCGCGAATTGCATTAATCAGGCAACAGCCAAGCCGAGGTGTGCCGTGCACCCTTGAGTTACTTGCCCAAACAATATCGGCTGAGTATGATAATTATCTATAAATGGAAAATACCATTATCTCCAGCTACTAAGAAAATTGAAAGCTAGTCCTTGTGTCAGTAAGATCACGCACTGTCTTAGTTACATAGTCAAACAGTAGTAATGATTGAATACATACAAAAAATGCGCATACATTGAGCTACTTGGTTACGGTATCATGCTAATAAAATATATTATGTACACAAAAAATGGAAAAATAAAGTAAATTTTCAAAAAAAAATTAACTGCATTGAAATCAATCAAAAACCCAAGGGCCTAACGCGGAAAATAAATGTTTCAAATTAACCAAAAAAATAAAAATTAAAAATTAAATAAAACATATGAATATGTGTGCTACCTAGAGATATATTAGAAGTCGGTACACATTTCAGCAGTTGCGATAGCTGTATTCCGAGATGCTGGCTTTTAAATGTGTGATAAGTCTTCATATTCCCTTAGTAATTGCTAGCTGTCTTTGAGGACGAGTACGGATGAAGACGATGAAGCAGTGGTCGTTGATGATGCTCGACTGGAATATGGTAGTATGTAGGATAAAGAGTTGTCCAAAAAGGTAATTTGAAGTGCAGAAAAAAGCTAATACGATCAATCGTAACTTACACGGTTACGTGAGACTTATTATATGTGTAAGGTAAGAAAACACCCAAAACAGAAATACCTTTGTGAAGCTTTAAAGGCTTTTCTAGGTCAATAGCGTAGTCAGTTCGAGAAAAAAAAGTGTGTGTGTACTTATGTACACGCGATAGAAGTTATACTTCTTTGGCGTAACAAGATAACAATCTTTTTAAAAAAAAATATCTTTCGCCTTATTCTACGTTTGTAGAAAAAAATGACACTAACAATAGAAAAAAGGTATTTAATACATTGAAAGTTTTAATACAAAGAAATACAAACAACAAATACAAAGAAACAAAATGTTGACTATAGGCCAACTTCAGGGTTCGTGACGGTGTGCGCGCGCATCGTAATAACTTCAGGGTGTCGGTTTTTCGTGACGGTGTGCACGCGCATCGTAAACATTTACTCTCATCATTTTTCCCTAATGCTCCAAAAGAAGTATAGCTTCAAAAGTAATTTTGGGTGTGAAATATTTAGTAAACTTGTTAATAACCATTGGTTATAGTCTATTCGACCATAAATGTCATACCATCGTAGAATCAGCGTTTTCCTCAATCTACCTATATATTTAAAATCATTTCATCATTTAATATCAGGTGCGAATGTGGTCAAACACTAAAAAGTATGTAAGTAAGTGTGGCTGATATTACTCATGTCCGCAGGAAGTGTACTTCTCATTCCCCTGCGCCCTGCACGTGCCCCCCGGGTGTTGTTAAAGAATAACAAATTTTTGGTCGCTGCACTGTTCCACATAAATCGAACCTCGCAGCGACAAATAGAGTAATCAGTCAATCGATGACAATAAAAGATAGACACTCTATATATACGATTAAATAAATAAAAAGTAAATAGTAAAATTGAACCTAATGAAGGTTTACATTCTTTATACGATCCAGTAAGGTCTACAGAGTTAAAAAATCTGTCCATTTAACGCGACCTTCGTTATACTGCTATTAAATAAGAAATAAACGTTTTTTAAGCGAGTTCCAAGATCAATCTTTGCATGTTATAGTAAATTTAACACGCTACCGTGGCAATAGTCGTGTTTAGAATTACTTTCACGCGTTATTTACTATCTGCGTTGATAAACATCGATCAATATGTCGGCACATAACCTTTATTTAAGGTCAAAAAGTAATCGCTTACCTACACCAAGAGTATAAAAGGTGTAACGCTCAAGGTGCGGAGAATTGACACCCTTGCGCTGGTTTCCATTTCCACTGAATAACCTATGCGCTGCCCACCAAACCCAGTAAAAGTGTAAAAACTCTTTAGCTCAACAAATTGTAGTGATTTAGTAAAAAAAGAATCAGTGAGCATTCTGGCGTGGATCGTCGTACCTTCCACGTTTCGTGATCTACCAAGTTAAGGATAATTCATTTCGTGCCGCTCTCCTTCATGCCAGCTATAACGATTTTATCATTGGTGTCATCAACATAGATAACGTTACACTTTCACACCTTCCGTTAGATGGCGTTGTTAGTCTACGTCAAACTTGTTTAAACTACTCTGTCGTATAAACTACGCCAAGTGTTTTAAATTCATGTAATATGTAATAAAATAATATAAACAAAGAATAATGGATACGGACTGGGTTAAAGCTTTGGTAATATCAGTCATATTCGTTCTGTTCTCGAATATTGTGTTTTTTAATAGCGAAAAAATATAACAAGTATATATATAAGTTTCAAAATAGAAATATCAATTTATTTACCAGATTTTATGTGACCTAAAATGTACACTTCTCCCTACAGAAGTATGTACAGTAAGTACTCATAGACAGATTAGGTATTTCGTATACAAAATCAGCTCTGTCGAAGTTTTGCAAAGGCTTCGTTATGACTGGTACATATTTGTAATTTGCCATTTAGGTTATTATATCTCTCTTGCTATTGAATTAGCAGACCTGTGTGATTGCTAATAAATACAATTTTTAAATTCTATTTAGCTTTCGCACGTATGTTAATTATTGCTTCCCATAAATAAATAAACGAAATATTATCATTAAAATCACCTTTAATTATTATATTTGAAACATAATCATTTTATGATTAACTATAATTTATGATTCGTAACTTATGGGTGTAGTCCGGCTTTTCCCTTGCCAAAATTTGGAGGAGGGTTTGTTGTCAAGTAATAATTTCCCGGTGTGGCTCTGAAACATAAATCAGATATTAGGTTATTAATACCACGATGACTTTGTTAACACGTTTGAAAATCATAACGCGGCAACCTCTCGAATCATATGAGGAGTTCAAGCTTTTAATTAATTTAAGCATCACTATGGCAGAGTATTTCAACTAGCTCGTTAAATAGTTATTCCAAATTTTTTTATTTCGTGTCTATTAACATGGTTAAATAATTCATCGATCGTAATTCATAGTGCTCGTTCGAATAGTTATCACGAAATCTTTCACTGGTCGTCTATTAAGGTGATTCGATAACTGCAGTTGATTCTATTTTATACTGCACGCTTGAATAGTTATCACAAAATATTTCACTGGGCGTCTATTAAGGTGATTCGATAACTGCAGTTGATTCTATTTTATACTGCACGATTGAATAGTTATCACAAAATCTTTCACTGGGCGTCTATTAAGGTGATTCGATAACTGCAGTTGATTGTATTTCATATTGCTCGCTTGGATAGTTATTACGAAATCTTTTATTGGGAGTCTATTAACGTCATTTGACAATTGCGATAGTTTTCTCATATATGTTAAAAGCTGAAGTTTTTGAATATATTGCTACTACTAATGTTTGAATATTAACCATAAATAAAAAATACGAATGTGGAATTAAATATGATGAATATGACGAAACGCTTGAATGGATTTTGACCACAATTTGCTGGTAGATGAGATTTTTTTGTACTGTTATATATGTATGCTACATGTTACCACACGCTTTCACGAGAGTCTATTAGTAATGATGTTACTTAACAAGGGTAATTTGGAATCAGTAAGAAGGTTACGTGGTCATGATAAAATTGCAATAAAAACTATCTATAATTAGTCCAGGCAGAGTGCGTTCTTATATAACGAATGAAAAAAATATATTTCCTATTATATTGACGCTATAGGATGATGATTTAAAATTTGGTTATAACAGTTTAAATATAATTAATATACTAATGTTGTAGAGTATGTCTTTTGAATACAGATATGGAAGGCGCTGAGACAAAAGTGGGGAGTGTTATATCACTCATAGATTACTATATCAGATGCGACATATTATTTCGTTCTGAACGTATCTAAAAGGTGTGGTGCGGAATTAACACTAACTGTGTGTTAACCGAATCCCCGATGTTGATTGTTTCGGCAGCGGAATTGTTCACTGCAGCCCAGGCGTAGTAGTTATCCGCTTTACTGGCTTCCAGAGAAGTTTTATTCACGGACATAGAGTACACGAACAGGTAAATTGCGCGCATATGATTGCATATGTCTGAGAAAAAAATCACAAAATTATCTTCTGCACAAGGTTACGTTTTTATTATTTACTAGCGGGCCCGGTGTACGTTATTTCGCCCTGTTAATAAAAAAAACCCTTGATAAATCATATAACTGAACCTTCCTCATGAATCACTTTATCTACTGGTGAAAACCGCACGAAAATCCGTCCAGTAGTTTTTGAGTTTATCGCGAAGAGACAGACAGACGGACATGGCAGAGGATTTTATTTTATAACTAGCGGACCGGGTGGACGTTGTCCTGCCTTGAAAACAAAAAAAATCCTAAAAGTCGATCGCAGCGCCACCTGCCGGGTCCAATTGTGAATCTAAACCATTCTCGAATCTCCACGAACACACACAAAAAATTTCATCAAAATCGGTCCAGTCGTTTAGGAGGAGTTCAGTCACATACACACGCACACAAGAAATATATATATTAAGATATGTAGGTAGTGATTATAATCTAAACTTTCAACTGATTTTTAAAAAGATAGGTTCCATTCTAAGTAGTATGTGCACTGTTTTTCGGTAATTACACGATTGATTTTCATGATTCTTTACTTAGTAACTTACCAAAAGGTAAAGGTACGAAAATATAAAGGTAATAAATCTTATGTAGAAAGTTATATCCATCGTATGTAAATAGATGTTTTTATGAAGTCTGTTTGTTTTTTTACTACATTTTTTTGTCGAAACAGGGAGTTTAATTTTATTTTAACGTGATGGTAAATAAAGACCAATAAATGTTAGCACTACCAAGGAGAGATGAGGATCTGCCGGTGGTCTGGGTGACAGGCATATTTATTGCCTTCGCTTGCCAGGAAAGAACATGTACTATTCTATGCAGGTGGTGCAGGTAGGACTTGTCATCCTCTGCGTTCTGGTAATTTAAATATTAACAATATTACCGTAAAACATCACGCAGTGAAGATATAAAAATCTTGTAATAACTATCATCTAATGGCAATTTACGATACTTGCCATCTGTACAGCCCGGTTGATGGTGGTCTCCGAATGGCAAGAAGTGGTTAAAATTCGCCCATATATCAACGGTGCAATAGGATGAGCTGGTTCCGTAGCGTCCTGGATCTGTGTGAACGCAGTAGACGAATTTAGCGCTTGCCGAATTTAAAGGTTGTGCTATTATGCTATCGTATAATGGTCCGGCTGGATCGAGTCCAACGATCCTGTTCAACAAATGTGTATTATAGAGCAACTGTAATTGTAAACTATATACTGTTACATCCTGTGTTCGAACTCGATACATGTAATCAAAGAATGTGTCATCGATTCTAAAAATGGACTGTCTCGAATGTTATCAAATCGTTCTCGTACTCGAGTAATTATCTCAGGCTTCTACAGTTTTCTGTCCGCCTTTATTGAAAACTATATAAAGCACAGCACGGTGCCTCAGATCGGAGTAACACAGATCACACTGTCATCTGTCATGATGATTATGAATGATTAGTTTATCTAGCTTAGCTTAGTCATATTCGCGACGTTACATTCAAGGCGACAGCCCAAGTCGAGCTTCGACCACTTTGGTACCTACTCTAGAGCTTATTGTCATACAGCTTAGCACTTTAATGTCTGATGAAGCCGTGAAAGTCCGTCAGGGCAACAACGGTAAGACAGTTCGAGAAAAAGGATTAAATGATTATTTAAGACGTTGGAGTTATTACGAAAAGAAACAAAGAACTAATTATCAAGATAACTGCGATTACAGCGTTACAAAGTGTAAATGTGACTGTGGTACAAACATGTTACAATGAGTATTTTTGTGTCTTGTCTTTACAACTATAAAATAAATTTCTTCTGAAGCTAATGGTATTTTATTAACTTACTGGTTTAGAAATACTACAGTATGTGGAAATATCTTGAATTGAAAACATTACAACTCATTCTTTTAAATCTATGTAAAGCATTAATTTGCAGTTTATTTGTTATGATTAGATTAAATAAGTACCATATAATTAACAGTTATATTAATCAGCTTGCAATTTTGATAGGCTTCATAGTTTTAAAATATGGAAACTGAAATAAAACATTTCAAAATCATGCAGTGAATATTCATGCGCCTTATTAATATTACTGAGATGTTTATCTTATTTATTATTGTAGGACGACAAAATTATGATGATATACCTGATGGTAAATACACTACAATAAAAAAACAACGTGGCTGTTATCACAACAGCTCGATGATCCCGAAACGAGATAAACTAAATGAGAGCTATCGAGATAACCATTATGGTTGGCATTCAATTGGGTACATATACCTTACAACTCCGTGTGATAATTAGGTATATACTGGCTAATTCACACACAAAATACACCTAATACTTGCATCATTACAGGTCTTGGTTGAAAGTGCACTAGGCATTAAGGATGTAGAAGGAAATTAACAAAACAAAATCCACATAGAATAAAGTGTTGGTAAAGCCAAAGAAAAATAACAGTACTCACATTGCTATATCTTTACCATTCATTCTTACTTCTCTACCGGCGTTACCCCATAAGTGTGCCCCCAAGGAATGCCCCACAAGGATAGCACTCATCAGATTTAGACCGTAATCTGTCATTTTTATCAATGCTTTTCCCATTTTTTGACCAATCTAAAAATGTTAATTAATTAAAGATAAATTAATTCTGCTGGTAACTATTTTGTATATAATAAACGAATCTTTTAGGATTCTAAGGATACGACGTCCAGGTGCCGGATCTTTGGTTTTTAAGGATGAGGAGTTTGAAGCAGTACTTGGAATTTGCAAGCCAAATGTAAGTTTGAGGGGCATTGACGTCTATCTGCGCTTCCTGTAATCATTGTCAAATTTCTTGAAAACTTAGGAGAGCCGCTTTAGATATTTTTTCTAATAAGGAGCGTCTACTTTTAATGCATATAAACTAGACTGGCTGGATATATGAAAATAGAATAAAACCCTAACATCATTATAATCAAGGCATTTTTTGTGGGGATTCGCGGGGGCACGCAGTGCCTTTGAAGGAAATTTCGAAAATATCGAAAAATTACCATAAAAACTGAAAAAAATGAAAAAATATCAATCTTGGTAACCTTTACAAAAAATTTTGGATTTCTTTTAATAGGTCAAAGTTATCCAAATACAAAATGTAATCTATTTTTCCTGAACAGTTACCGCGTCGTACAGTGGTTTGCCGCTGTAGTGGAGATCGGATGTGGGACACTAAAAATATTAAAGTCATCATTTTACAGAAAATTAAACGATATTCGGTTTCTCTAATGAGAACCAATTTATACATTAATGCACTTTTTAGATTGGACTCATAGTTTAAGAGTAAATTGAATAAACTGTTTTCAATGTATGGGAAGGACGCTAAGACTATGAATATCTCGTGAAGTTCGTTCTGAAAATTTTGCAACATTATCTTACCATTATATGCCATAAGTATCCAAAATAACAAGTTGTACATTTTTGCATTTTTTGAGATACAAAAATTTATGGACTTACGATTTTGGAAAAATAGCGTGCCTACAAAAAAGTCGACAAAAAGGGCCTGATTATAAATATTGGTTTGAATGTAAGTATTAGTATAGTAGTAGTAGAGGTAAGTATTGATTACAGGATATTAATTGAATGCTTAGTGAACGTTCAGAGTGGACGCTTAAATCGAACGTAAAGCGTGGCGGGGCGTGCGGCGTTCGTTTCAAACATATGCATAACACGGAGGTGTCCTGAGAGGCGCTCTTGGACGCTATGCGCCCCGCTGGACGCAGATTTACCCAGGCCGTACACTTACAGAATTCGCATTTCACGTTATTTCTACTAGTGCTTCTCAAATGAAAAAAATCTTTAACGAGTTAAAAATAACAGTGAATGTTAACAGCGTAAAAATACTTTATTCATCTTATCTCGTTTGTCTATCTATGTTAATTAATAAGTTGGTAGCTTTGTCTGTGCATATAATTTTCTACAAATTTTGTGATAAAAATGTTGTATGTCTTTCTATTTGTATGTTTGAACTTACCTTGAACAACGGCTTGATTTATTTTTTAATCAATCAATACATTTATACATAATTACAGTTCCCATGTTTTCTCACATACAGTGGTACTACAAGAACATTTCTCTGGTTCAGGTTTCCTCACGATGTTTTCCTTCACCGTCAGCTGATAGTGTTACTAATTTAAATTAGTAAAGTAACGCGAATTCCAATAAAAAATTGTTGGTTAAAAAAATCGAACTTGTGGACATCTGATTGATATTCCACCGGTTAAACCACTAGACCACCATGATTTTCAGTTAGAAATTAGCTACTATAATCGACGGAGATGAGAACTGATTATTCTTACTTATCTGAATTGACTTACTAGTATTGAATTTGGCAATGCTTTCAAAGCATAAGAAACTGGGATTAACCCTTGGCCGAGAATTGAATCACCAATGCTGGCTTCGTCCTCCCAGTCCAAAAGGATGCAATTCCTCAGTATTGAATTTTCAACGCATGCTTTCATTACACTTGTGGTTTCGGTATCGTTTACTTCTGCCATGAATCCGAACGTGTAGAAGAAGGTTGGTAGAGAGACGTTGATACACGAAAACTCAATAAGAGTTTCCGCATTATTGAGATTAGTCCTTTGGTAATTATTTATTGTACTGAAATATGATTAAAAGATATAGGTATGAAATTAGGAACGGGTCAATTAAAATAGTAATTTATTTCACTTATATCCCACAATTTTTCTGCATTGCTAATTATCTTAACAATATGTTTGTGTTCAAAGGAAAAAAATACAAACTCAACGCCGCTTGCTTCGCTTCTCCGCTCCAAGAAAACACATCACTGACTGCGTAATGCTTATCAAAATAGTATTTTTTTTACTTTAACAACTGTATGTTAAATGGAAATATCGTGATAAATTAATGTATCCAGAATTTAAAACTGCTCGAAACCCCTCCAGTAGTTTTTGAGCAATGTGTGCACAGCGGACCTTTATATTTATTTATATATCAGGTGAATGCTTAGACAGTAGCATTATTTATGGAGAATACTCTGCACTCGATTCTCGTTCTAAATCAATTTAAAAAATAGAGGCTTAGTATTTGACCTAATTATCTAGAAACATACAAATATTATATTCAATCCTCTACGTGTCTATGTTCAAGCATAGTGTCAATGACCGTTGGGTGTGTTGAAAGTGAAACAAAAGGGTTTATTGTCCGTTTTATTATCGAAAGTTATTAACACCGGCTCTTCGCTTGCAGCTTTTACCACTGGTCATTCAACCTAGGTTTATTTAAGTTATTATCCATGCTTTTGTTAAGTTCTTAGAACAAACTTCACCTAAGGATCTTTTTGTTGTCTATTAGTTTTTGTTTGATATTACTATTTTATGTGTTACATGTGAGCACGAAGTGTTATATCCTAGAATACTGCAAGTATCTAACCTTTCACTTTGTATATAGGTAGATTTTTAATTGCGAATGCAGAAAAGTTATTATTCGAATCATTCCCTCCAAGCGGTGTCAGTTCTTTTTAAAAACCTTATTGGTTTTTTCTCTTCGTTAATATTTGTTGGTAGATAAAAGTGGTGCGCACTCACTGTTTTAAGTCTTATCCTTATCATTTAACGTATATTTTGTTAAAGGTTTCAAATCAATATTATTTATACTAGCGGGCCCGGCAGGCGTTGTTCCTCGTCAATCACTCTATCCACCGGCGAAAACCGCATGAAAATCCGTTGGGTAGTTTTTGAGTTTATCGCGAACAGACAGACAGACAGACGCGGTAGGGGACTTTGTTTTATACTATGTAATGAAAACAATACTTACTTATATATTTAAATAATGTTAGTATTTTATCTAAGTAATGAAAGTTAAATATCCAAAGAATTAAAGTACCTTACATCTTAAATCTTATTTCTATATAAATCTTAAATTATATCTTTATAAATAAATGCGTTTGATGTATATAATATTTATTTATTTTTAAAATTAATGTATCCTTTTGCCCATTTTTCGCCTAAAGACAAACCTTACCACCATCTGCATCTTCGTTATCTGTGTATTAAATTTTCTGGCTAATGTATTTATTGTATATTTAAATTGTGGCGTCGCAGATACGTTTATCAGTGTATTTATTTTCATAAAATGATTATATGAAAGCAATGAAATAACAATTATTGTGTAAACTATAAAAGCGTTTACTTTCTAAACAAGGTGTGACATATAACTACTACGTAACTACGCTTTTTGTGATAACACCGTTAAAAAAACAAACACAAACAAAACCAAAATAACTCAACTTACCCTTTATAGCATATTAGTGAAGCAGCATTGGATAATTGATAACCACCTGAAATTAATTATAAAAACAAAATAATCGTGTATTTGCCAGTTAAGATGCTAGTAAATTGTATATTTAATTATAATTAATATTACCAATTAAGATAAGCAATATTTGCAACATAATAAACACGTGTAACCTTAAGGCGTTCCCGATAAAATATAGTTATAAATTACAAAAAGGAAAAAAGGACTAACAATTTACATACATAATTAAATATTGAATTTATTTTTAAAACTCACTTTAAGTTTATATCCTTAAGCATACGAGGGATTTTATTGTTTATACATGCCTTCTTGTTTTGTCTCTTCCAATCTGACATTTGATTGAATCTGACGAGGCCGTTATTTTCACTGTCGCGTTCATTGCGGTACATAATATTTTCTATTCTTACATCTTAGTATCTTTGTGACCTGTTTGGTATTAATGTTATATAAAAGCATGTTGAGTCCAAATAATTTGAATAAAACAACAAATTTGAATCTAGTTTCCAACCTAACATAATACTGAATTAGAGCGGGTACCAGATTAACACAGATAGCATTTCGGTGGCAGCAGATTTTTTTTTATTTCATAGGACCAAACGAACATGGTGGTCACCTGATGTTGTTAAGTGATCGCCGCCGTCCATAGACATTAACAATACAAGGGGAGTTGCAAGTGCGTTGCCAGACAAGGGGGAGGAGAGGGGTTAGAGGGATGGTGGGCCTGCGGCCCTCTCACTGACCTGACCGAACGAAACGCAGCAATGCAAGCACTGTTACTTCACGTCGGTGTTTCTGTGAGAGGGTGGTACTACCCCGGGCGAGTTGACCCATTCATGCTGAAACCAGTAATAGTTTCAGCGTAGCTCTACTACCTGCATGGACCTGATGTTTATGCAGTGATCAAGTAAGTGATAGGGTGTCTTTATTAGGCTGGATCTTTACTCACGGTGAACAATCACACTGACACTCTTAATGCTCTGTCATGATCGCCCAGACGCATGTATATTTGGGTAACTCGATGGATTTTAGTTTTCAAGATGGTCGTCGCTGTTTTTCAATAGCATTGTTTAGTGCCGTCCCTCGGTCGTAGTACAAAGAGTATTACGTTTCAAAAAAGCAAAAGATTATTTTTGTCCACACTGTTATGTTATTCTTAACTGAATGTAAATAACTATATGTAGGAAAGAGTTTTTATGTTGAATTTCATATCATATTTATAAATCATACCTCAACATGCCACCATATCCGGTCATATAATCACAATATATATTATTCATTAATAGAAAATACCATTATCTCCCAACCCCTTTTTTTTCTTTTTTTCCCCATGGGGAAATCCCTAACGGATATCCATCTCGCCGGGCAGCAGAGGATGGATATGCCCGAGTCGCACGGACTAAAACCCCATGGTACCTTCTTACACCTTTTGGCCGGGGGAGCAGGGACTGTCTAATCGACACTACGTCTGCACCTCCAACAGGTATTGCCCCCTCCTAAGGGGCCCAAACTGCGACCTGAGGGTTCAAGATGGTGGACCTCTCAAGGGGGAATGGGTGTTACCCCTCCTGACGAACTGTGGGAGACGCATCAGCATAATGCACTTCCACCACATGGGCCTGTGCAGTTTAACTGCCCGGAGCGACAGACATGCCCGTGTCTATCGCCCCCAGGCCACAACTGCGGTGGCCGGAGGTCATCGCCTACCCGTCGACGCCGCGTAAACCATCGGCCGCGGGAGGGGAGTCTAATCGTTCGCTGCCTCTCCCTCTCGGCAGCTTCCTTTGCGAGCATGACTGTCTCACAGAACGAGATGGCGGAAATCCACCTGGCCTCGCTCTCGACCATCTTAAAAACGACAGTCGGGAGCGAGAGATCCGGGCCAATGGCCGCGACTAGCTCGCTGCGTGGCACGTCCCAGGCGGAACACTCACTCAATGTGTGGTGCGTAGAATCATTCGCGCAGCCACAATGATGGCACCCTGTAGTCGGCTTCCAGCCTATGCGATATAGGTAACTCCCGAAACATCCATGTCCCGTGATCACCTGTGTCAGCCGGAAGCTTAGGGTGCCGTGTCGTCTGGTGAGCTATTCGACCAAGACTGGGCGAATAGCCTCGATCGTAACCACGCCTCAGCTGGGTTGCTCAAGTCGTCGACACCACAAGGACCTGATGAAGTTATGACCTTAGCGCCTCAATTTCCCAAGGCGCAAGACGTAGCCCCTTTTTTTACATGGGGAAATAAGTTGTGCTCTAAGGAGTACCCTGGGTAATCCAAGTAAGCTCCGCCTGAAGGACATCGTATCTGCGTCTCCGTGAGGAAAAGTAGGTGGTAAAGTAGGTGGTGATGCCCGAATCGATGAGATGGCCATCGGGTCCACCCTTCCAGTATCAACCGACACTACGGAGCATTTCGGGATTTTTCGCGAGAAGGCGGGGCAGCCTTTCATAAGTGGCTAACTTACTACTTGCGCCCCCTACAACCTGTGGTCGGCCAGCGGTGCTCCGTCCTTCGGATCCCGCTAGCCTCTGCATGAGACAACCCGGCTCTGCATAAGAAGTACGCTATATTCGGTTCAACCATCGCTATACATCTGTCCTCAAACATTCTCCCACTTAAGACGAGCTTCCTAAAACTGCACACCGGAACACGACGAATCGTTTGACAGTGTGATTGAGTTCGGAGGGTTAAGAGCTGCTCGTTTAGCACCACTCAGGGGTCACGTGTTAGGTCTCGAGGGTAAAGCCTACGAACGTGAGCAGCAGTCAACCCCCAAAATTGTTAGGAGTCTAGGAATAAGTAATAAAATACATTTCAATCATTTTTTAAAATGTCTGGTCTGTTTGTATGAACCCGCATCACGGGTAAAGTACTGTGTTTACGATAAAACTTCTCCAAGAAAATCATAAAGTATATCCTCGAGTATAACTTAGTCTTTACTTTCCTTAAAATCGTGTTTAGAATTAATTTCACGCGTTATTTACAATTCTGTGGTGGTAAACATCGATAAATATTTTTTTTCGAACTGACTATGCTATTGACCTGGCAAGGTCTTTACAGCTTCACCGGACTAAACGATAAATATGTATTGTGCGGACATATTGCGATCAAAAATAATCTCCTACCTGGACTAAAAGTATAAAAGGTGTAACGCTCAAGGAGCAGAGAATTGATACTCTTGCACTGGTTGTTATTTCGATGGAGTCGTCTATGCGCTTACTATCAAACTCAGCAAAAATGTAAAATCCCTATAGGTTAACAACTTGCAGTCGTTTGAAAAAAAGGGCCAGGAAGCATTCTATCATAGACAGTCGGTCCGTTCTCACGTCTCGTAATCTACCAAGTTCAGGATAATTTATTTGGTGTGGCTCTCCTTCATGCCAGATAAAACGATTTTATCTTTGGTGGCATCGATATACATAAATAACCTCACACTTTCACATCCTCCGTTTAGGTGGCGTTGTTAGTATTACTAAATAGATTAGAGGGTTTGGAATAATCAGTTAAATTCGTTCTGTTCACAAATTATATGTTTTGTATTGTGTTATTTGTAAAAAATAACATGTTATATATAAAAGTTTCAAAATAGAAATATTTGTTTGTTTACCAGATAAATAAATAGACGAGAAATAATTTTTAAAACAACTTTTATTTATTACATTTGAAACATAATCATGTTACGATCAAATTAGTTTCAATATTTCATGAATTACGGCCGTAGCCCGGCTTTTCCCCTGCCAAAATTTGGAGGAGGGTTTGTTGTCAAATAATAGTTGCCCGGTGTGGCTCTGTAAAAAAAATTGAAGTTACGACTTTATGTTAACTCGTTTGAAAGTCAAAACGTCGCGAATCATACTATTAGCCTAAGCTTATAATTAATAAAAATATTATGATGATAGAGTATCTCAATGTGCTTGTTTCGATAGTTATCTCAAAGTGTTTCACTGTATATCTGTTAGCGTGATTCAATACTTGCAGTTGATTGTATTTCATAGTGCTCCCTCGGATATTTATCATGAACTCTTTTCTGAGCGTCTATTAACGTGATGCGATAATTACAATTGATTGTTTTTCATAATGCTCGCTCGAATAGTTATCACGAAATCTTTCACTGCACGTCTATTAACACGACTGGATAATTGCAGTTTGGTGTCTATTAACGTCATTCTACGACTACAGCTGGTCTCTCGTCTAGGCTACATGCTAAACGTCTATTATATTGGTACTATCAATATATAAGTATTAAATATAAACAAAAAACACGAATAAGGAATGAAATATGGTAAAATATGAAACGTTGACTCTGAAACGGTTTTCGACAAGACTTTTGCTGGTTGATAGAGGACGTCATATAGTATTACTATGGGTTTTATTATTATTAGGTTTATTAGTAACAATGAAATTTTAAATCAGTAGTTTACGTGGTAATGACTGCAATAAAAAATAATCCAGAGGGAATACGTAATGCAAATTAAAAAAATATATTTCTTATCCTAGTAGAAGATTTATCCACTACGATTACTAACGTTATAGAGTGTCCCTTTTAAATATAGATATTGAAGGCGCTCGGGAATCAAGTGGAGAAAGTGTTCTCATAGATTGTCACAAATCAGAATAACATATCATTACGTTCGAAAGGGATCTAGATGCTGTGTTACAAAAGTCATACTAACCGTGTGTTAACCAAATCCCCGATGTAGATTGTTTCAGCAGCGGAACCATTGGCTCTAGCCCAGTCATAGTAGTAATCCGCTCTACTGGCTTCCAGGGAAGTTTTGTTCACAACCATAGAGTATACAAATAGGTTAATTGAACGTGTATGACTGCATATGTCTAGGAAGAAAATCACAAAGTTAGTTATATTTTAGTTTTAGTGTTTTCAGAAATTACACGATTTATTTTTATGATTTTTTACTATAGTAGTCTGAACACGTACGAGAAGGCTTCAATATGTAAAATATGAATGGACTTAATCCTTAATTTACAAAAATTGTTGATGTTTGCCAAGATCTTCTTCTAAAAAAAAAAACTTTTTCTTCATCGAAGCTCGACCACACAACTCTAGTTTAAGGTGATGATAAGTAAAGGCTAACATTAGTGGTACCAAAGGAGGATGAGGATTTGCCGCCAGTCTGATTGATACGCTTTAGTGTTGGTTTCGCTTGTCCGGGAATAACGTGCACTAACCATGTACGCAGTGCGAGTAGGACTTAACTATTTGCGTCCTATTGATTTAATTGTCTACAATTCTACCTTTAAATATCATACAATGAAGATATAAAAATATTGTAATACTTATCATCTATTGATAATTTATGATACGTGCCATCCAAACAACCCGGTTGAAGGTGATCTCGGAATAACAGGAAATGGTTAAAATTTGCCCATATATCAACGGTGCAATAAGGTACGTCGATCCCGTAGATTCCCGGAGCTGTGTGGACGCAGTAGACGAATTTGGCGCTCGCTGCATTTAAAGGTTGATCTACGATGTCATCATTATATAGTGGTCCGGCTGGATCGAGTCCAACGATACTGTTCAAGAAATGAGTTTTATAGAGAAACTATAATTTAATTGGAAACTATATACTACCAAACTGCTACATCCTGTACGCGAACTGCATATAAGTAAAGAAAGAATGAGTCATCGATTTTAAAAATAGGCTGCCTCGAACGTCATGAAATAATTTGAGTAATGACCTCAGTCTTCTAAAGTTGTCTACCATCCTTTAATGAAAGGTGTATAGAGCGCAACGCGATGCGTCAGATCACAGCTGTATTTTAGTCATTGAAGCGAATACGAAGTGAAACAAGAAAGTGATCTTCAAGAGGGTTTTTTCCCGAACTGACTTCGCCTTTGACCTGGTACGATCTTTACAACTTCACCTGCGATTAAGGCGTTATATAGTATAAGTGTGCCTGTGGTACGTTTGTGTTATAATGAGTTTACTTGTGTCTTGTCTGTGTACAATTATAAAATAAATTTGTTCTGAAGCAAACGGTATTTTATTTAGCTACGGGCGTATAAATACTACAGTAAGAGAAAAAATCTTGAATTGAAAAAATGACACACATTTTTCGTAACCCATATAAAGTAAATGTACGCTAATTTACAATTATTACGTTAATTATGCATCTCATAATAAAAAATAATAAAAATCAGCTTGCAATTTTATTGCTTTCAAATTAGCGTTTTACAACGTGGATATTCATATAAAATACTTTGAAAGTTATGTATAGAACAGTCATTCGCCTTATATATATTTCTGATAAGATGTTTTATTTTTTATTGTAAGACACTATATCTGACGGTAAATACACTACAATAAGAAAAACAACGTGGCTATCATCTCGACAGCTCGGCGATTAACCTGGAAACGAGATAAACTAAAATATAGTCAAAGTAAGGAGCCTTATGGTTACCATTCAACTGGGCACATATATCTTATTATTCCACTAGATAATTGTGTATATATTGACTGATTCTGGAATGACCTAAAATTGTGGCGGGTATTGCATCTGGTGTGTCATCAAATAGGACATAACTGCCGTGTAGTACGGTCCGGTATAGTCTATCAAGTACTTCACCAATTGCATGAATTAAAGCAAAATGGTTTAGAACAAAAATTAACAAAACAACATCGACATAGAAGAAAGCGTTGGAACAAACGGAACAAAATAACAGTACTTACATTGATATATCTTTTCCGTTCTTTCTTATTCCTCTACCGGCGTAACCCCATAAGTGTGCCCCTAAGGAGTGCCCTACTAGCATAACGCTCGTCAGATTTAAACCATAATCTGACATTTTTATCAATACTTTTCCCATGTCTTGCCCAATCTAAAAAAGGTAAATAATAAATATTGTCTATATTTTATTTTCTTTATAATTATCTTGCATAAAACAAACGAAGCCATATACTATCTTCGTATAACTCTAGAGGTTTATACCTCACATAATGTGATAAAGAGCTCTGAGTGTTTTTTCAAACTTGTTCGACATTTGTTGTTATATTTTGACTAATTTATTAATTTAAAAAATATCTTTATAAATTATAATCTATATGTATATATATATTCACGTCTAGCGGAATGTTTGGTCATATAATTTTATAATAGTTATCTGAATAACATATTTAAAAGTCAAACATTTAAATATAACTGAAGTTCATCCATATTTCTGTCCGCTTTAAGGCATCTGGCAAAAAAAAAACTCTGGCGATACTAAATACTATTTTAGACTGATATTTTACAAAACATATATAAGAATCAGTTATTTAAGTTTAAGTAAAGTAGCTCTTATTTTTCGTTCTAAATACTCGAAATAAAACTCAGAACGTAAAGTTTCATATATTTAAAAATAAGTTGTGTCTGGTCGCTCTGGGATCTTGGACTATAAGCGAAATACTACTTACTGACTCATAACGACATGTCCATAACGATATTTCCGATTGACTTGAAGTTTACTATGATTATTCCTTTTACGTAGACGCTCACTAAGAATGGATGTTAGTTAAATCTTATCCAAAACGATTTTTTCAGATATAATCACATTTTCTCACACAGGCACCAACATATAAAAACAACATTTTAGCAACATATAACTATGTCTTTTTCTTCACCGATATTGAGAATATGCCATCTTACTTGCACATTTTGTCTAAGACAGTGTGGCGTTACAATACTACTTTACGTATGTGTGCGTTATGATGCCATTTATTTTGTCAAAATCATGTAAGTAACGTATTTATAGCTTTTTAGTTATAATATCATTGGGTATATTATATTTATTTAATGACTTTTAAGATATATTGACAGATATAGCTTCAAATGTTCATAAGACATTTCTTATACAGTGTACTCACTGCACTGAGGGGGGTTTGCAGTTTTGAGGAGAGGGGGGGGGGAAATCACTAGAATGGTGCAACCCATGAAGTCCGTGAATCTAAACCATTCCTCAATCCACCAGAATACACACAAGAAATCTGTCCAGCCGTTTAGGTGCAATTCAGTCATAAACAAACGGACAGAAGAATTATATATTATATGTATAATGATAATGTTAATCATACTGATAAATGATATAATATAATAAATCATACAATACTTAATTAAACAGAATTACTTACTAGGACTGTGTTTGGCACTGCTTTCATAGCATAAGTAATTGGAAGTAGACCTATTTCGAAAATTGAATCTGAATTGCTGTGGCCGTCTTTGTCCTCCCAGTCCAATAGGACACAATTCCTCTTTATGGAATCATTGAGGCATGCTTCCATTAAACTTTGGGTTTCTTTACTATTTACTGTTCCTATAAATCCAAAGGCGTAGAAAAAGGTTGGTAGAAAGACGTTGATGCATGTCGACTTTATTAGAGATTCCGCATTACTGAGATTGGTCCTTTGGTAGTTATTTATCGAACTGAAATCAAACGATATACGTATCAGCTTAGGCGTTGGTCAATTGAAATAGTTATTTATATCACTTATATCTTACAAATTTATAGATGCATTTGAAATTCATCAAGATGAATCAATTTACTACTTCTGAGGGTTAAATTGGAAAGTCTAAGTGTGAATATATTTTAGCAAACACATTGCGAACTGAAACGCAGTAATGATTTGCGGTATAAATGGATGTACTGTGGAATCTTGAACAGATTCTCTTTGAAGTACCTATTATTTTAGCCCAAAATTTCTAAGCTGGCTATTCTATTACCGTCCATGCGTCGGCAATCTAATTGTACGGGAAATATTGTTTCGAATGTACGTAATCTGAATGGCACTTTTATTAAATGTAGTTGTGTGTTTTTAATTCATAAAAATGAGAACAATACCTAAGTTTAATACCAAAAACGCTAAAGGATCTTTTGAAACGCTTAAAACAATGAATACAACACTGTAAAGGCCTGTCAGACCAATAGCGTAGACAGTTCGAAAAGAAAACAACCGCTGTTAACTGTCAACTAACCTATGTCTTCTATACATATAATGAGAATGTAAATCTAACGTGTCTGTACTTTTACATTTTTGCGAAATAAATTGTTGCAGGTGTCTTGGAATAAGTAATTAAATACATTTCAATCATTTTTAGAAATATCTATTTGTCTGTTTGTTTGAACACGCATCACTGATAAAGTACTGCGTTCACGATAAAACCACAATTAACAAAGAAAATTGTAAAGCATATCCTCGAGTAACATTTAGTCTTAGTTTCATTGAAATCAGTTCACTTTATCCAAATATATTGTAATTTTAATGACGACGCGACTTAAGTACGAGGGAAAGTATGTAAGTGGATTGCAATATGTGGAACACTACAATATTATATGTGGAATGAAGTGGTGTAATAAATGGACTTAACACATTCAGGTAATTTTATTAGTCACTCTTTTTTTACATTAAGTTCCACGCTGAAGAAGTCGCGGGAACAGCTAGTGTTAATTAAGAGTATATTTGAATATACAACTTAGGCTTTAAGGGGAACCTGATGGCGTTTGGAGGGAGTGTCGTTCATTCGCATTCTTGTGTTCACACCTAAAAATCAATAATATAGGCATATATTATAGACCTTAGGAATATCCACATCGTTGTTATGTGTTTATTAAATTTTTTCACAATTATATCCATTGTATATTTTAATTGCAGTGTCAAAGAAGCATCTGCCAGTGTATTTATTTCCATTAAATTATTATTTTAAAACAAAGAAATTACAATAATTGAGAAAACTACTAAAGCCTTCACTTTAAAAAAAAATATGTGAGACGTAAATTACTAAATGTTTGTGACGTTTGTGAAAATACCGATAAAGAAATTGTTGGCTCCAACGATTACACATAAAATGAAAAGAATTCAACTTACCCATTATAGCATATTAATGATACAGCATCGGATAATTGACAACCACCTGAAATTATTTATAAAAATGAAATATTTGTATATTAGCGTGTTACGCTGGATGATACATTTTCTTCGTAAATAAAGCTTGCCCGAAAACCTTATTAATGCTATAATATGATAGTTAATATTACCGATTAAAATAAGTAGTATTTGCCACATAATAAACGGGTAGAACCTTAGGATGTTCTCAATAAAATCTACGCTCAATTATAAAAAGGAAAAAAGGTGTGGGTACATAATTAAATATTGAGAATTTTAATTAATCCACTTCGAGTTTTTATCTTAATATATTAAGAGAATTAATTGTTTGTATGTGACTTATTCTTTTGTCCCAAATATTATTCTGTGACGGTCTGTTTTCGCGTTAATGGCGATACAGAATATTTTCTATTCTTATGTTTTGGTACTTTTTCAATGGTTTGATGTTAATATTATAAAAACTTTTTAGATCCCACATCATTTGAGCAATTTGAATATAATTGTTAACCTTTTATATTGCTGAATCAGATAATGTAGTCTCTTAATCGTAGTACAAAGAAAAGTGTTTCAAGTTTTCCCGCAAAACTTAAACAATATAGACTAAATTAAAAATACAGTCTATTTTTAATCTACATTAGATAATCACTTCCCGTGGAGTATTAAAAGCATATTTAAGCGATCCAAACCACGGGCACCAGCGCGTTCTAAAATTTGTTTTAACCATATTATCACTGCATACGATCCAGTTGATCAAACAATGACTATAATAATATTCGAAGTATCGTTGACATTATTCATGGTCGAAGGTATAAAGTCCAAATATTTTTTGCGATTAACAATTTATTTTTGGATTACCTATAAATAGTATTTTGTAATTGTTTACCCGGCATAATTAAGTGTTCGAAGATATATTATTTTTTATTGTGGCACGACTTAGTACCTACACTGTATCTGAGGATAACATCAGTACAATCTGCAAATGCTACAAAATAAAATAGTCACTATGAGAGGTTTATCATTGCGTATAGAACACGCTTAATATCCGTATTATTGGTCCGTCCTATTATGACATATAGTTGTCCTGTTTTTGCGCATATGTCGAAAGATAATTTTCATAAGTTGCAGGTTCTTCAAAACCGCGTTTTACGTAAAGTGAACGGTGCCCCGTGGTACGTCCGGAGTGTCGATCTCCATAGGGACCTAGAGATGCCTTCTATCTGGGCGTACGTGAAATCACATACGATTAGTTATTTTGATAAAGCCGTGAATCATCCCAGTCCGTTAGTGGTATCCACCGCAAAATACGAACCCGTACCGAACGCTGCACATTATAAAAGACGTCCACGACATATTTTTACCGACCCTCCCGATGAAATAACGGCAGTGAACGATCAGTACCAGCCTGTCTCTCCAAACAGAGCGTGCTCACGCCCACGCCCGCGTAACCACAGATCACGCCGCCGTGGTCTGGGGGTAAATTTCGCTAACGCACACCAGACTAGGCCCGCCTCGGCAGCGGTTCAAGCCTAGGTCCGTTCCCTCGGTTTGGAGCCCTTGAGTACGCTGCTCGCGCGATACAGTGACGCAGAATCTTACATCACTGCGACAACATTACACATATCACCTCCAAAACGTGCACGCATACACGCTTACACATGCAATTTTATTTTCTTCCCTTATCAAACTGAAATAGTTTAGAAAATTATCCGATACGAAATACATATAAGAGTTGTTGAGGTATGTATGCTTGGTACACATATATGGTTCAACAACTCATATATGTATGAATAGGTAGCTTAGCTTAGGATAGCTCAGATAGGTCGCGAATTGCATGTATCAGGCAACAGCCCAAGCCAAGGTGTGCCGCGCACCCTTGAGCTAGTTGTCAAAATAAAATTGACTGAGTGCCTTCAGCGCTCGCGTTAGTAGTCCGGTGAAGCTGTTAAGACCTTGATAGGTCAATAGTAGTCAGTTCGAAAAAAAAAAAGAAAAACCCTACCACGAACTCTATTAACTAAGTCATCATTGCTTCCTATTATCATAATATATGTGATAATAATCGCAATGACTGAATACAACGTCTAAATTGTGATTTAAGAGCGTGATTATATATTTTAACGTATTGTTTATCTAATTGCAAATTTACAGACGTTATTTTAATATTATTATTAATACTATTCGCTAGATTAAAGGTTTGGGACAATCAATAAAATCGTTCTGTTCTTTATGTATTTTGCAAGAGCAAAAAGATAGCAGATATTATATGTGGGGTGACAACCACGACACCCACACGGGCCAGGGTACCTAGCCTAGGCAGTGGACTGTATTTAAATTGGCTGGAGGTAGATACCCCTTGAAAATGTATGCCGGAAGTATTTCCTTATAATCGGGATAAAAGCTCACTTACTAGATACATTTTCTCCGCCGACGTTGCCGTTGGTGAGAGCACCCATTTTCCAAAATGTACACACACAAAACATAATTCCGGGCCGTCGTTATGGTACTGTCGATGAGCGAGTCCGAATGTAAGCGCGGGTTCCGAGCAAGTGGGTCTGAGCAAGTGACCGATCAACACCGATTTTCCGTTAACAAACAATGTGTCAAAAAGAATTTTGCCTACCCCTAAACAATGTATGTCTGAACAATTTGTGTTTAATTTTTTAAATGAGAATTTCAGATTATTTTGTTTATGAATATATTCTTTACATACTAACTCATAGAAAGAATTAGATATCTTCTTATTATATATATATAAGAGATTCCCACATATATATAGACACATCACGATATCTCTGGAAAATAAGGGTAGAGATTGAAATATGGGAGGACTATTCCTTTCGCGGGGAGAGGAGAGAAGAAAAGGATTATACGAAATCCCACCCAAGGGGGGGGGGGGGGGGGAAGGGGGGGGGGAGGCGCGGGGGCCCCTTACATATATAGAAGCAGCGATGTCAACGTTTTGCTAAGGCTCTGTAATGGTTGGTAGATTATATTTTCTTTGGAATTTGCTATCGTTTTACTCTTACGGAGTGCATAACTAGAAGACCGGTGTGTTTGTTAATGAATACTTTATTTATATTCTCTTTAGGGTTCACACGTATTAACATACGCGTATAACTAACGTTGCTGTTTCCCATAAATAAATAAACGAGAAATAATTTTTAAAACAACCTTTATTATTACATTTGAAACATAATCATTTTATGATCAAATTAATTTAAATATTTCGTAAATTACGGCCGTAGCCCGGCTTTTCCCCTGCCATAATTTGGAGGACCATTTGTTGTCAAATAATAGTTACCCGGTGCGGCTCTGAAAACGAAAATGAAATAAGTTAATGTAGCCACGATGCCCTTAACACACATCTGAAAGCCATAAATAACGTCTCGAATTATGCGATGAACTAAGCTTTTAATTAATGAAAGTATTGTGATGATAGGATACTTCAATGTGCTTATTTGGATAGCTATCTCAAAGTCTTTCATTTAGCGTCTGTTAACGATATCCAAGAATTACGATTCATCGTATTTCATAGTGTTCGCTCGGGTAGTTATCATGAACTCTTTCACTGAGCATTTATTAACGTGATGCGATAATTGCAACTGATTATATTTCATACTGCTCTCTCGAGTAGTTATAATAAAGTCTTACACTGAGCGTTTATTAGCGCGATGCAATAATTGCAACTGATTGTATTTCATAGTGCTCGCTCGGATAGTTATCACGAAACCTTTACTGAGGGTATATTGACCTGATGCGGTAATTACAACTGATTGTATTTCATAGTGCTCACTCGGATAGTTATCACGAAACCTTTACTGAGGGTATATTGACCTGATGCGGTAATTACAACTGATTGTGTGTCATAGTGCTCCCTCGGATAGTTATCACGAAATTTTTACTGAGGGTCTATTGACCTGATGCGATAACTGCAACTGATTGTATATCATAGTGCTCGCTCGGATCGTTATCAAAACACCTTTACTGAGCGTCTATTGACGTGATGCGATAATTGCGACTGATTGTATTTTATAGTGCTCGCTCGGATAGTTATCAAATAACCTTTACTGAGCGTCTATTGACCTGATGCGATAATTGCGACAGATTGTATTTTATAGTGCTCGCTCGGATAGTTATCACGAAACCTTTACAGAGCGTCTAATGACGTGATGCGATAATTGCAACTCATTTTATTTACATAGTGCTCCCTGTGAAGAATATCACAAAGTCTATCACTTAGTGTCTATGTAATTCGACTACTACAATTGGTACAGATCAACCTAACTAATCTTTGCTAATGAGAGCATCTAGGCTAAATGCTAACATCATCTATCATATTGCTACTAAAATATGTAGATTGTAACCATACACAAAAAACACGAATAAGGAATGAAATATAGTAAAATATGAAGCAGAGCCTCTGAAATGGTTGAATGGATATTGCGATTAGTCTTATGCTGGCCGGATAGTTATCAAATAACCTTTACTGAGCGTCTATTCACGTGATGCGATAATTGCAACTCATTTTATTTACATAGTGCTCCCTGTGAGGAATATCACAAAGTCTATCACTTGGTGTCTATTTATGTAATTCGACTACTACAATAGTGGTTGAGATCGACCTAACTATATGTATGATATATATATATATATATATATATGTATATATATATGTATATATATATATGAGAGTATATAGGCTATAATGCTATATACATACATATATACATATTGCTACTAAAATATGTAGATAGTAACCATACACAAAAAACACGAATAAGGAATGAAATATAGTAAAATATGAAGCATAGTCTCTGAAATGGTTGAATGGATTTCGATTAGTCTTATGCTGGCGGATAGTCTTCATATAGTATTATCTAGCACTACATGTTACTTTTACAGATTTTTTTGTTAACAATGAAATCTAAAATCCGCCTGGCCCGCTAGTATATATATATATATATATGTATGTATATATATATATACTAGCGGTCCCTGGGGACGTTGTCCTGCTTTGATAATTTAAAAAAATCCTAAAAGCCAACCGCAGCGCCACCTACCGGGTCCAATTGTGAATCTAAACCATTGTCGAATCCACAGAAACACGCACACAAAATTTCATCAAAATCGGTCCAGCGGTTTAGGAGCAGTTCAGTGACTTACACTGTTATGATATATATATGTTTAATTCTAGTAGATAATTGACTCAATACCATAGTGATTTGTATTTGATCATAATAATTTAAGTGTGATTAATACGAGTATACTAACGTTATAGAATATCTCTTTAAAATACAGGTTTTGTAGGCGCTAGGGAATAAAGTCGAGAAAGTGCTCTCATAGATTGACAAATCAGAATCGACATATCATTACGTTCGAGAGGAATTTAAAAGTTGTGTTGCAAAAGTTATACTAACCCTGTGTTAACCAAATCCCCGATATAAATTGTTTCAGCAGGGGAACCGTTGGCGCTAGCCCAGGCATAGTAGTAATCCGCTTTACTGGCTACCAGGGAAGTTTTTTCGGTAACCATAGAGTTTGCCAATAGGTAAATTGAACGCTTGTGAGTGCATATCTCTGCGGAGAAAATCACAAAGTTAGCTTGTATTTCAGTATGTGCCATATTTTTAAGAAAATACACGATTGACTTTTATGATTTTTACTATAATAATCTAAACACGTACGAGAAGGCTTTAATATAGAAAATATGAAGGACTTAATTCTTAATTCACAAAAATTGTTTTTATTTGCCAAGATCGTCTTTTGAAAAAAAACTTTTTCTTCGTTGGTGCTCGACCACACAACTTTACTTTAAGGAGATGGTAAGTAAAGACTAGAATGAGTGGTACCGAAGGGAGATCAGGACTTACCGGCAATTTGATTGATATGCATATGTGTTGTTTTCGCTTGCCCGGGAATAACGTGTACTAACCATGCAGGCAGTGCAAGTAAGACTTGCCTTCCACTAAATCCTATTGATTTCAATTTAACAATCCTACCGGTATATATCATGCAATGAAATTATAAACATCGTGTAATACTTATCATCTATTGATAATTTACGATACGTACCATTCATACAACCCGGTTGAAGGTGATCTCCGAACAACAGGAAATGGTTAAAATTTGCCCATATATCAACGGTGCAATAAGGGAAGCCGATCCCGTGGAGTCCTGGAGCTGTGTGGATGCAGTAGACAAACTCGGCGCTCTTCGCATTTAAAGGTTGAACTATAGTGTCCTGATAATATATTGGTCCCGCGGGATCGAGTCCAACGATACTGTTCAACAAATGCGTTTTATAGAGCAACTATAATTTCATTGGAAACTATATTCTGTATTGAAAGGTATATAAAGATCTCCACGGTGCGTTGGATCACAGTTTTTTTTAGACATTAAAGCAAATACGAAGTGAAACAAGAATGTGATTTTCAAGAGGACTACGATTAAAAGGCGTTATATGGTATAAATGTGCCTGTGGTACGTTTGTGTTATAATGTATTCGCTTGTGTCTTGCCTGTGTACAATTATAACATTTTTTTTTCTGAAGCAAATGGTATTTTATTTACCTAGTTCTATTATTTACATTATCCTCCCTCCTTGTGAGATGTCGTAAGGTTTGTCTCGAACCAGCCTTAATGTTGTGTGAGGATTCAAAATTTGTTATTTTACTATAAATGCGATATTTTTTAAATTGACACCATTTACCATATTATTTATACTAAGATTAGTAAGCACTAGTTTTTGAAATTGTTTAGGTCGTAATCTTAAACCACAGTAATAGGTGCCTTAAATGGGATTTAACAAAATGTACCAGGTGTAAGGTTAAACACTCGTAGTATTCTATTATAATACTTCACATTTAACATATAAAATAATAATATCAAAACAAATATTAATGAATAACAAAGATAAACTAAGTTACAGTTTGTTCTAATACTTTCAAAAGTATAAACACAATCGTAATAAACCTAAGTGCAATGACCGGCGCCAAAAGCTATAAGGGGCGACCCGGAGTTTATAGCCTTCGACAATAAAAAGGTCAATAAACCCTTATGTTTTGTTCATACCGTTTCCTTTCAAATGAAAGTGAAATCACCCGACGGTCATTGACACTGTGCTTTAACATAGAAGCGTAGAGGATTGCGTATAATTTTTGTATTTTTCTAGATAATTAGGTCAAATATTTATCACCTATTTTTTTAATTGATTTAGGACGAGAATCGAGTGCATACTATCCTCCATAAATATTGCTACTGTCTAAACTTTCACCCTGTATAGAAGAATTGTATCAGATTTCGTTATACTAATAAAGAAACATGTTTTACTTTCAATTAATCGGATTTTCTCACACTTTTATACTGTTTGTCCGAAAAAAACGTACTATTTTTTTAAATCCCCTCTGTTCCTCACGTGAAATTTATTAAGATTCGGTTTGGCCCCCTAAAATACATTAAGGGTTTAGAAGAAAAATTAACAATACAACATCCACATAAAAGAAAGCATCGGAATAAATGAAGGAAAAATAACAGTACTTACATTGATATATCTTTTCCATTATTTCTCACTTCTCTACCGGCGTAACCCCATAAGTGTGCCCCCACGGAATGCCCCACTAGCACAACACTCGTCAGATTTAAACCATAATCTGACATATTTGTCAATACTTTTCCCATGTATTGACCAAGCTAAAAATGGTAATTAATTATAGACTAGCTATGATTCTCCTGATAATTATTTTGCATAAAAGAAACGAAGCGGTACATTATCTTCATATAGATCTAGCGGGTTATACCTCGCATGGTGTGAAAGCTCTGAGATAGCGCAGGTTTTTTCAAAGTTACTTGGCATTTATCATTATGTTTTAACCAGTTATATCTTTATAAATTATAACCTATATGTCATTCTAGTTTGTAAGGTATAATCACAACATTTTACATTATGATACAAGAACAAATATCTATACATCCTTTCTCGTTTATAATATTTATAGGATGATAATCTATGTAAACTTGTTTCAAGGGGATATCTTATTGTTTTATTTAATAACAAAATGTTTAATTGCCTTTGAACATTGTACCCTACTTTCTAACCTCAATTATTCTTATATTGAAACTCAAACGGACGAAGCGGCAGGACCTGTATTGTATCATTTAAAATGATTCAAGCTATATAAATGTGTATACAGTAAAACCGCGATTAAAGCGAAGCTAGACACTGGCTATGATGATCGACTGAGATTGGGATTGATTATTCATATTAAACAGAATTGACTTACTTGTACTGAATTTGGTACTGCAGTCGTAGCATAAGTAATTGGAAGTAACCCTACTTTGTACGTTGAAAGTGATTTGCGGAGACCGTCTCTGTCCTCCCAGTCCAACAGGACACAATTCCTCTTTATTGAATCATTGAGGCACGCTTTCATTAAAGTTTGGGTTTCTATACTGTTTACTTTTCCCATGAATCCAAAGGTGTAGAAAAAGGTTGGTAGGTAGAGTTTGATGCATTGCGACTTTATCAGAGATTGCGAATTATTTAGATTGGCCCTTTGGTAATTATTTATCGTACTGAAATCAAAGATATACGTATGAAATTAGGAGTTGGTCAATTGAAATAGTCAATTACTTCACTTATAACTCATAACTTTATAGATCCATTCAAGATTCCTCAAGATGAAATGCTTTAATACATCTGAGTATTAAATTAGAAAGTCTAGTGTTAGTATGTTTGGCAAGGACATTGCGAAATGAAACACAGTAATGATTTGCGGCAGAAATGGATGTGCAGGATAAGCTGTGGAATCATGGACAGACTCCTCATGAATTCCAAATGAAGCATCAATTATTTTAATCCAAAATTTCTACGCTACTCGTAACTATTCGATTACCGTACATGCTAAGGTGATTTAATTGTAAGGCCTTCACAGCTTCACCGGACTACTAAGGCGAGCGCTCAAGGCACTCAGCCGATTTTATTTAGGCAACTAGCTCAAGGGTGCACGGCACACCTCGGCTTGGGCTGTTGCTGATATCCCGGATCTGACCTAGCTAAACTATTCTAATTGCATGATTCATAAACGTTAATATGTATATCTGATGTGAAACTACTCGATTCAGTTCGATTAAGGGGGAAATAAACCCTTCCACTATGTGTGTAATGTGTGCACATATGTGAGGTGATCTCATGTGTGCACAAGTGATGTGGCTGAGTCACAGTATCGTGATAGTAACAGCTCGAGGGCTCCATCCGGGGAAGACCTAGGCTCGAAATGTTACCAGAAGAGTCGCGACGTATTTGCGGGATCGAATGAGGCCGTCCCTTGACATGTTGCATGAGCTTTATATAAGGTCACAAAGATTCGTTGGTCAATATTTAGAAGTCAGAGAATCGCGGCAGTTTCAAAGTTCGTTAGTTGCTTTAATTGCCCCGTATCAAATTGCGACCACCCCTTACTCCCGTTTTAAAAACTGGTGGCGTTTAAAGGGAGCGTCGTTGATTCGTATTTTTGCGTTCACACCTAAGAATCGATAATAGATGTAGACCTAGAACATCTACATCGTTGTTATGTGTTTATTAAATTTTCTTACTATTATTATACAGAGAGAAAGAAATATATTTATTGACATGGTAATACAAATGTACAAAAAAGCTCTTAAACCTATAATGTAAAATTATGACAATGAATATAAATAATTAAAAAATCCAACCAAAAATTAAGCAATAAGAAGAAAAAGAGAAAAAAGTTGAATTATAAAGTTATATGATCATGTGAATTATGCGTCAAATATCTATTGCATATTTTAATTGTAGTGTGAAAGAAGCATCCGGTAGTTTATTTCAATAAAATTATTATTTTAAAACAATTACATTAAAATTATTCAGTAAACTACTTAAAGC
>AP028435.1:17557919-17678934 GCA_036509395.1 Antheraea yamamai | reverse complement strand
ACGTATTTTTCGCGCCGACCCGATATCTGGTTATTGTTGATCGAAGCCTTATATTAAATGACGACATGATCTAAGATAGTAAACATGGTAAACATACAGAGGACTAGCTTTCGAATACAGCTGCCGTAACCCACCAACATGTGCTTGGCGATAGATTTTCATCTTAGGGTGGTAGCTAGCCGCGTAGACTTAGAGAAAGCCCTACCATATGCTATGGTTTCATCGCAATATTTTTCGGCACCATAAGCTCCGGCTCAATCGCAAGGATTCGAGCCTACGTCGATAGGAGCTGTGTCCAAGCTCGCTATCAACTGAGCCATGATCGCTTCATTACGTTGCAAAGAACTCTTAAAGAATGAACTGCACATTTTTTTTATTTTAAACAGTTGTTTATAGTCACAGGGTGCAGTTAAAATGCGAAAGTAAAGAACAAAATGTGTCGAGATATACTCTTAACTATAATGTATTGAAAGTTATAGGAGAAGTATTATAATTAAATAATGCATATTTTTAAGGAATTTCTTTTGTTATTGACAAAATTATGTTCTCATCAGACAGATTTCCTTACTCTTTATCGTTGTCATCTTGTTTAAATTTACAAACAAATTTGCAGTGTCACTGATGGAAGTTACCATCGGCGACATCTCAAGAACTTTAACCCCATTAGGGGATGAACTTTCACAAATACTTTCTTAGTACCCAATATTACTAGACCTACCAGTGTAAATTGTGTATTAGCTGTAGAGATTAATAGAAAATATAGGTGGTTTGATACTGACCTTTCTTCTCATAAACTCCGGTTTCAGGAGATACCCGCATCTCCGATTGTACTCGTACGTGCCGAGGTTTAGTTGCATGGCCAAGTCCAAGGTCTGATAGTTGAGTGCCACTAGTTGACATCCCGCGTTCCAAAAAACCTATCAACAAATGTTTTTATTAAATAAGACAGGGATGTGGTCAGAGGGGATGTATGCCCAAAACGATAACAACCATCATACATATATAGAAAACACCACGCAATGACTACTTACTACTGCGATTTGCACAGTTCTAAATATACAGCACCGCCATACATGCAAGAGAGCAAATTTGAACATGGGTTATTTTAAATATTCGACTTCGAACAAAAATTTACAAATTTTTACATACATATATTAGGGTGTGCCAAAAAAAGTGTTTTTTTTTTTTGCTCTTACCCCAAAATATTATTAAATATATCGAAACAAAAATTATGTCCAAAGGGCCGCTCTTCATTTCAATTTTAAGAAGCCCTCCATCGAATTTTAAATTTTTCCACTTAAATAACATCATTTAGTATTTAACATAAATTAAATCCCCAACGAAGCGTATAATAATATACTATATGTAGTGTATACCATTATATAGTACTAGAGGGGCCGGCGGACGTTGTCGTACCTTGATAATAAATATAATCCTAAAATTCAATCGCAGCGCCATCTACCTGTTCCAATTGTGAATCTAAATTATTCTTAAATACATCTGAACACTCACAAAAATTTCATCAAAATCCGTCCAGCCGTTTAAGAGGAGTTCAGTCACGTACACACGGACAGAAGAATTAATATACCTATATGCACATATATGAATAGCCTCTACCTATATGGGTCGCCGCTCGAAGTTTTTATCACCGGTCATTCAACCTACGTTTATTTAGATTTGTATCCATACCTTTAAAATGTTTAGAAGAAACTTTAACTAAGGTTCTCTTTGTTGTTTATTAGTATTTGTTTTGATATTATTATTTTATATGTTAAAATGTGAGCATGAAGTGTCATATCTTAGAATACTGCGTGTGTGTAACCTTTCACCTGGTATAATAAGATATACTATTTTAACGTAAACAAATTAAAATTTAAAATCGTAAGTTGTATATATGTAATTATTGCAATTGGTCTCTTTTTATTCGATATATTATTAAATTGTTTTACCTGAGGCATAAAATTCGAGGAATCGAATCTCGTCCCGGCGGGATACACGCGCGATAGTTGATGCTTGTTGTAATTCACGAACTCTATCGGGCGTTCCTTCAACAGTGTTGTCGCTTGTTTCTCGTCGAACGATGACATCTCGTAGAATCGATTCTTTTCTGTCGAAATCGATTAAAATATTGTTACTATACGAATAAATAAACATTACCATATAAGTGGAGTGTACACAGCGCAGTGATTTAATAGGTCGCTTCGCTGCTGCCGCTCCGCTGAGTTTTGTGGGTTGGAATACCTCAGAAAACAATTCTTTTTTCAAGCAAAATCGTTCGATTTAGCAAGTAAATTGTTACAAACGTCTTCGAATAAATATAACTGTGTTATTAGTTGTCGTTCTGAAACTAATGCAAACGACATCTATCAACACTATTTATAGTTTTTTCGTGTAAGTATATCAAAACTCGTCAAAATGGTCTCTAACGTAACAGGATATTACAGGATTTTTAAAGTAATAATGTTTTCGATGATTCTAAAAAAATAGCGAAGTTATAAACCCTATTAGCGATATTCAAACACAACTCTGATTAATAATAAAAATAATTAGATAGTTTTAAATTTTATGAATTGTGAAGATGTATACAGCTTGATAACAATAACTAGATAAAGGGTAGTAAAAATGAAGCTAAAAGCTGTCGGAAAAAAAAACTATGGAGTATTTGTTTACTAAGAAAGGGAGAAAAAAGATTAAAAAAGATTAAGTTAAACAATAAAAAAAGAAAAAGAAAAAAAAAAAAAAAGTAAAAAATAATTAAAAAAAAAAAAAAAAGAAAAGAAAAAATAATCCAAAAAAAAAAAAAAAAAAAAAAAATTATTGAAAATAAAGAATGAAAGAGCGTATAACACAATAGTATCGTCTTTGTGGTGGTGGAGAGCCTAGGCCAAAATTTGTACCAAGGTTTAAAATCGGTAATTTTGTTCAAAATTTAATATTATTTGTTAGTTTAACGCTTAACGTAAACTCATATGCAGTTAGGGAAAGTAAGATACTCCGACCGTTAAATTGCTTTTTCGGATATTATTTTTGCATCTTTTGAATACACTGCAGCATGTGAAACGTGCTTACATTGGCTGTGTTTCAAACAAACTAAACAAAATAGAAGCTCACATTTCAAGTGGGCTGTTATTTACCGAGACGTATTTTTCGCGCCGACCCGTTATCTAGTTATTGTTGATTGAAGTATACACGTAAGCATAACTCATATGCAGTTAGGGTATATTCTAATGCATTTTTTCTTGAAAAAGTCTACCTTCCCTAAAGAGGAGTCCGTTCGGGAATATGGGGGGTCGCATTATGTCGAAACGTATGAAAACATACTTTTTATTTATGTATTTTTAATAGGAAACAATAATTGGAAAATTAAAATGAATTACACATTTTAAAGTCAGAAATTAGCCACATTTTGCTTTATATAGATATCTTTTTAAAATAAAACAGATGCGACTATGATACTAATACTAAGTATCAGATACAAAATACTATCTATCTCATCTCTGAAAATGGTAAAAGTATGTCTTACTCTCAGCGCTTTCGAAGGAGCTGAAATGTACGGGTTGTACGTAGTTGACGAGCGCCGATATCTCGGCCGCGGCGTGCGTCTCGCGTGCTTCGTCGCACGTCGCGCCGCCTTCCGACGCACCTGCTTCCTCTTCCCCAGATGAACTCTCCGAATCTGAGGATTCTGACGACTCCTTAGACCCTTGCCGTGCCAGCTATAAATCATCCGATGCAATCATTTATTATTCTATTATATTAAATTCTAATTAGTAATAAGTATCATCACCATCGCGTACATACACAAGTACGTATACTTTTTTATACTTCAGAAGATCTAATGATAAGCATATTACCTAACATTAAACGGCGACGAGGCCCAAGATGGTATCACGCGAAACCTATGGGAGGATTCGCTCATAAATGCAGCTGTCGGAACACACCTGTAGATTCTTAAAGGCAAATTTTTAACTTGAGATTAGTCGTTAACCAGACCGGCTTTAGCAAATGCTCTACCATCATGTTTTGGTATCATTACGAAGTATTCCTTCGCCGAAACAGTTTTCGCCGCGTTGTCGGGGAACCAAACATACAACCTCTGGGCCTTCATCACAACCACACAACCATCAACCACAACGGAACTAGATACTCGATGATAAATATCTGATGCTATGGTAGTGACTTAATTGGCTATAAGGCACCCCACAACTATGCTATGATATCAGGCTTATTCAGTTTATTGTAGAAGTTCAATTTACGAAATTTGACGCGAGGATCTAGTACGAAACTTTGAACCACCGTTAAATCAAATTACTCGATATTAATAAGAGATATCTTAAACTACACAAATTTATGTACATAATCACAATTTCTTTATATTCAATTACAAACTTTTAATAATTACAACAATTTGGAATTAACTCATCTCTGTGTATCCATTAAAAACGTTTGTGACATTTACCTAATATATTCTAAATATTATATATATTTCTTAAAAATCTAAACCAGATCGAGTTTCTTGCCGGTTCTTCTCGATGACTGGGTTGTTTTCCGAACCGGTGGCAGTTTTGACGTTCATAAGTGCCTTCTTAGGGCCTAAATTGCATAAAGTGTTTTTGACTTTGAACAACTATCTTTTTTTCAGCCATGACACACGGAAATTTCAACGTGACCCAAATACCTACTGATTTAATATGCAAGTAGTATATAGTAATAAATATCTAATAAACTCGAGATTTAGAGCGTTTATACTGTAAACATTTTTCATTCTGGAAAAGTCGGCAAATCTCGGGGACCTATTATCGGACTAGACCGAACAGATTATTTTTTTATAACACCGAGGTTTTTACTCTGAAACAAAATCGATACAACTATAAAATTTAACTCAAATCAAACAGAAACAAACACTCGGATTTATATTGCGTTCTCGATAGAAAGGAAAATATGGGATCAACATTTTATAAAGGGGTGAATGATCGAGTTAAACATGAAATGAAATATTGATGGAATGTATGACAGTTTACGTTAAGGAAATAAATGTGTTTGTGAATTGAGCCGTGTATTTAATCTATCTTACGTCCCGGAATAGAGAAGGAAGTATAAATCGATAGCTATTTGTAAAATTATTTCTCTATGCAATTGGATAAAAAACAGTTTGAATAAATTTGAATCTTCACATAAATGGACTTAGATAAATCAGTTCTGTGCGATTTTCTCTTCTGTTTGTCAAACGATTTTCTTTATTTTTTTTTTAAATTTAGTAATTACTGCGGTTTAGGGTTAGAAGTTGTTTTTTTTTCGAACGCACACATACTTTAATTTCATTGTCCGAAAATGACAAAAATTGCTACAATGAAATATATCGACAAAATTGTTTATTGCGAAAATTCCAACAGGCTATAAAGCTTTACGTACAAAATAGGATAAATTGTATTCAAATTCCTAAACAACTTTTTTTTAATTCTTAATCATTTCATATGGGACAATTTTCAATAACGTTTACGGTCGAAATTCAACAAGTGGGTGAACCCCAGAATATATAAATAGACGTAGATGAAATGGTTCAGTACATTTTCTCCTGAATGGTAAATATCTCAACCAATGTTGTCCATTAAAATTCCCATTTTTATATAAGCCGGCAATTTTACAAGTAAGAATCTAATATTCATATATTATATTGCTATTTTTTGGAGTATTGTTCAACAGAGAATCTTCTTAAAGCAATCTTTGACAGCTCTATTGCTCAGAGGTTCAGTTAATAATGATAAAAAAGTATAACGGCCAAAGTTTGTTACACTTTAGTACCGCCCGGGGAGTACGTGCAGGCGTAGAAGCATATTGTTACTTTACCATCAAAATAAATGCATAATGAACTGAATATATTTAAACTAGTATCAGTTACGACTGTATGAATAGGTTTCTAATCGAAAATAATAAAGGTATTCGGTTCTACTTTAAATTGTAGGTATATTCATACTATTCCGGTATCGATATTCAATAGTCGAACACTAAAAATCGAGCCACAAGAGTTTTTGCCGTTTGGATAAAACGATAAATATATTTAAATTATTTCTTGGTCAATATATCACTACATATTATGAAACAAAGTTTCCTGCCACGTTTGTCTGTCTGTCTGTCACTCAAAAACTACTGAACAGATTTTCATACGGTTTTCACCAGTAAGGTTTAGGTATATAATTTGTCATGGTTTTTTTTATTATCAGGGCGGGACAACGTCCGCCGGGTCCGCTAGTATTAATAATTACTAGAGGTAGTCAAAATTCGACCATAATATTTGTTTTTAAGATCAACACTATTGTTTTTTCTTTGCTAAAGATTGTTACATCTATAATCATTGCATATAATATAAAAAATATTTATTTCCGTTGTTGTCATTAATAACACTAGAGCTCGTCAATAGCTACTAAACAGATTTTTTTTACTGAAAATCGGCTGAGCAACAGAGAAAAAAGATGTACTTACTTAACTATCCCGTCTCTACCTATTTATATATAGAGAATGTATTTCTTGAAAAATATTTGACCTTCAATTGTTTGAAATATGCAAATATTCGACTCGACTTTTGAAACGAATTGTTTAATACAATACGTCGATATATACTTCATAAATTCGAGTATTCGCAGACCCCTAGTTTTAGCGATGGAATTGTATACGTAATGGAATGCAACTGTGTTTTGAAAAAAAAAAAATGTTTCCTGATAACGAAAATTTAGTACGTCTCCGTTACAACAGCGTAATATACGTTTGATTTGATCTAGTTCCTTTGTTAAGCTATTGCATAGCTTCTATCGCGGGCCTTGAGCGTGGGGACCGAATCCAGAAATTCCGTAACGAAAAAAACCTAACACCCCCCACTCCGACCGGCACAGCGGTGATAGTTTTTAGTTTTTCCATCTATCGATAAATACCAGAACTTTTAATGACTTTTTGAAATATCACGCTTGTCTCTTTAGTTCAGCAACCCGCCTTTAGGTGGCATTGATTGTATTGGAAAACTACCGTAATCAGCTGTTTGTGAGAAAGTATATAGGTGTATAGGTATTTATCATCTATGTACAACAGTGAATATCTGTACTCGTATAATTTGTGTACAAAGTGTTTTAAATATGAATAAACAAAGTGCATTTATTAATGAAGAAAGTCACGAAAAAATAGTGAAAGAAAATGAGTTTGTACTCTATATACATTCATTTTATTATTATTATCACAAATGCAGTATTATTTTTTGTTTTGTTAATTTATATATAATACTGCTATAAAGATAACCAAAATTATAAAATTTGAAAAAATTAATAAAAAAACAAAGGAAAAAAAAATACTGCATTAATAAAATAAATAAATAATTATAATTGCATAAGTTGATAAAAAATGCTATGCAATAGCTTTACCGCGGCAGTCTCCGAGTGCCACACGTCTTTTTTATTTTAATCTCATGTACTCACTGACTAATTACTGATTACTAGGAATTACTATGTACGTAGCTGTTTCATAATTTGGAAAATGCACAATTATTTTTATTATAAATTTTTTGTCAATAACAATTTTTTTTACGAATGGCGCAATTGTTGAAGATATCACCCATCGTTGTCGCTGCACTGGGATCCCATATAGGACAATTATTTGTGCGAGTCACAGGTAATTGTTCTTCGCTCGATTTATTTGCATCCGTTAATTGTGACTTTGCAAATTCCTCGCGACACGGAACTTAATTACTACTACGGGAAATGCCTTTATTAAAAAAATATTTCGATGTTTCGGATCACGGTTCATATTACTTTTTTTTATTAAATACAAAGTAACGCCCACTTTAATATTTCATTATGGATTTCCGCAAAGTAACGCCTTTAATGAAATACATTTTTCCCATTATTTCACATTACATTTGCGCATATTTTGTAGACTGACTGCGATAGGCGATAAATCACGTCTAGTAACGAATAACTTGTGATTTCAGTCATTTATCACAACATATATTCCACGTGTCAAACGTTTTCCACGTGGAACTTGCATCGTGTTGTGACGTGCTTCCTTGATAAAACTAATTTACAAGACGGAGACACCACTTATCTATTTACATTATAAATACATTGCTTAACTAACTATAAAAAATAATAGGATATCCGACGCATATTTTTTTTTTCAAAGAAATCTACAGCTCTACATTCTTAAAAAATAAGTACCTGAAATGTTAGTTTTGAAAAAAAGGATTCAGTATATAAATACATTACTTTTTATACGGCGAACCCGAACTTTTATATATCACATAAAATATCAATTATCTAATCGATCAGTAAATTCCACGTTAAGTGAAAAAAAAATGGAATAAACATTTCAAATAAAAGCAACTACTAATAATGACATACGATTAGATAAAACACAAAGCCACACCCTAACGGCACCTCATATCTTAACATCCATAAAGCCCTTCAGGCTATAGAAAGGTGATAGAGCCACGCTGAAGTTATTACTGGTTTCAGCATGAATGGGTCAGCTCGCCCGGGGAGTACCACCCTCTCGCAGAAAACCGACGTGAAGTAACGGTGCTTGCATTGTTGCGTTTCGTTTGGTAGTGAGAGCGCCGGATAACCCGCCTCCCTTCCCCCTCCCCCTTCCCCACTCCCCTTCCTCCAAACACAGGATGGCAACGCACTTGCGACTCTTCTGGTGTTGCAAGTGTCTATGGACGGTGGTGATCACTTAACATCAGGTGACCCACCAGTTCGTTTGCGTCCTATTATATAAAAAAAAAAAAGAAAGTGCCAAACAAAAATACATACATAAATTTAAAAAATAATGAGATCGGAAAACGCATGTCAAATGGAAACTATAGGCATAGTGTAAATGTAATGGTACTCGAGGATTCGACAAGCGAACACAGATTATACCAACAGCGATAAAAATAAAATGTATTTTAAATAGTTTCTAATTATTTCCCACTGAAACATATTTATTTCATTTTGTTGCAATGTACATCACATCTGCCAGGAAAAATTACTACGTAATAATCGCAATAACCCCATTAATTATAAATAATATTCCCGAAAAACTAAATATTTCTTAAACAATTATAACACCGAAGCAAACGATTAACGGTTCGTTAAGAAATAGTCCGGTTGATGAACTCAAAATCTCATATTTTCTATTTTATACACGGTTTTTTTTTACTTGGCAGATGTTTATTACTTTTTTTCTTGCACTGTGTGGGCAACTGAATGACACTATAATGTCTAGAAGTATTTTACGTAAATCGATAAACACTTTTAACAAGCGTTATTCAAGCTTGAAAAGATCACCTCTAAAAAATTGTCATATAGTAAAAAAAAAGGATTGTGTGGTTTTATGAAACCACGGTATAAGTGAAACTTTTTTCACACTACAGACATTTAACTAATAATAGTTTATACACTACACGGTCAGCTGCTGCGAACTATAGGCGCCGCCATATTGGCCCTGGCTGCTCTGACGAGCGCCTTTCACTTTATCCCTACTCCGCGGGCGACCATCACGCGACATGCAACACACAGACGAAAAAGTTTGAGACGATGTAATAAAAGTTTCACTTATATATTTAATTTTTTTTATATTATTGAAGTGAAAACTTGTTTAGGCATGTTGAGCGGTATTTTATTGACAGGAGATAAACTTCTAATTTCGCGACATGACATGCTAGGAAGTGTGACCGACCGTATTGCGCTTGCGCAGCTTACGTCAGACTAGCGACGTGTAGGTATAGCGGCCTGAGTACAATGTGATATTGATATTTTGTATTTAGGTTTTGCAGCACATCGTATGTTTGATCAATTAATAAACTTTATCAAAATGTATATAATTATTGCTCCGAGTGCCAATAGATGTGAAAACCACACTAATGTTAATAATTTCAATACATAAATTATGAAATTTAAATATTGTCATTCACACTATAATTATTTTAAAAATTCAAAACGAACACAGTTGTTTCATTATTTTTGAGTATTCCTTTCTGACGGCAGTCCTTATGACCGCTTCAACTTTTTTTACATATATTACGCTTATTGTCACAAACTAAAAAGGTTTAGAATTTGACTGCAGCATCAACTATACAGTACCTTTTATACGTTTTTAGCATTTGACCAGTCTCATTTAATGTTAAATGATCATATGATCTAAGATCGTATTCACGCTAAACCTAGAGAGGGACTGGCTCTTTAATGTAGGTGCCGGAAAACACCTACAGGTCCTTAGCGATAGACTTTCAACTTGAAGGTGGTAGCTAGCCAGACAGGCTTAAGTAAAAAGCCGTAGGACCGTGCTATGGTTTCCTCACGATATTTTTCTTTATCGACAATTCTGGCTCATTCCTAAGGCTCTGAACAAAGGCTCTTAGAAAGCTAAAGCGACACAGTGTCCGAAGATGCTAATAAGTAAGCCACCATCGTTTTAAAGTCTATCTACTTTTCTTCAGTTCCTATGTCCATGTTTCAGTTTACAATGTAAAACAATCCCAATCCGCTTTTAGGTAAAATCAAAATTTGCTGAAATTTCTCAATAAAAATTAATGCTATTGTTACAGTTTTCACACAGTAATTTGTCATGAAAATTAAAAAAAAAACGACTTACTAGAGAAGGTACTTCCATCGTATCGCGACATATGTTGATTGTAATGTCTAATTCTAAATTCTAAGAAAATAGTCATTCTCGCGTTTACCACCTAAGGGATGCTTTTCAGGGGGGCGTGTGAAAAACAGTTATTTAACGAACAGTGCAATATGCAATGATAAAATATAGAAGTGGCAGATAGAACAGCATGGGTTATTTAAAAAATTAATAATTACGTGCGGTACATCTCCATTCCCCTGTGGAATTGGCTGCTCTGGCCTCGGTTCGTTCTCCTCTGCCGCGACAGTCTCTTCTTTCTTATGATGATGATGGTGCTTCTTCTTGTTCTTTATTATGATTTTATTACGCAGCATTGATGGAGGTGGTAACTCTCCCCCTAAAGGTGAAGATAGAAAGAAAGAAAAAACATTTTAATATTGTAGACATCACGGTTACAAAAATAACAGCACCTCCATTCGGCTACATGCTGCGGTACAACTGAATGGCGATACACCGATGATGTTCATCATCATGTTCAATGGGAGGCCATAGCGATGTACGGACGTGTAGACAATGGCTTAATAAAAATATTACACTAAATCACTACTGGATAAAACACATAAGATGACCACGTATTTATTATTACTGCCGCGACAAATTTAAGACCAAGTCTGTCTAAACCTTAATTAAGTATATATATTTCAATAGAACAAAACTGTGTAACACTGGTATTCCCATATATAATGGCACGGTACAGACGATGACGGTTATCTAGATCTGTCCGTGCAATGCAGTCAAGCAGAGATATACGAAGATAATATAAAATCAGGGAATAGCAGAGAAAACATAGACTGGGAAAGTAATAAACAGAACTGAACAGAAAGAAGTGAAGAAAGTCTTTGTCAATGTTGGGCAATTAGACTCAACTGTCGATGTCAACTTTCATGATGATTTCAGATGTCAAAATTAAAATTATGAATTGCTGTTTATTGTAACGTGTCTGATTAAAGGTTTATATTATTACTAGCGGGCCCGGCGGACGTCGTCCTGCTTTGATAATCAAAAATAATAAAATTCAACCGCAGCGCCACCTACCGGGTCCAATTGTGAATCTAAACCATTCTCGGATCCACCGGAACGCACACAAAATTTCATCAAAATCAGTCCAGGCGTTTAGAAGGAGTTCAGTGACATACACACGTACAGAAGAAACTTATATATAAAGAATATTAATAAATTGACTTTTTCTTGGTATATTAATATCAGATATCATAAACGATATCACAAATATTGGTAAAATCACGTTCATTGCTATAACAACTAATGTAAACCTATCAGATGCTAAGAATGTAAAATCGAAACATAAACAGAATCAGAATGGTAAAATTTACCGTTTATTTATTGGACTATAAAATTCGTAAATCGACGTATATTTTTATGTAACCCAAAAAAAAAACGAATAATAGCAATAACTACAATTTCTTCAGTAGATATAACGAAAAAAATTAAGTAAACATCTTAAAATACGCCACGAATAAAAATATTATCTTAATTTTGCAGTTCATATAACCATAAAAGTAGTCTAGTTTTTTATACGCTGAAGCAGTATATTTTTAAATTTACACATCAACTATATCTTAAGAGCAGATCAAATAAACAATACATTTTTCTATATAATAAACAAGCATCTATAGCAGGTGCGTATGTTTGTATCTTAAAAATGCGTATAAAATCCAACATTTTGATATCATTATGGTTTTGTATACGATTCATCATATCTATTATCAGTTATTGTTAAAAATATTTCAGGTTTTTTCTAACAAACGCAATTCATTTGCATCACGATTTGAATTTATTTATTTAATACAACTGACAACAGTAAGAAAAGAATAAAAGATTAAATTAAGTTACCTCCGACCCAACAATGTGTTGCCACAGATAATAACACTACCTCTATTACTAAAAATAGTTCATCTATAATTGTCAATTTGAAACTGAAAGGTAATAGTGAAATAGAAAAGAAAACTAACAACGAAAAAAAGGAGTCAATCTATACAAATTTAAATAAAAATTAAACCCTGTCAATGAATACCAACATGAAAAGATAAATAATTAGTAGAACTAGTGGTCGCCTAGCGGTCGAAATTCGACCATAATCCATTTTGACATTCAATAAGACCAAAGAGAAGTAATAATAATTTCTGTGGGTTCATACATTTAATAAAGATATACTATTTATTAATTAATTATTTATTAATGTATATTATGAATTTACATATATAAATTAACCTACAGTTTGACCAGTTAATTTCAAACGGCATGTAAGGTATGGGACGTAAATCATGTTAAAAATATTGAACGTAGGATGAAAAAAGGTAATTGAAGAAACGTAATCGTCTTTTTCATTTACATGTGTGTATATGTTGTGTGTCATTCAAGCAATAGTGTGTGTAACATTCATTTTAATTAATTGAATATATTTCTAATGCATTTTATATAAAAAAAGCTTTGTGCGATTCTCCTCCATATAAACTTTAACTATGTCAAATTTCACGTTTATCCGTTTGCGCAATTCGCTTAAAAAGGGGTACAAAATTTTCTCTTCACGTATTAATATATAGATTTAAATATCTAATAGAATCTATAACGATAGTGCGTGTGGCTTCGTACTTTTGATAATGGTTGTGTTATTTTTTAATTGTAATTTTATTATTACTACTTAATTCCCATGACTCTTATACTGATTTAAAATTACTTTTTTGTTAATCTTTATAATTACTTCTATAGAAAAGCTGGACGATAAGCCTAGATATAGTACTTTGAAAAATTGTCTATCTATCAGTAAAAATCTGGTCATAATTGATTAAGAGATTAACCGGAAAAATTACAGACACTTCAATTTTATGTGTATATTTACATTTGTTACTATTAAGAAATATATTGAGGGCGTAATGCGTGTTTACCCTCAGTGTAAACTGAACGGTTTAATCGACGCTTAATGCGAACACGTTAATGTGAAGGTACGACAGTAAAAACAAACAACGCATTACACTAGATTATCTATGGATGCCAAACTCTATTTTACACGCACGCATTTAGGATTTTTTCCGGGGTGTAAAACCGGAATTAATTTGTAGTTGATTATAAAATTTATATAAACCTTCTTGGGACGAAATTCCTTAAAGCGTTTTGTGTTACAAGTTAACTGGTAAAAATCGTCACGTAAAGACAGAGCGTTATACCAGCATGTGTGTGTGTCCGGGCGAGTACCGAAATTCGAGCCCAATACTGAACGCCTGGAAATTTCATTAAAACTTATTTGTTACATAATTAATTTTTTTATGTAATTTATAATTCACTCCTTCATTACATAGTATAGAACAAAGTCCCCTACCGCGTGTGTCTGTCTGTCTGTTCGTGATAATCTCAAAAACTACTGAACGGATTTTCATGCGGTTTTCACCAGTGGATATAGTGACTCATGGGGAAGGTTTTAGTGTATAATTTGTCAAGGTTTTTTTTTATAGTCAGGGCGGGACAGCGTCTGCCGGGCCTGCTAGTTATATCTAATTTTTAATATATTACGGTTACCGATTCTAAATTCTTAAATGAAAGTTTTAGATTTGCTTCCGCATTTTAAGTTATTTGCATTGAAAAAATTATAGCAAATAACAATATACAGATCACATAGAGAGAATCACATGGAGTGGGCATAACGCTTATTACTTATGTGATCAAATTCATTCATATCGAGTTACATTCGGAGTTGAAAAAAAAGTGTAACGAACTTCAATCCCGATGACGCGACGGTACCCTGAACGCACACATTTTTTTATTAATTAACTAGCGGGCACGGCAGACGTTGTCCCGCCCTGATTATAAAAAAATCCTTGAAAAATTATACACCAAAACGTTCCTCATGAATCACTTTATCCACTGGTGAAAACCGCTTGAAAATCCGTTCAGTAGTTTTTGAGTTTATCGCGAACAGACAGACAGACAGACGTGGTGGGGGACTTTGTTTTATACTATGTAATGAAATAGCTTACAAAATCAATCTCAGATTATTGATTTATTTATTGAATTGGTTCTCATACGACATAATCATTACATAGTATAAAACAAAGTCCCCGACCGCGTCTGTCTGTTCGCGATAAACTCAAAAACTACTGAACGGATTTTCAAGTGGTTTTCACCAGTGGATAAAGTTATTCATGAGGAACGTTTTGGTGTATAATTTGTCAAGGATTTTTTTTATAATCAGGATGGGACAACGTCTGCCGGGCCCACTAGTGTAAATATATTTAAAAAAGTATAATTAATCTGAATACATTACATAGAAATTACCTGTATCCTCATTAGTGGAGTATTAACTATATAGGTGCTGAATTAAAATGAACAATCGTAACGATCGTTCCCAGAAATTGATACCCTTAGACCCCCCATGAATTACGCACCTTTTAATGGGTTTTAAATGGATTCTAGAACAATATAAAAGATATATATGTTGGAACTATCACTTGTGGGGAATGTTATGGTTAATAGAAAAAATACATAAGAAAGTAACAAAGGAATTAGGACAGTCCTATAGTATTATTCTTATAACATGGGTACATAGCAAAATATTTCCCACATCCAAAACAAGTAAACAGACAATGGGTAATTAAAAATTTCTTCTACAACGTAATTAATATAAATGTTACCACATACTAATATTTTTGTAGAGGTAAATTTTGAGATGTTTGGATGTAATCCTAGAAACTACTTATATGATTGCAAAAACTCATTCGATAATAGCAAACTACATTATCCGTTAGTGTTTCCCGACAGATTTTCAACTCGAGCACTATGTTATGGTTTTTTTACGATGTTTTCCTTCACCGTATTTGTTTTCGTTCTACGACCATCACGACACGGTGTATGAACTCGTTATCAACTACTACAAGGGTTTTTTGGCGGGATCTTAGTGTGTCATGTAGTGTATCTTATCCATAACCTTGTGTTATTCGACTCTATATTTTGTAATACATGTTGTGTTTTACGTAATATAGTTCGGTTAAAATGCACAAGTGAAGGGCAAATAATGCCACGAAGCATGAATTCTGAGATTGCACAAAAACTCATTGGACAGTTGTAAAAAGGGAGCTACCTTTTTATTAGAACATTCAAATTATTCTAAGACATTTGCAATATTAGGTATTACATACTCAACAATGGCAATAATAATCTAGAAGATTGGTTGCCAAAAATAAAATCAGAGCAAAGTACTATAAGTCATCATCGCCATCATCATCATGGAAATTAATTCTAGAATATATAAACAAGTATTTACCTGGCTCAAGCGGATGCGAGTCTAGAGGTCTGTCGAGTAGCATATCTCCGAATATATCCTTGCAGTAGTTGGCTATCTTGGCTTGCTGCCGAGAATTGCAGTGGTTTTCGAAGCTCAAAACGACAGGGTAATCGGAGGTCTTGAAGGCACTCTCAGCGATCGCCTCAAGGACCTCCTTAGCACTGATCTCTGGTACGAAGGTGTACCCGTGGACGATCACCGGTTCCTCGGTACGACCGTTCCAAAAATCAAGTTCCACGCATCTGCAGCAATCATGTGAAATACACACCTTTATAGTTACGAAATAAATGAAGTTTTTGCGGGCAATTTTGTCATGTAAACTTTTTTTTTTATCCATAAGCTTGCATTATTCGATCCTATACTATATAATATTGGTAGCGTTTTACCTAATATAGTTCGCTTATTGTGCACAAGTGGATTATAAATAATAACTTGGACTGTAAATTTCGAAATGTCACAAAATTTTTCCGAAAAGTTCTACCAAGGGCCCATCGTTTTCTTAAAACACTAAAATGACTATAAAACTGTTTAATTTTTGTAATATACAACACGTTTGCATTTTAAAAATAAATGAAGTTTTTGGCGACAATTTTGTCATGTAATCTTTTTTTATATTCTATTCATAAATATGTGTTATACGACCCAATACTGTGTAATATTGGTAACGCTTTACCTAAAATAGTTCGGTTATTGTGCAAAGTGGATTACAAATAATAACATATAACGTAAATTCCGAAATGTCACAAAAACTTTCTTGAAAGTTTTAACGCTGGTCCATTATTTTCTTAAAACACTGTAATGACTACAAAACTGCTTAAGTTTTGTAATACACTGATGATAGCAGTACTCGTTTCTAATAACTATGATACTCGATAAGTCCAACGAAATAAAATAAATATGTGAAAAATACTGAAGAGGACACAAAAGGTGGATGGATGGAATGGACGGAAGAGGATAGAGATGTAAGTAAAGAAAGTAGGGTGTTATTGTTTCTTCCTACTGCAGTATATATTATATTCAATGATAACAAATACTGTTAAAACATTACATCTCTTATAAGGATTGGGTAGTTATTGAGAGTTGTGATAATGAGAGTTTATAAGACCTAATTAGACCAAACAAAATATAAATTGTTAACGATATTATAGTATTCAGAATCGAAACCAACGAGTTATCCTTTTCGATAAATACATTCTGCGATTTCAAAGTATATCACTTTTTAAAGGTATTGTAACAAATACTTTTATTTCTTTTGGAAGAGATCAGGTATCGGAAATTATTTTTTTTTTTAAACCGAACTGGAATCTACCTAGTGCACATATTCAACAAAGTATACATGTATGTGTTTTTTTTATATCATAATCTGAAAGACGAAAGTAAAAGTTTTTATTGCTAAGTTTATTGCATAAAGTTTTGAATCCCAACTGATTCTGCGACGTCACCAGTCGTCGCTTATATCGTACTATATATTATAATTTGCACGTATATTAACATCCAGTGTTTACGTCATCAATTAAATGCACATACGGATGAGATTTAACGCCACGTGACAAAATTATAGCAGTGAATCTCATGAAAAACGACCCAATTAATCCGGTCGACATCATGCGAAGGTCACCGGAGACAGTTTCCAGTGGAAATCTCTTGAACACGTTGCCAAGTGTCCACTTCAAATATTTATAATAGTTCGCCGTATCAACTAAACGACTATAATAGAAAAACTTTCCATTCAACACGCATACTTAAGATTTTTGATGTGAAAACTTGTTTAGGCGCGTTGAGCGCTATTTTTGGCAGGAGATAAACTTGTGATTTTTTTTATATCATAGCGAGGCAAACGAACAGGTGGGTCAGCTGATGTTAAGTGATCACCGTCGTCCATAGACACTAGCAGCACCAGCCAAGTCGCAAGTGCGTTGCCAGCCTGCGTTTGGGTGAATGGGGAAGAGGAGGTGGTCCTCCGGCGCTCTCACTGACCGAACGAAACGCAACAATGCAAACACTGTTACTTCACGTCGGTTTTCTGTGAGAGGGTGGTACTATCCCGGGCGAGCTGACCCATTCATGCTGAAACCAGTAATAGCTTCAGCGTGGCTCTACCACCTACAAAATGTAATATATAATGTAATTTCGCGTCATGACATGCTACGTCAGCATGACCGGCCGTATTGTGCTTGCGTGGCTTTCGTTAGACTAGCGACGCGTAGTATAGGGGCCTGCTTACATGTATTAAATTGATATTTTACAGCTCATCATACCTTTGATTGATCAATAGATTTTATAAAAATGTATATAATTATTGCTCCAAGTAGCAATATATATGAAAACCACAATAATGTTAATAATTTCAATAAACAAATTCTGAAACTTAAATATTGTCATTCACACTATAATCTATACTAATATATAAAGCTGAAGAGTTTGTTTGTTTGTATGTTTGGTTGAACGCTATGATCTCAGGAACTACCAGTCCGATTTGAGAAAATCCTTCGGTTTTAGATAGCTCATTTATCGAGGAAGGATTTCGGCTATATATCATCACAGTAAGACTAGTAGAAGCAGAGCACCAATGAAAAATGTTTCAAAATCGGGCACTTTTTTCCTTTTGAGACATTTCGTTAGCGTTAGTATTATATACGTTGTCATGGTAACGTGGTAAGTTTCTATCGCAAACATTTTCAAAGTTTATTTTGTTTTCCTATGCAAAAGTTTATACTACTATTATTTCCATTTTTTTATTTGTTCTCTATTACGTATTATAAAAATAAAAGTTTGTGTATGTACAATTAAAATAACAACTTTTTGATGAATGGATATGGCTACAAATGACCAAAAAAAATTTTTTTTATACTTTGTCTATATTTTTATATTTTGTCTGTTTGTTTGTTTGTTCCGGGTAATCTCCAAAACGGCTGGACCTATTTTAACGGGAATTTTACTTTTACTGCCAGATAGCCGAAATTATAGCGGTTGACATATTCTATTTTATTTGTCCGCGGCTTCGTCCGCATTGCTATTTCCAAAATGGATAGACCGATTTTCATGGGGTATTCAATGGTAGATAGCAGACCTCATAAAAAGTCATTTAGGGTTTTTATTCGCCGCAGTGGAATATCCGTAATGCTTGAACTGATTTTCACGGGACTTTCACTGGCAGATAACTCACCTTATAAGAAGTAACTTAGACTATTTTATTTTGTTACTCAAGACTTCGTCCGCAATAGTCTACTATCTCCTAATTGGTTGGACCGACTTTCACGGCGCTTTTACAGGCATATAACTAGCGGGCTCGGAAGACGTTGTCCCACCCCGATAATAAAATGACAACCTTGACAAATTATACCTAAACCTTCCCCATGAATCATCATTCTATCTACTGGTGAAAACGTCATGAAAATGGTAGTTTTTGACTTTCATTTTAACCGACTTCGAAAAAGGACGAGGTTACTATGTTCGGTTGAATGTATTTTTTTAATGTATGTTAATCGATATTTTCCTCAATTGTGAACCGATTTTAATGATTCATTTTTTATTTGAATTGGTACACTATGTAGTGATTAACTGCTACCTGTGCATTCGTCCGTGTGAAATTGATCAAAAATATGTTACAACCGCGTGAGACGTATGCCTTACTGGACTCCAAGAATAAATATACATAATTGAAGGTCATATATTTGTATGTAATATAAATTATATCATCTTTTTGGTCAATTTGGCGGCCATATTATTTTATTTACCGCGTTTGCTTCTACATAACTCAGTGATTATAACAACGTATAAGAATAACTTAAGTATATCGACAATACGGGCATATTATATCTATATAATAAAAGATTTAAGATATATTGTTCGATAATGTATAGCTTATAATTTTCATTACTTTCTTATATAGTGTTAGTGAGCCCTGAGTTTGGTACATAGTAGGTTGAAGTTCCAATTATGTTGCTGATGATAAATCCCATCCCATTCGATATACTATTAGTATTCATATATCTAATGTACACGTTACATGTTACAGTAGATGACGTTCGTATCGTAGTTACAAATGTTTTTGAAAAAGCGTTTCTGTAATGTACACACTAACTCACAATTTTACATTTCTTTAATACATTTTTTAAAAGCGCGTGCGGGGCCGCGGGTAACAGCTAGTAAATATATACATTCAAAAAAGAACACATTTATTTTATCGTTTTGAGTTTTTACTTTTGTCGGCAGTCTTTATGACTGCCTCGATTTTTTTTAATATCGTCACGGTATAAAGGTTAATTCAGTAAGGGGCAAACGTTAAATGCACATAAGCCAATTAACATTTCCATCATGGACACGCTACTTCGCACTTCCGCCTGGAATTGTTTTCGCAGCGGCCAAATTTGCGCGTGGAATTGTTTGGCCGCTGCGAAAAGAATTCCAAACGGAAGTGCGAAGTAACGTCTACCCTAATTTTTAGCGTTGAATTTCCGCAAAGTAACGCTTGCATCAATCAAATATCCGTCGTCGACGTTCATTTTAGTATACCTAATCTTAGTAAGACTGAAAATGCTAAAATATTCAAACTAGAAAAGGGATTGGCTATTGGAGTACCTACAACTGCCAAAACAGACCTATAGGTGATTGGAGGTGTGTGGTAGTGCAGTAGTGTGGTTGTGGTGTAGGTGTGTTTTATTACGTAAAACTAAGTCTATTAATTTTATATATCATTTTATTTTTATTCTTCATTAACTTAGTTACATTTAAGCACAATTTAACTTGACGTTAATGTCACCAGAAATTAAACACATTAATTTTTGGGAGGATCTCAAGTAAACTACCAGAACACATCTAAAGGTGATTTAGATATGGGATTTACAACTTGAAAATAGTAACAATGCTCACATGATGCTTGCCTTCACCGAGAGTTCCGACTCATTCGCAAGAATTACCTACATAGTTGTCTACACCTATCAACGTGGTGTCTGAACACGCTGACTGCTGACCCATCATCGCTATCATCTACATGTATTATACACATTTCTATATTGTCATCCACAGTATGACGTATCTTTGTTATAATGACGACCCATCCCGTCATCTTGCAACACCACCCAACGATATGAATATGATTCAACAATAATTATTTTATAATATAAGCCGCAAAGAACCTGATGCTCAAAACAGTGGCTAATAAAATCTGAATGTATTAAGTCTAATTACTATCTTAAGTCGCGTCGTCATTGAAATTACAATAACTTTTGATAGACAAAACAGATTTTAATGAAAAAAATAAATGTTACTTGAAAATATGCTTCATGATTTTCTTGGTTTTATCATGAATACAATATTTTAGCAGTGATGCGTGTTCAAACAAACAAACAGACAGATAGAATCTAAAAATGATTGAAATGTATTTTATTACTATTTTCTAGATATCTGCAACAATTTTTTTACGAAGAACAAAGTTTTTATAAAAAAAAGTACAGACTCGTTAGATCTACATTCTTATTATAGGTATAGGAGAAGATGAAGTAAACACTTTAAAAAACATTACTTTATAAAAAATTACCAGAACTTAGACGTTATTTATTTAATCGTATGAGTAAATAGAGTATCCGTCTTCTATTATCGTCGATTGATTGATTACTCTATTGTCGCTGCGAGGTTCAATTTATGTGGAACAGTGCAGCGGACAAAAATTTGTTACTCTTTAGCACTATCCGGGGAGCACGTGCAGGGGAATGAGAGGTACATTTCCTGCAGACGCGAATAACATCAGCCCTTGACCATAGTTAGGTACCTACAATCCTAATCAATCTTTTTGGCCGCCCTGAATATAGACGTAATGTCGGCCTTGCGAATAATATGGTTACGAGTTTAATACAAAGCAAAGTTAACACTTCCTATAATTATAGGGATCTAAAATTGGCATTTTTTTCATTTTAAGGTGTCCCGCTGTTATACATACAATATAATAGGTATTTATACCTAACTTTGTGTTCTGCGCATCTATAGCGGTTAGAACGTTTGGCGAGGATTTTTTTTTCGAATTGACTATGATATCTGCCTGACGGGTACTCACAGCTTTAACGAACTACGTTTGGCGAGGACTGTACCTAGTCTTGGAAGGTCATAAACCTATCAATCTCAATCGCTATATATTTCTAATTCGATTTTAAGGGATTCTCTTGTAATCTTTCGACTTACATCTTCGAAATCCAGGGTCCAATGCTAATGAGATTAAAATAAGTGCATGCTTGAAAATATCCCGTTTCCAATATATATTTTTTCCCCAATCTGATCATAAATGGCAAAGTTTAAAAGTAACAAACCTCCGCTTTTTTTTAATTCGCATATCAATAACGCACCGTAAAGAGTTAAAAACAACGTGAGAATAATAAATTACATAACGGCCAGAAACTTTCCAAAACATTTACCTACATTTATTTTCATCCGCTTCACGAGGCAATTAGGGTCGATGCAGACCGATAATACCGATATCTCAGTACTCGATACCGCACTAATTGGTAATGCTATTAAAAATCCATCGGGCACATTATACTGATTTTATATACAAATTAGAATCGATAACGGCATAATTAGAATGACAACGTGTTTGAAATTAAAACACGCTGCCGGTTCGTGCACGCAATCGTGATTATATCACATATTTTAGGCATTTTTTTTTTTTGATAATTTTTCCATCCTATTTAAAGCGAACGATTTCTATTATTGAAAGGAGTGCGTGAATATTCGATAAACCTGTCGCACAACTCATTTGTTAATGTTATATCTTCTGACGGGTTAAAATGTACGAATGTAATGAAACCTCACGTGTACATTTTTTTGGGTTTGTTTCCTTAGATAAAACTGGATTTTGAATAATTTTGATTTTCGATTTTCTATAAACAGAAACAACGGATAAGTCGACAAAAGTTGGAAGTAAAACTAAAAATGAATTAAACCATTGCACTTGGATAAAAAAAAGGATTGTGTGGTTTTATGAAACCACGGTAAAAGTGAAACTTTTTTTCACACTACAGACATTTAACTAATAATAATCTATACACTACACGGTCAGCTGCTGCGAACTATAGGCGCCGCCATATTGGCCCTGGCTGCTCTGACGAGCGCCTTTCACTTTATCCCTACTCCGCGGCCGACCATCACGCGACATGCAACACACAGACGAAAAAGTTTGAGACGATGTAATAAAAGTTTCACTTTAAAAAGCCCATTATAATCGGACCAAAGATCGGCCACAAACAGTACAGTTCAGTTAATATAAGAGCGAATAAGAAGCGACAACCAAGAGTTATTCATTAATTGACAAAGCCTATAAATGACGTAATATCACGGTACAACCCTTGGGAGAGGAGCGGTTAAAAACAAATTGTAGGTGAGAAAATAAATTAACCGGGAACGAAGAAATACTGTACTGTAAAGAGCCGAACTGTGCACGCCTATGTTAGTGATAGTCGACCTGTTTACAAAATTTTAGTTTTCCTGCCTACGTAACTTTCATAACTTTAAAAATTAAACGCGAATGAAATGCGGGCTCCTGTATTTTAGATAAAATCGCAGAGAAAAATGATTGCTGTAAACGAAATTGCGGCCATAATTAAGTAGTTAAAAAGTGGAATATTCAGACCTGCAGCCCGCCAGGAGACTCTGCCTGTATATTTCGACACTGGATTTCCCGGTGATCTGATGTCCCGTGAGGTAGGTATTGTGCGAACTGTTTATAAAGTAATGCGCAAGCGGCTGGTCCATATCGTCGCATAAGTCCAATTTGTTGGGCGCCACTATCGGATTATCCTCCGACATCAGGAATCTGAAATAAACTGGTAATTTATCATTTGTAGAGCAAATATCGACTTAAAAAGAGGTAATTCTTTAGTTTTCTTGTAAGTTATAGATGTTAACACAGAAATACCCGCCCAGAACAATATTTAAAGAACATAGACAAAGTAGAAGCTCGGGTTAAACTCGTACAAATAAAAAGGCGTGAGGAGTCTATGGACTCCCGGTTGAAACGAAATTCCTTTCGCTTTTTGGTAGACGTTTGCTAGATAGTCATTATAATTAATTTAAATTGAAGAATTTACGATAAAATATATATAGTATGTATAACATAAATAATAATAAATTAAACACTGGATGTTCTGAGATAATTAAACTAATAACAAAAAAAACATTAAGAACTGTATAAATCTTGGTTTATAAATAATCCTTTTTTTAATTTTAAAAATAAACATTAATTATTTTATACAAAAGTAAAAGTTAAAATATATTTAAACGGTTGAAAAATTTGTGTGCGGCGATGTATATAGTCCACACACGGTTGTAACTATAGCCAGAAGTGTCGGAAAAAAGTCTTATCACACTTTTGTCAGTCTAACTCCCATACGCTCAGAGGGTGTATGTAACGCGCGATAAGGAACTTCGTTCCAAAACAATATACCAACCTCAGAAACCCATCAAAAGTTAGCTGCAAACGTTGCTGGTGATACTTATTATGCTCGTAGGCCTTTATCAGGTCTTTCGCGCGCTGTAAATCCGCATACGGATGTAAGATCTCGTTCAGACGCGGATCTCTCTGTACGTCGTTTAGGAAATCCACTAGTTGTGTCGCCGATAAATGTGGTTTACCGTCAGTACTGAAACAAAGATGTTAAAGTTAAATACTTACAGGTATATCGAAGAACACTATAAAAACAAGGTAATCGTATACGGCTTCCTGTTGAAATGTCTACGAATACAAATTTGCATGGCGGTTGATTAAATAGTAAAGAACTTGATTTAGTATTTATATAAAAACGGATACCTTCGATACGGAATATTCTTGAAAGAAACAAATTTCATAGTGACCACTCAAACTTTATTGAAGTTTATCAAACTCCGATATATATACCTACACATCCATCTTTACTTTCATAAATGTAATATAATGATAAATTAATATAACTAATAACGCATTCTCATTTATGATATAAGCGCCAAGTATATTTCGCACTAAAACTCATAAAAGAAAATTCATATAGAAACGTTCCTTTAATATATGACATTTTTAACGCGCGAGATTACCGATGCGTAGTATACCGGCCTGTGTACATTTCATATTGATATTTTAAGCTTGTGCAGCTGATCATATGTTTGATTAATTAATAAACCGTATAAAAATGTATATAATTATTGCTCCAAGTGCCATTAGGTCTGAAAACCAGACCTATGTGAATAATTACAATTTACAAATTATGAATTTTAAATAATTGAGACTATAATTATATTACCTAAATTGATCTCTTCTGTACCTATCGGGAAGTCAAAGATATACGATGACCATTCAATACACTACTAAGCAAGTCTTTAAGATTTATTAACTTTCTGTTATATTACCCAAAATGGTCACTGATAAGACCAATCCACCGCTTTTGCTCAACTTTTTTCAATGCATGAATATCTAAATCCAGTATGAATTAAGTTTTAAAGGACCTCACTTAGACATTTTAATAGGGCGACGAATGTAAATCCGGAAATAACTGGGAAATGTACCATGCAATTAATTGGCATATATACCACTCATGAACCGATTTCATTACGTACATATATTTAAATTATTGACTGTAGTACCGAGGTTGCCGGTTTTATCACTAGAGCGAAGAATATTGTTAGAAAATTATACTTGATAATTTCATCTCCCTGAATTCATCTGCGGACTATTTCTGATTATCTGGTCAATTATCGTTTGCATACATAACACATATAGAGGAACTGCTTGGGTGTTTGACCTGTGCTATTAAATAAAATTACAGCATCTCCTAGTCTGTAAAAACCTAGACATCATTATTGGGCATAGGTTTTCAAACAGTCTGTACTAAGGGAACAAGATATAACAAAGTGCATTATAGAACACCTGCTGGCTGTATAATTTGTCACCCAATTTTATTTGATCGTATGAAACATTTGCGCATACGTTTAACTCTCAACGCGTGTGTGTAATAATTCACGTCAACTTATCTGTGTGAATTGCGTTCCCAGTAATACTCTCATCTACGAGCTGGAATAAACTAAATTTATTACTGGTCTGGCCTGGTTAGGGTTTAGTACAATGATCTCCATACTCCAAAGAAGTAGACCAATATTGAGCCGTATGGATTACGGCCTCAGGTTTTTATCGTGTTACTAAAGTTATAGTTCGATAACAATCTCATTTGATATTTAGCGACGAAGCTGCCAAAAATAACACGGTAGATGTCGGGGAAAAAACAGTGTGTACATGCGGAGGAAGTGATAGGAAGTGAAAAGTGCCAAAGAAGGAAGTGAAACTTCTTTGGCTTATATATATTAAATTATATGTATATGAGAATGCTCATAAACTATGTACAATACGAAGTCGCGTAGTATAAATACTTAACTATACATTTACTCATTTTAGTATACTACTAAGTCCAGACAGACTCTTATACATACTTACACATACACACGCAAATACATACCTACCTTATGTTGAACGCCTAACGCGTAACGAAATTTTTGTCCCTACCGTGCCATGAGAAGTTTAACTTAAAAAATTGGACGACGAAATTCACGCTACTCGATTTAGGTAGGATGTATCTGTAAGTACCTGGCGATGGATTCTGAACATAAGAGATTCTAGCTAGCTAAGAAACCAATGGAAAATACCGTTCCCTTGTACTATGGTGACATCACGATTATAAATGGCAATAACGAATACCAATAAAGAATTAAGTTGATTTATATTGTAACAATTGTTGTTATAGATTATCACCAATTATTATGTTATTGGCTAATTTGTTGTTATATACCAGGTGAATGTTTAGACAGTAGCAATATTTATGGAGGATAATCTACACTCGATTCTCGTTCTAAATCAATTTAAAAAATAGGTGCTAATTATTTGACCTAATTATCTAGAAACATACCAAAATTATACTCAATTCTCTAAGCGTCTATGTTAAAGCACAGTGCCAATGACCGTCGGGTGAAGTGAAAGTGAAGCCAACCAACTAACAAAGGATAATTTTTCGAAGTTTGAACAAACAAAAGGGTTTATTGTCCGTTTTATTATCTAAAGTTAATAACTCCGGATCGCCGCTCACAGGTCTTATCACCGGTCATTCAACCTACGTTTATTTAAGTCATTATCCATACTTTTGAAATTCTTAGAACAAACTTTACCTAAGGTTCCCTTCGTTGTCAATTAGTATTTGTTTTGATATTATTATTGTATGTGTTAAATGTGACCATGAAGTGTCATATCTAGAATACTGCGAGTGTCTAACCTTTCACCCGGTATATGGTTTGTAATGTATAGCAATGAAACGATAATGATATTAATATTCATTATGAAACGATAATGTCTCAGTAGTTAGTAAGCCCGTCTGGATTACCAAGTTGTAATATCTATCACTAGGCATCAATAGGTGTGTTTTGGCAGCTACACTTGAGAGTCAGTATCCCTCTATGTTTAGCGTGTTTACCAGCTTCGACCACTGAAATTGTGGTCAAACGTTTAGGTTTTAACCTAAAGGTATTAAAAACATTGATCGTGTCGTGACTTTTAAAGTCAGTAATATGAAATGCTCTCTGTTTCAGATCTAAGGTATTGTTACATATTGCTTGCTTGTTCTCGCTCGTCGAACCGACCGACTATTGCCATTGTCGCTAATAAAAACAGCAATGGACAACCGATAGCCGAATTATGTCTTAAATCACTTCTTGTCCATTACGAAGGAATAATACATTACTTATTAGTTATTGTAATAATGACCTGTAGTCCGGTGAAGCTGTTAAGACCGTGCTAGGTCAATAATAGCGTAGTCAATTTGAAAAAAAAAATAATAATAATAATAACCACATTTTCTTCAAGAATTCACAAAAAATTACTTAAAGAAAATAGGTCGCTATCAACTATAATATAATCCAGGCGACGTTAAAAACAAAATGGCCGTGGAAAAACCGAAAAAAAAGGTAATTATACTTCCATTAACAGTCGTAACTCATAATACAAAGTGCCGTACTTAGATACCAGTTTTAATTGTGATTTATATAGTGTCAGGCCGTTGATAAGTTTAACTCGACCCCTGCAACACAGCGAGCCGGCAATTATGACAAATTGTTCGCGCGACATCTGCGACCTTTTTTGTGAGTCTGCAATTATGTCATTTAATAAGGCGCCAACGTCTAATCGAGATACACCTGTGACCTCGACTGTATATTTATAGTAAGTAGCACGACAAATTAACAGCACCGTATCTGACGGTACGTACAATGGAATTCAAAAATAAACACAATCATTATCATCTTCTTCTTACCCTTATCCCACCTAAGTAGGGTCGGAACAACATGTTTTCCTCATCCACTTTCCCCTGTCAGATGTCACATATCATTTTTCACACAATTCATTTACACCTTTTTCGGTCATCCTCTACTCCTATAGTCGTCCACTCCATACTCAAAACTTTTCTTGTTACATGACTTTCATCTTTTCTCATAATGATCGAAATATATAAATGCATCAGCAGACGTCGCTACCATGCCCAGCATGCACTTCACTGATAGGCACACACAGGCTGATTCCAAAACAGTAGAAAAGAAGTAACAGTTTACCTCTATGTACATGATGGCGTTTGGGACACTCCTAACCGTGTCAATATGACGGGTGTTACAACCGGCGCATAGACACATTTACCAAATACTACCATGTTTTAACATTAATATCTGTAATATATTACAGGGTAACATTTTTATTAAAAAAATATAACAAAATGCCGTCGTCCCGCGGTGTTCCCAAGCGGTCACCCATCCAAGTAATGACTGCGCCTGACGCTGCTTTACTTCGGTGATTGGGCGAGAACCGGTGTTAACAACACTCTATTCAACACAGTGTTTACCCCCACCATTTTTCGTAACACAAAAATATTGCGGATCAGAATTTCAAAACCCTTTCATAAGAAATGTAATTTAGAAAATCCAAAAAAATATGTAAATAAGGCAGCATACGTGAATTAATACGATATTTAACCTGTGACACGAAACGCCAATTTGAAAACCACGAACTTAGGTGGCAAGTTCCGTAGAGTGCGGCTGATAATTGCGTAAATTAGTACGCTGTGGGAGCACAACTTAATTAGAGGCTGCTTTATCGATGGATGTCTGTCGTCGAGTAATGAATCGATATCGATTAGTTAACAGCGTGGGTGCACGGAGGCAGTCGCAATGTGAATCTACTTCTATTCCTACGCTCGTACTTTAGAAAACACCAATCTGATTTTCGCAGTCTGTAGACATCGATATCAGGCTGACTCATCACGCCTACGCGTAGGCGTACGGTTGACGCTAACCTCAGGAACTACTGTTACTAAACCAAAATTCTTTCAGTGTTAGATAGCTCATTTATCGAAGAAGACAATAGGCTATATATCATCACACGGAAACCAATAACAACGGAGCACCAATGAAGAACGTTTCAAAATCGGGGCTTTTTTCCTTTTGAGATAGCTTCCGCTGCGTGCTAGCGTTAGCCCAAAGTATCTATTCCAGGCGGACGAAGTCACGGGCAGAAGCTAGTCCCCTGTTTCTCAGGCAATTAATTCTCTATTTTCTCTTCTGTTTACTAGATATTGACGACCTTAGCAATAAAAATAACTGGAAAAGTTCGTTTTTTACTCTTAAAACTGAAACTTGGTCAAATTTCGACCACTAAACGATTACTAGTTAAGTAGCTAAACGTACTACATCGTTCTTCCCATCACTATCTCGTCAGGGATCATTGAAGGCGAGAATAAATTTGTATATACAAAAAAAAAAAATTCAATACGCTGTAACACGGAAAAAAGCCTAACTATAAAATAGTGAAACTTTTTTAATTTTCTTAATCAACGAGAGATGTTCAGTTGAGTATTGGAAAGTAAAAAACCTATTTGTATTTCTCTTTTTTTTTAATTATCAGTCGTAAAACTAACGCAAATATAACGTCACCTCATATGTTAGAATCTACCAAGATGTCTACGCTACGTTGCGTGCAAAAGAAATAAACATATACATAGGTACATACAGACCTCGTCAATCTTTTTGGCCGTTCTGAATATAGCCGTATGTTCGTGCTTGCGCGTAATATAGTCAACAGTTTAATACAAAACATAGTAAAAATACTAATATCATTACATAGTATAAAACAAAGTCCCCTACCCCGTCTGTTTGTCTGTCTGCTCGCGATAAACTCAAAAACTACCGAACGGATTTTCATGCGGTTTTCACCGGTGGATAGAGTGATTGATGATGAACGTTTTAGTATATAATTTGTCAAGGATTTTTTCATAATCAGGGCGGGACAACGTCTGCCGGGCCCGCTAGTAGGTATACAAAAATTGGTAATAATTTACCTTTATTTATCTTTAAGTTGTCTGGATGTTATATAATACGTATTTATACCTACATTTGTGTTCTATGCAGCTGTCTTCAGATCGGTCAAAAAGTACGCCGAGGATTGTACATACTTACACACATAAAATCGAAAAATATTAATCTCCTGCTCAGCCGCGACAAATTGCACACTCATCGGGTACTTTTCCTTCCTATCCTTTTTTTTTACAGTATGTCTACAAATACTTATACTCACACATTGTTGAAAATCTTCTGAACTTCGGATCGCTGCGTTAGACTTTTGTAGAATGCGAAGAAGTCCTCGAACTGGAACTTGCACTGGCTGATGGTGTCGTTCTTCCCCGTAGGCAGACCGGACTCGCTGAGGGCTTTCTCTACGCGCTTCTTGTCTTCTTTGTTTTGGGCGAAAAGTCGAACGATACTATAAAAAATGTTATCTTTATTGTAACGAAACGTAATTTGAGGTTCCACGACAATCACGACCGTCGTATATTAGGTATATATCACCATAAGACATATTCAGGCGTTCAGGATATATATATTTCCTAAACAAACAGCGTGATAAGGATTTGTATTCAGCTGAGAGCGACAATCAAGTACCTACATGTATACAACCGTTTTAGTTTTTCGTCTCATTTCGGAATCAGCCTCTATATATATCCATTAGGCGAGATTGCCGATCTCTTATTGGTGGGTCGTCTATTGTTGTACTGAACTCAACATCAGAGCTCGTGCGTAGTCCGGTGAAACTGTAAAGGCCTTGCCAGGCTAACAGTGTAGTCAGTTGAGCAAAAAAAAGGTTCGTGCTGCCACTATACCGTTTTATTACAAACAAAATAATGTTTAAAAAATACTAGTGGGCGCCCAGTGGTCGACATTCGACCATAGTTCATTAATTTTTTAAGTTTGAACTTTATTGGGGTTCTTTTGTCAATAATCTATAATCAAAGGTTCTCATCATGGCTACTCAGTTATTTGCCACTTTTTTTTAAAATTATATAAATATTAAACCAAATGAAAATTGAAATTAATTATAAATTTGAAATAAAAAACAGGCGTTTACATAAGGTGGTAAGGCTCTCAAATTGTAAGTAAATATAACTTTACGAAAATAAAGAATTTTATCGCAACTTACGACACAGTTTTCAATTAATTTTACACGACATGGTTGATCGGGTGGTATTTCTGGATGATATTGAATTAAATGTAGTCTGTAGATTATGAGGAATAGTGATATGTCCAGTATCATCGTTTGGAAAAGTAATGGATACACAATAGAATCAAATGATGAATCCAAAACAAAGATGTTTTAATACTACCATTAACTTTTGAAAATGAATTCAATTTTGTTCAAAATTCATCATCAATTGTACTAAATATAATTGCTACATCAGGTTGAATTGCATCATGGTAACCGCGGAAATCTAAGTCATGGATTACTTTCATGAGCAAACAAATTTTCTTATTTTGATTTTACATAGTATTTTTTGGCTCATTGTTTATTGAAGTGGGTTCACCATATAAAAATACTAAACATTAAAATATTGACATTGACTTTGGTAATATTGCTTTACTCTTATGACAACATGAAGTGAAAGCAGTCCTGTCACCTAAAAATTTTGACATTCAATAAGACCAAAGAAAATAATAATAATTATTTCAGTGGTTTCATAAATTTACTAAAGATAAATTATTTATCAATTAATTATTAATGTATATCATGAATTTACATATTATATTATTATAAAATTAACCTACAATTTGACCAGTTGATTTCAAAGGCCACGTAAGGCATGCAACGTCAGTCATGTTAAAAATATTGAAAAGGTAATTGGAACGTAAAACTAAAATGACGGATGTCAATACGTCTTTCATTTACATGTGTGTATATGTTGTGTAAAATTCAGCAGTAGTGTGACTAATGCATATTTTAATTAATTTAATGTATTTCTAATTATTTTATTAAAAAAAATAGCTTTCTGCACTTCTCCTCCATATAAACTTTAACTATGCCAAATTTCACGTTCATCCGTTCGCGCAATTCACTTAAAAAGGGGTACAAAGTTTTGGCTTCACGTATTAATATATAAGATATGGTATGGTTTAATAATAATCTCATTTGATGACAACACATGACTTAATTTAATTGAAGATAATAAAGTGCTAGATACGATCGGGTTCTCAAATGAATTACTGAAAAACCTAGCGAAAGGTGTTTGACAAGAAGCTTCCAGGTTATAGTTAGTTCTAGACACGTTACATATAATATTTAAACTTCCGACGCGGATTTCGAATGGCTTACCACTAAGCCATTATCGCTTCTTCAGTATACATATAATTAAGAGTCTTCTAACTGTATATAGTTGTATTCCTCTGTAGACTTTAAACCTATTTTAAAATCAAAATAAGCCAATAATATATGTAACGTCATTATTTAAATTGTTTAACTCTCTTGAACTTGTTTTCTTCTCATGTTCTTTAGACAATTTAAATGTCTGTTTATTATTAGTGATTTCAATTTTATATTTACTTGGGAATGTTATTAATTTCCCATATTATTATCTTTTATTTATAGTTTCAGTTATTACATTTTACCTCAAATGCGCAATGTTTCTTTTAGTTTGTGGATTACATATTTTGTATATTACGTTTAATAAGTAGTGTTGCGTTAATGGATTAAAAACTAGTGGGTGGTATAAAATGAATAATAACTCGCTGTCACTCTCTTGTAGGTTTTAACTCGAGTAGTTACCCATTATTACTAACAATGAAATGTTTCTGCTTCCAAAAAGGTTCAATTAAAAGTCTCCTTAAAATATTATCTTATCTTTATATATAAATTTCTTCTGTACGTGTGTATGTCACTAAACTCCTCCTAAACGGTTGGACCGATTTTGATGAAATTTTGTGTGCGTGTTCCAGTGGATCCGAGAATGGTTTAGATTCACAATTGAATCCGGTAGGTGGCGCTGCGGTTGAATTTTAGATTATTTTTTTTATATCAAGGCAGGACAACGTCCGTGTATGTCACTGAACTCCTCCTAAAAAGCTGGACCGATTTTGACGAAATTTTGTGTGCGTGTTCCAGTGGATCCGAGAATGGTTTAGATTCACAATTGGACCCGGTAGGTGGCACTGCGGTTGACTTTTAGGATTTTTTCTTATTATCAAGGCAGGACAACGTCCGCGGGCCAGCTAGTATTGTTATAAAATCCTTACAATAAATCCAGTTTCGAAAACGACATTAAAAATACGTAAAGCTAAATCTTTATTACCTGTAGAGTCTTAGGAATAGATGTGAATAATATATTATATATTGCTAATTAATATTGAGTACAATAGACAACAATGTAATTTATCATCATTATGTAAGAGACTCACTGCAGGGCTATAGGCCTCTTCCCGAAGGAAGGTATGGGTATAATCACCACGCTATCCGACGATGTATTGGCGATTTCAAACTCCGATAAATCCAGTTTTTCCGACACATTATAGTATTACAAGAACATTTTTCAAGTTCAGGTTTCCTCACGATGTTTTCCTTTACCGTCAGCCGATATTGTTATCAATTTAAATTCGTAAAGTACGCGCAATCCGAAATATTCGTTGGTATCTTTTCTAAAGCATTCTTGAATCCATTTGACACTCATAAAAAAAATCATCAAAATCTGTCCACCCGTTTTGGAGGAGTCCAGTCACATACATACGGACAGTGGAATTATAGGTAATACATAAAGATAATATATTTTTGCGTCTATCATTTTATTTCTATACATAAAATATAATAAAAATAATAACAAAGACAGATATGCCGTACCTATTCAATCTTTCACGACACTACAATAATTTGAACAAACACTCGATTGTAATGCAAATACATTTATATTTTGCATGACAGATATAAATACTTATTCTAAATGTGCAACAATGGCTATACCAACAACAATACAAAAAAAAAACTTGTACGTTCTCCTTGATGGTTACAAAAAATAATAATAATACTAGCACGCCAATGAGAACAGAATGAACTCGTGTGTAACATTACTCAACAAATGTTATGATGTCGTTTTCCTGGTCGTAATCGTGTGTAAATAAATACATAACCTAAACCACAAATTAGGAAAACCAGTTACATCATTCAGTGAACGAAAGCACCAGTTCATATGATTCGTATTACCGCCACGAAGTTTTGTCTATGCTCGCAATAAACACAGGTGTAAGAAGTCATTATAGTCAGACGTTACGGAACCGTCGGGCTGCGTGACGATAGACACGAAACGGTAACTGGAGCTGTGGTTTTTGCACACATCAAAGGAACGTAACGAACGCTAATATCGATTCATTATTGTAATATCATAAGTCATGGCGGTCTAGTGGTTTGACCGGTGGAATATCAACAACCCGATGTCCGCCGGTTCGAAGCCCGGCATGTACCAACAAATTTTTCGAAGTTCGCGTACATTTACTAATTTAAATTATTGGTAACACTATTTTCTGACGATGGAGGAGAACATCGTGAGGAAACCTGAACCTGAGACGTGTTCTTTTAGTACTACTCTACGTGGGAAGACATAGAACTGTAGATTTCTCAGAGTTTGAAATCGCCAATACGTCGTGGGCAGGCACGGCGATTATGCGCATACTTTCCTTCAGGAAGAAGATGGCTCTATAGTGGGTCTCTTACAAGCTGATGATTTTGGAATGTCGAACGTGTGGGAACGTTTAATTTGCGCTTTTATCGGATTTCATTTTGAAGTTAATATTGTCGCGCGATAAGTAGTCAAGTTTCGTCACGCAGGTATGGAAGTAACATTATGGCGTAATAAAAGACAATCGCAATCTAAATACAAGTGTATGATGGTATATCTGAGGTCGATTAACTGGAACACCTTTAGACCAATTACCATAAAAATACGCTCACTAAATGATTTGATGAAGAAGGAATACATGGTATGCAGTTTACCAATACCCCGCATTAGATACCGCTGTAATGCATAAATTTTTATACCGTTCAAAGAATCACCCCAAATATAGATTCATATAGATATTTAAACACGCAGAATTTCTACACAACACCATTTTAGGTATAACTCAACTATTTATTACAACAAATAGAGACAAACGCGTATGGAACCGCGGGCACGTCTAGTATTCTATACACATAAACTCATATTACTTCATTCTTCTCATATAGCCTCAACGATTAGTATGTTCGGACACCGCGTCAAAAGATGTACTGTGTGAAACTAAAACTTTAAAACTTCCGGTGATAGAAAATATAGTGATGAGGCCATAGCATGGTGATAGGAACTTGTCTAAGTCAGTCTAGCCAGACGACGCTGGCTAGACGTGGTGAAGGCAGACATAAAGGAGATCCACCTCACACAAAAGGATACCGAAGACTGGGCAAAGTGGAGGAAGCTAAGTACGAAAGCGGACTTTGGCCCCAGACCGGGATAGCGCTAGATAGAAGAAGTCTAGCCAGGCGATCTACCATCCTCGAGTTGAAAATCTGTCGCCAAGCACCTATTGGTGTGATCCGGCAGCTGTACTTGAGAGCCAGTCAGCTCTTAGACTACATGATCATTTAACATCAGATGACATTGTGGTCAAACGTGGTCTATAAAGTATAAAAAAAACATTCAAACAATCGACCTTAAAATCTGTGGAGACTTGAAATACAAAGCATTTAGGATAATATTAACTTATTGATTAGCGGCTCGGGGAAAAGAGAAATAGGAACGAAAATGTAGGTCAACCTAAAAGTTTTCATACGGTACCGGTATTCATATTTTCAACGATATTAAATATAACCAGTGATCAACCAGATGTTAATTATCAAAACCCACTAAGTGTCAGACGTATGTGTAAATATTATAATAATATCACTCAATTACGTAGTTTATACAAGCGAGATGAAATAATAATTAAGAAAAATACAGAAGCATAAATGGAGGCGAACCAGCTGTTGTCACTTATTTGTGAACAGAAATTCATTTTACACATACCAATCTTCCAGCGGTTCTCAACCTCCATGTCGCGACATATTGGTGTGTCGCAAGCACCTGTCGAGGGTGTCGCGAGGCTTACAAACAACTTTGTACTATTAAAAATGTTGCATGTGTAAAGTATGTAAGGGTGTAGCGAACTTGTAAAGAGTATGTTAGTGTATCGCTAAAGGTTGTAAAAAGTGGTAAAAAGGTTGCGAACTGCTGGTCTATGCTAAGACAAGCGATGGCAGATAAAGCGCCTCATAACTTTCCTTTTGTACTGACGCCATTACTACAGATATGTTACGTATATTCGACTTGTTTGAGATTGATACTTTCATTGAAACAGAAAGTAAATTAATACGCCTACCATTAATATTAATAGCAATATATTTATAACTAGTTAACTAACATAGTTAATTAATTTCTGGGCGATATTGAATTAGGATGTACTCTGTACATTACTACATAATCATTACAACAAAAAGGATTACAGCGTTCCAATTCGAGAAAAATATAATTGCGCATAATATGGTGAGCGGCCATATCGAGCAGTCATTGGACCTGCTCTGTGATAAAAAAAACCATATAGGTAAATTATACATACACTCCATTTGTAACTATATCGGAAACTTTAACTTCTTAGCTAATTATAGCAAACGACGAATTGTATTTGCGAATGTTTCACAAAACATTCGCATTTCGGTAGCGGCCAATCAATTCCAGGCGGAAATGCAAAGTAACGTCCACTATAATATTCTATGATCTAATTAAAATCTTAATAATAATGCTTCTAATATCACATTTATTAGATATGAAACAGCTGCTCTGTTTTTCTAATCTCTTACCAACCTTATCTCATTTCCAACTGAAAACAAAATCGTTTACAAAATGAATTTAATACGCTGACAAACGTAACCGTAAATCAAAAAACGCAATAAAATCAGAACGTAAATCATATCTAATAATATCTAGTAGCTATTCATAAATCGGAAAGCAGCTGCACTATTATTCGCCGTTTAGAAAAAAATTAAAAGACAATAAAGATCAAAAGAATAGCATTTCATGAGGAGGTTAAAAATCCGAATGGCCTATTTCGCTGTGAATTATAGAATTTAAATAGATTATCGTCATTTCTCACATAAAACTAGTTTGTGAATACGCTTGAATAGAATATGTTATACTACATTTTCTTTTTCAACTCATGAAAAGAAAAATATAATGATAATAATATCTGTATTTTCGCGTAGTTCCCGCCGACTCTTGTAATTATTTAGTTCCTTATTTCCATATTCTTTACCCACTTCATTACTGTTACCATAGCTACGAATCCATAAGGCAACCATAAATAATACAAGTAGGACGTATGAACGACGATCTTTGCTTGTTTAGTGAACTAAATATGAAAACGTCGAAGGTGTGTTTTCTTGTTGGTATAGTGTGAACGAGTATACCAATTATATGACGTAAACGTGCCAAATGTTATGACTGCATAGGTCTAAGGGCCAAGTTGAAAAAAAATCGTATAATTTCTAACACTTCTAAAAGAAGTTGTTACCATAACTGAAAGGAATGTATCGATCGTTCATTCTACAGTACTGAGCGATAAACTTTAGTCACAGATGATTACCAACAAAAATGCAGAACGAAATTTAGGTTTTCGTTATTTTTTTTATTTTTTTTTCGAACTGACTACGCTATTGACCAAGCAAGGTCTTAACAGCTTCACCGGACTACTAAGGCGAGCGCTTAAGGCACTCAGCCGATTTCATTTTGACAACTAGCTCAAGGATGCGCGGCACACCTCGGCTTTGGCTGTTGCCTGATACATGCAATTCGCGACCTATCTGAGCTAACCTAAGCTAAGCTAACTATTCATACATATATGAGTTGTTGAAACATATATGTGTACCAAGCATACATACCTCAACAACTCTTATATATATTTCGTATCGGATAGTTTTCGTTATTATTGATTTGCTATATTACTATAATGAATAATGTAATTTCAATTCATTAATGTGGCTTAAACTTTATATATTCTTGACGTCATTGAGATACAACAGTGGTACTTTGTTTAATAGATATTTTAACAATATTGTCTCCAAACACTGATGAAATAAATCTCTTTTAGGACATCCCAACGACATCTCTCTATATCAAAATCACCGTAGCATACCTAAAAATAATCCTAATAATAGGTATTTGACAGGTGACAGGTGTCATATAGTACCAATATTGTAGATGAAATCAAAAACACTGAGAACAAAGACTGTTATGAAATATGCGGTAATCGCATCCCCGACATGAGTATTCACATAACCGTAGCTGTTTGTAACCAGTTACGTGAACACGTTTCCTTTATCCTTTTACAAGTGCTTTATAGCAAGCCTCTTGAAGGACGAATTTAAACTTTAGGTGAAGAAAAACATAATAATAGAATCATAGCTTCGCTTGAATAGTCTTTGAAAATCTATTGTCAAACACCCACCCAGTTTATTAATGCACTAACAGCACTCACAAACTAACTATCTTAGCCCAGCGCGTCTCTATCTTCCGTCGTATAAGCACTAAAAGTATGAGAAAGTCGTTAAATTTTTCATCGACAACTTGTTACTTACTTTTTGACAAGTATTTTTCCGGATTTGTCCGCTTTGAGACTGATCTTCGTGTGCAGCTTCTCCAAAAATCTTATGGTAGAATTGTTCAATTGGTTCAGGTTGTACGCCAAAGCGAACAGTTCCTCCGTCCACATCTGTTAACATATAAGTAAAATTACAAATAATTATTACTTATCTTTATATATATATTTCTTCTGTACGTGTGTATGTCATTGAACTCCTTCTAAACGACTGGACCGATTGTGATGAAATCTTGTGTGCGTGTTCCAGTGGATCCGAGAATGGTTTAGATTCACAATTGGACCCGGTAGGTGGCGCTGCGATTGACTTTTAGGATTTTTTTTTAATTATTATCAAAGCAGGACAAGCGGGTTATCCGGCGCTCTCACTAACCGAACGAAACGCAACAATGCAAGCACTGTTACTCCACGTCGATTTTCTGCGAAAGAGTGGTACTACCAAGGGCGAGCCGACCCATTCATGCCTCTCAAAACGTTTCAGTTATTTAAGAAGAAGGAATAAGAATAATCAGTGATGGGACTATCAAATAACAACTCAGATATTGAAGCACCAACCGCACACGCACGATGAATGAACGAGTTACGAGGCAATAAAACATCGCTCACACAGTCCCATCATTTGTATTTTATGAACACCGTACAACAACAGTGACCGAGTAGCTTCAGTTTCATGAGAAGCCATATAGATTGAAGTACCTAACAGCTAATATAATATTTATACGTCAGTTTTTTTTTTTCTCGAACTGACTACGCTATTGACCTGGAAAGGTCTTAACAGCTTCACCGGACTACGATTTTTATACGTCAGTGTTGGAAAGCATGCGATGACGAATAAACAAGATCCAAATATCGCAGTTCCTTTAAGATTACGACGTACTTAAAATCAAATTCAAAAACATTGCATTTACTTATATACGATAAAAAGAACTCTAAGAAAATTCCACTGAATTCGTACACCACTATTTTCTTTTGTAAACTCGAACCACGTCGGATATTATTCCTTCGCTCTTGTTCAATTTTCTTTGCTTTGTCTTTTGTTTCGTCTTTGTTCAGTTCACCCTCGGTCCGCCTGTACTACGACCTGGGGCTAGGTTCTTTGTTGTGAAGTGACTGCAACTATTTAAGTTTCATCTTATTACATTCACTATACGAACACTGAAGTTTGAGTGTAAATTGTTCATAAGAGATTATAATGGTTTCTATGCGGTATTAGTGATTTTATTTATCACTAGCCGTGCCCGCGACTTCGCCCGCGTGGAAATTTATGTAAAAAAGTAGTGATTAATAAAGTCACCTGAATGTATTAAGTTCATTTACGTATAGAATTTTCTCTCGTACTGCCGCGTCGTCGTTAAAATTATAATAGCTTTTGATAGAATGAACCGATTTTAATGAAACTAAGACTTAAATGTTACTCGAAGATATGCATTATATTTTCTGAGGTTTTTTATCGTGAACGCAGTACTTTAGCAGTGATGCGTGTTCAAAACAACAGACAGACAGTCATTTCTAAAAATGATTGAAATGTATTTTATTACTTATTCCAAGACACCTGCAACAATTTTTTTTTTACAAAAATCTAAAAAGTACTCACAGTTTACATTTACATGCTTATTATAAGTGTAGATAATAACAAGGAAAATGGATCTACTTAACACCGTAATCACATCTGAAATGTGACCTACAAACTAAACCCAATATTCCCGCGCCCTACAAAAAGAGATCGAAAGTGTCATACAAGATATTATATCATAAACAGATACTTTCATTGACAGAATTCGTTGGAGAGACTGTAACTGCCTAACCATAAAAGTTATGAATAGTGTGCATTACATAAATGAAACGTAACATTAAGTAATAGCATTGAAGCTCGTAAATAAATATGATATGTCAATAAGACACAAATAAATTGTGTCAGTAATCAGTCAGTTCTATTAACAAATGTATAAAACTTACAACATTCATAAAATATTCATAGGCGAGAAACATGAGACTTAACACAAATAGAAAGAAGGATATATATTAACGCGACACTAAACATTTAAATGTTCTTGGAGATCATGTATATTTCAAATTATTAGGCAGCCAAGTCAAAAAAGCAGATCTCATTAAAAGAATTGATTCTCTCAACGCTTATATAGTACGCCGAAGAAATATAGACCTAAATACGATTCCGATTGAAACTTAACTAGATAATCCAATTTTATCTCTATATTTTGCTGTACACGAATTACCGCAACTAAATGCTGGTACATAATGGCTATAATTAGACTACACTTTAAAACATTTATTACAAATGTGCTAATGTTCAATCGAAGGTTCTGGAATGCAGTTGATAATAAAAATATTTTCGACTGTCGGGTTATGTTTATATTGCTATAACATCGTCCTTATGCCTTATATTTAGCCATAATTTTACGTAAACACAAATGATACGTCATCCTTATCATACGTAACCAAAAAAGCTTGAGGAAAACCTAGAAAAGAATTTGAAACATTCCGTTTATAACAATGATGCTAGAAAAACATTACTTTCACCCGATTAAAGTAATGTTAAAATTATTGTTAGAACAGCAAAAAAGCGTGCAAAATTATTTCTATTGTTGAAATCTGCTCAAATTTCATCTGCAATTTAAATATCTAAACCTAATACAGTTGAAGCATCGAGTCTTTTAAACCTGTTGAGTCACTGTCAGGTGATGCTCCCTTTCTTATTGTTTTTATTTCTTGTTATTTCAGCAAGTCTATTTGATTTGTATTTACAACTTCTACTTAGTTTGTATTTTTGTCTGCTATTTATATTATTCTCTCTGTTGATTAAGCTAAGGGACTAATACAGTAATAAAAACTCCTACACCGATTAAAAAAAAACACCTACAAAGAATGTCGGTTCGATAAAGCGACTAAAGGAATTTTAATGTATACTGTTAAGTAAACTACTGCAGCGACACTCTGTGCAATTAATGTAACAAAGCAATGAGGTATTATTTCATCACCGTTTCTCTACGACAACAAATTAGTCAAAACTCCGCCGGTATCAGATATTCACTTTCCGCTGATGATAATTGATTAGTATCTTATACAGAATTTATTCTAAATTAGAAATCTGCATGATAACTCCATAATATATTAAATAAAATATAGATTAGTGATTCTGAGTATTACAGAAACATTCAATTTTTCGACTTTTACATATACATACTTCAAAAGAAACAAGGAAATAAAAGTACCGAGTAAAACTATCATGAACTTTTCTCAGCTATTTTATATCATCTTTTCTATATCATTTAGACTTTTTCATAAAATATAAGAAGCTGATAATCCACAATGAATAGACACAATGGACATCTCTACTTGTTACATGCAAATAGACCCCATTTTGCTCAACATACAAGAATTACCGTAGGCTTGCTACCAACTAAAGTGATTTTAAAATTATTATACATCCCCATCTTTAGAAAATATATCACGTTTTATCAAATTAAATTATATCAATATGTTATATACTACTTGTGTCCTTAAATACGGTTTGATCCATATCGCAACATTCCTAAACAAGATTTTTAGTATAATAATATAAAAATACTAGCGGACACGGCGGACGTTGTCCTGCCTTGATAATAAAAAAAAATCCTAAATGTCAACCGCAGCGCCACCCACCGGATCCAATTGAGTGAATCTAAACCATTCTCGGATCCACTGGAACACGCACACAAAATTTCATCAAAATCGGTCCTGCCGTGTAGATGGAGTTCAGTGACATACACACGTACAGAAGAAATTTATATATAAAGAAGATACAGTTTTGTTCCATGACAATTGGTTCCGCGCGCTGGTACGTTATATACTATACATTACAATACAAACTCCATAAATAATTCTCTCAATGTAAATGGAACTTTGAATTAACTTTTCAACTTCGAAAGCTCTCATACAAAATTCATTGCTTTATTTGCCAATTTGAATATTATGAACGTAGGGAGATTTAGTGGTTGCCGAGTATAAACATATTATACAATGGGTAAGAGGATAATCGATAGAAACTCGTTACTCGGTTTTCAAGCGCCATCAAGTGTCATTATGTGAACAATGCCTGCGCCACAAAAACAAAGGGATGCAAATTACTGCTAATTCACCACCGTCTAACCTATTTACAACGCTATGTACCTCTACACATATAGGAGTCAATGAATAATTAACCTACTGATGCACACCTCTCAGCACTGGATTTACAGGGGTGAAAATTTTGAGTTATTATAAGTAGCGTATTAACCCACTAAAAACATTTATGGGTATAATTAGACATTTTGTTAGAAGCTCTTGATAATGTATTGTTCCGTATTTTTATTAGGTATCTACATATATGTTAGCACAAATCCTTTTGCTATATTAGTTTATCAATTTAATTCACGAATTTACCTGAAGAGCTACGCTGAAGCTATTACTGGTTTCAGCATGATGGGTCGGCTCTCCCGGGGTTGTACCACCCTCTCACAGAAAACCGACGTGAAGTAACAGTGCTTGCATTGTTGCCTTTCGTTCGGTCAGTGAGAGGGACGGAGGCCCACTTCCTCCCTTCCCTCTCCTCTCCCCTTTCCCCCGAAACACAGGCTGGCAACGCACTTGCAACTTCCCTAGTGTTGTTAGTGTCTATGGACGGTGATGATCACTTAACATCAGATGACCCACCTGTTCGTTTGCATCCTATGACATAAAAAAGGAAAATGCATAGCAAACCGTCATAAAACCAAGTGCCAGTGTAGACTAGTGTCCTTATTGACAAGATCAGTGACCTAAGCCACAAACTCGGCTGAGGACCCCGAAGAAGTGGATCTCCATGCGCAGGTGAGTGGTGGATACATGTCCTCATAACTTCTTTTCATATACATGTATTTTTATTTTAAAAAATCCATTCATATGAACAGCATTATTTTTGTAAATGACAGTTAACAAAACGCATCAAAGCTCTCCTACATACGCCAAGACATATTTAATACAACTACTTCTAAAAATAAGCCTTACGAAATCATCAGTCTGTAAACTAGGAAGCTGGTAATTCTTGGGTTACTGTATCATCGATATTCTAATCAGAAATAAAAACAAGGAAAACTGTGGTTAATATATACGGAGCGACATAAACCTTGACCCATCACCGGATCTGGTATGTGCTCATATCTCAATACGCGTACTCTCGTCTCAATCGCTGGCACGTCACACCAAACTTTTGTAGCCAAATACAATATGCGAAATTGTTGAATCAAAGTTTCAGGAAATCTGAAATAGGATCTAAACCGTCAGGAAAACTAAATAATGGACTTTTGTAAATCGCTGCCGTTTTTGTAATTGCTTATGATGTTCACAATTGGTAACAGGATTAAATTTACTATGATTTTCACTTACGAGAAAACTCAAATATTTACAATTTTTACATAATTTGCATGTAAACCTCTACTCGACAATAGAATTTTTAATTTTGGGGGGCTTAAGCTAAACTTTTACGACGATATGTTTCATATAAAATTATAAAATGTGTCGTCAAAAACAAATATAACTTAAAATTGTGATGACCTGCAAAGATTACAACACCTGGTAATACTAAATCAAACACGGCCCGATACAACAAATTACTCTTACGACGAAACGCTGTCGCGTGTAACGCGTTTCATTTCCTCCAACGTGCCCATAAATAAGACAGGTATCTAGAAAATCACCGTCGTAAATCGCTTTTCTCCCCCATATATTCGTAAAAAACTGACAGATTTGAATAATGGCAAGTTATTATGATTGCAAAGGAAATAGGATAGTGTATTATCAATATCCTGCATGTTTCACAGTATTTTAAAATAATCTGTTTTATCCTGACGCACAACTCATTGTGTTTCGATTGGACTTCCCAATTGTTTCCAGATTTTGATGTTGTGTACAACTGTGGACCTTTGACGTGTTTAATAAGTTGTACCCTGCAATATTGCCTGCATTTAATATTTATTGTCCTCAGCTGCACCACACGGCACGTCCGCACAATAACTTTGTTCTCGTTTAACGTACTTTGTGACCTACAATTTATATAGTAATTCCTCAGCTCCTAGGGATCGTAGTATCATCATCCTCAGCCTGTAAGAGATCCACTGCAGGGTCATAGGCCTCTTCCAGAAGGAAAGTATGGGTGTAATCACCCACGACGTATTGGGGATATCAAACTCTGAGAAATCCACAGCTCTATATTTGTCCCACATACAGTAGTACTACAAGAACATTTCTCAGGTTCAGGTTGACTCATGATGTTTTCCTTCACCCTCAACCGATAATGTTACCAATTTCAATTAGTAAATGTACGCGAATTCCGAAAAATTCGTTAGAACATGCCGAGTTCGAACCTGCGGATAACGAAATAATATTTCACTGGTCAAATCACTAAGCCACTACAACTTCGTAGTGTCATGTTAGCTTATAAAGTTTATAGTATAATATTCCTTAATAAATATACTATCTAATCTAATTAGTCATTCGAGCTATTAGCGCTTTCAAATAATATGTTGAACTTTTCAATATAAATACGGATGATAATAGAATGTATTCAAAAAACTCACATTTAGTCGGATGACAGAAAAAAATTCTCAACTTGTTACGGCCTATGATTACTTATGACGCAATTTCCTAGTCACTAAACATAAGTCCTGTTCATGGGTCCGCCTTTTGAAAACAGATCGACAAAAAAATTATATCCAATTTACTATTTATTTTATCTAAACAATTCATGAGTTTTTTCAATCGCTTGACGACACTACCTAAATATTTTAATTTGTATTTTATATAATATCTTACTTTCCGATTCCCAAACTATGAAATTAAAGAACTAATAAAGTTATTTCAAGATTTTCATAATGAAAAATATGACAGGTAATTAAAAATAAACCCTGAGGTCTAATCATTTGCATATATGACATACAGAAATTATAGAGATACTAACCGTGTTATTACAAAAAAGTTAAATACGTATTAAATACTTGGTTTAAAAAGTTTCCTAATAAATGCACCGCGCTCACCCGAGGCCACTTCGCGTTATCCTTTTTCACAAGCCTAACCTAACGTAACCAAAGCGAGACAAAAGAGCAAGATGGCGAACATTCAGCGACCACGGTGCATTTAATATGAGACATTTTTAAAGCCAGGGTTCAATACGTATTTAACTTTTTTGTAATAACACCGATAGAGTTCCAGGAAGACAATTGAACTACAAACACTAAAACACGTGTCAGCACAAAAATTTTACTACCTACTTAAATCATACGAGCTTGAGATTCTCAACGCAGAATTATTAACAATTTTTAAAGCTAATATTCATATTTCTAAACTAGTTTTCGTGTGTTAATCGTTTTGTAGTTCAAATTGGGTAATAATAAAAAATATGGCTGAAACATCATATATTCGAAACCAGAAAAACAGCATTAAAAATTGGACGTCATTTGAATAACTGAACTGAATCCATAACTCGAAACTGATTAACAGAATAAACATAAAACGAGTCCATAACAAAGAAGTATTTATTAACAATTCGGCAGAAATAAGAATGCATAAAAGCGAGCCCAAATAAAAATATCTCCAGGTCTTGCAAACGATCACAAAGCTTCATCCAAAAATATATTTCCAGGGAGAGTCTTGTATCATTAAAAGTAATATTGTAGACTATCTCAGCTCATACTTAGAAGTACGCTCGTGCCTCTAGTAAAGAAGTAGAGGGAAAAGTTTTAATCTGTAACAATGGTATTACGAACGTGGGACGGACGGATCCGCTCGGCTGCGCGTAGATATCAAATATCGTGAAATACATACAAAAGGCACTCGCGGCTTTTATTCTCGATCCAGAACACACCCATCCACTACAATTGTATTGTGTAGAATATATTTCGAGAGACATGAAACTTACGTTGAAATGTATTATTATTTATTTCTCTTTATTTATTATTAAAACTGACTTTGAAATATGTTTAGAGCACACATGACGGTTAGTATATTACGATCAAAATACATTTACGAGACAGAATGTATGTGTCAACACTTTAAGATAGATACGTAACCTAAAGTCAAAAAACACAAATTTGGTGTTTTTATCGAATTAAAATATGCATGAAAACTAAACAATAAGAAATGCTAAATCCGGCGCTCTCACTGACCGAACGAAACGCAACAATGCAAGCACCGTTACTTCACGTCGGTTTTCTATGAGAGGGTGATACTACCCCGGGCGAGCCGACCCATTCATTCTGGAACCAGTAATAGCTTCAGCGTGGCTCCACCACCTAGAAAATGTGTCTGTACACGGTACGGGCATGTCATGAGGTAAGATGAAAATCATGTAACTAGAAAAGTTTTGAGTATAATGGCGGACGGCTATAACAGTAGAGAAAAGACTGAAACACTGGATGGATTGTGTGAAAAATGATATATGTATAAAAGGTGTGAATACTGAGATAACATCTGACATGGCAGAGTGGAAAAGGAAAATATGTTGTGCCGACCCTGCTTAGGCGGGAAAGGGTAAGAAGATGATGATAGTGTGTATGTATTAGCAAATTCAAATAAGTGTATTCTTAGGTGTGACTGTTACTGTAGCGTTAAGTATTCTTGTGGATATATGAATTTATGTGTAAGTGTGTTGGATATGTTCCTGTTCGATACTCTATCATGAAAATATTAGTTTGTTTTGGAATTTAGTTTCTGGATAAAAATGTTCCAATTATTCTCGTCGTGACCCTTAAATATTTTTTAATATCATTGACTTCCCCTTCATAATTTACAGACAATTAAATAGAAGTATCGAAATAGATGACTAAGTAATAATCCTAATAAACATATTTTATCAAATTTTACATCTTAATCAACAGGCTTGTCTCTAGAATCTTCCAATCTTTTATATAATAAACAAAAAAACAACAATTTCCATTTACTCCATTACAAATAAACAAGGAAAACCACAACGATACTGGCCCCCAAATTACTCGCACGTATTTCACAAGAATAGAGTCATAGCAGAAATTACCAAATTACTATCAAATGGCAAAGTCATATTGTGTGCCAACTATCATGGAAACTAAAATTTGTACCCTTCTTTATAAATTTACAGCAAATACTTAGTATAAATTTATTTCCCAACCACATAAAATACTAACAGCTACAGGCATAATATATTGTATATATCCTAATTTATAAAATCTGCTAATACCTTGAGCTTCCTCACAAATATAAATATCAATCCCATGAGGGAAAAGATTCACATTACGTGTATACACCAAGTATTCACCAAAGAATTAGTACGTGCTAGCGAATCACATATGAGCGCCGGTTTCGGTTGTTTCATGTTACGTTCGGACATTTTTAGGGGGGCAAGAATTTCTACGTTTGGGGTGCATAAACGGTCGATCGCAAGTGCTTTTTGAGTAGATGTCGAGATAGAACTATTCATAGACAGTGTTTTAGTAGATAGGTAACATAAACAAAATGTAATTAATAAACAACTAAGAATTATTTGATCCACAATTAGGCCAAAATAACCCTCTCATCACTTTCTTTTATCGTTTATAGCGGGTGTTACCTACAGCTATCTAGACGACGTTCCTGCATCATACATACTTGCAGCCTATCAAAATCGATGGATCGTAGCCTAACAATATTGAAGTGGATCGCCAGCAGTTCAAATTTGAGCACCCCTTTTATAGATAGTGGTTCTTCGAAATATCATAATTAAACACACCTAATTTCGCATACAGAGGCAGTGCTGCCACAGTTTTAAGATTTGCTTATTAATGATACATAATTTGCATTTTTGATGCAGTTATTTAGCCATCTCTGACATCGTTTTGCTGTTGTGAAATAAGTAATTAATCACGACTCAGAAACCGCAATCGATGCGCATAGGAACAATTTACTAACGAGCTGTTAAGTCGGTAAAAAAAACCGACATATTCACATTTTCCACTCGTTAACTAATCGGAAACGACAAGAAATAGACAACCGATAAAGCCGACAGTTCAATTGGCAGCATTCCAATCGACATCCTCAGCGGCGCGCAAATTCAATCAACCGTCGGATAATATAGTTCCACGACCACAAGCTCCGAGTAATGCACTGAATGCAGTCGCGGTTTACCTGTGCAATTTCCTTCCTGGTGCAGCAGAAATTGATGAAGGTCACGTTAACGAAGTCGGCTCCGTAACACACGGTGACAGTTTTCTCTTCGAGTGAACCCTGAGAGCCTATGAGAACGACATTCCGAATTTTCTGGTCCTGTGAACAAATGAAAAAAATTTAGAAAAGGTACTCCTTTAGAACAGTGTTTTCTGATAAAAGACGTAATGTTGAACATTGCTGTAAATAAACAATACAAAAATGTTTCAAAGAAAAATAATCCGCCTTTTAAAAAACACTAACTGAAAAGCGTAAAATGATATCTTATTCACTTAATTTTACATTATACTTTGTCTTCGTTTTAAAAATAATCTAAGATCAATTACAAAATTCAAACAATACCTATTATATATTATTTGACGCCGGCAACAATTTTCGGAGCCAAATTCTATTTCCTTATGTAAAAGACAAAAGACATGTAAAGAGAATTTCATATTATCACTTTTTGTCTGGCATTAATATATAAACATATAATCAATATTATACAATTTTAATATAAATGCCAAAAAAATCAGTATGTACTATACATATTTGTTTACCTCTAAAACCATACAGGCGTGATGTTATGTTATGATATGGTGATAACAATGCATATATATACGAGCAGTAATTAAATGTTAATAAAATAAATAAATAAATTATTGAAGAGGTTTATTACATATCTCCGAAGATTTTTATCAGATCCTAATGTTTTATATACTAAAATATAAGAATAAGCATCGAAAACCTCATCTAAATCTGTACAGTAGTTTTTGAGAAAATCGCGGACATTCAAACGTACATACATACAAACGGGTCGAATATTTAACGTCCTTTTTTGTAAATCGGTTAAAAACGACGCTGATTTCTTAAATGATTTTTTTTTAATTACGTAACTCGTTTACACCGGCTTTCAGAAGATTGAACCGTGGATCTTAAGGTTTAAAAAATCAAATATGGTACATCTATACTAATATATAAAGCTGAAGAGTTTGTTTGTTTGTTTGTTTGGTTGAACGCTATGATCTCAGTAACTACCAGTTCGATTTGAGAAAACCCTTCGGTTTTAGATAGCTCATTTATCGAGGAAGGCTTTAGGCTATATATCATCACGCTAAGACCAATAGAAGCGGAGCACCAATGAAGAATGTTTCAAAATCTGGCACTTTTTTCCTTTTGAGAGATTTCGTTAGTGTTAGTATTATATACGTTGCCATGGTAACGTGGTAAGTTTGTATTGCAAACATTTTCATAGTTTATTTTGTTTTCCTATTCAAAAAGTTTATACTACTTTTATTTCCAATTTTTTATTTGTTGTCTATAATAATAATAAAGCCCTTTATTCAGACCATTATCTATTTACAAAGTATTGGAACTAAAAACTATGATTATGTTAAATATATTCTAAATAATAAAAATCTATTCTAATATTTAATAATGTTTTGAAGGTCTGTTTGCCAATCGGCAAAGGCCTCCTCCAACCTTTTCCACTCCTGTCTCTCTTGGGCCACTCTATTCCACATTACTCCTGCAACTTGCCTAATGTCATCATCCCACCTTTTCTGTGTTCTGCTTGTTATCTATTACGTATTATAAAAATAAAGTTTTTATATGTACAATTAAAATAACAACTTTTTGATGAATGCATATGGCTACAAATGACCAAAAAAAATTTTTTTTATACTTTGTCTATATTTTTATATTTTGTCTGTTTGTTTGTTTGTTCCGGGTAATCTCCAAAACACCTTGACCTATTTTAACGGGAATTTTACTACCAGATAGCCGAAATTATAGCGGTTGACATATTCTATTTTATTTGTCCGCGGCTTCGTCCGCATTGCTATTTCCAAAATGGTTGGACCAATTTTCACGGGGTGTTCACTGGTAGATAGCAGACCTCATAAAAAGTAATTTAGGTTTTTTATTTACCTTCGGCCCCAGTGGAATATCCGTAATGCTTGAACTGATTTTCACGGGACTTTTACTGGCAGATAACTCACCTTATAAGAAGTAACTTAGACTATCTTATTTTGTTACTCAAGACTTTGTCCGCAATATCCTACTATCTCCTAATTGGTTGGACCGACTTTCATGGGGCTTTTACGGGCAGATAAATAGCGGGCTCGGAAGACGTTGCCCCGCTCCGATAATAAAAAGAAAACCTTGACAAATTATACCTAAACCTTCCCCATGAATCATTCTATCTACTGGTAAAACGGCATGAAAATGGTAGTTTTTGACTTTATCGCGAACAGATAAACTGACACACCAAAGGACTTTCTTTTTAACCGACTTCGAAAAAGAAGGAGGTTACTATGTTCGGTTGTATGTATTTTTTGTATGTATGTTAATCGATATTTTCGTCAATTGTGAACCGATTTTAATGATTCTTTTTTTATTTGAATTGGTACACTATGTAGTGATTAACTGCTACCTGTGCATTCGTTCGTGTGAAATTAATCAAAAATATGTTACAACCGCGTGAGACGTGTGCTTTACTGGACTCCAAGAATAAATATACATAATTGAAAGTCATATATTTGTATGTAATATGAATGATATCATCGTTTTGATCAATTTGGCGGCCATATTGTTCTATTTACCGCGTTTGCTTCTACATAATTCAGTGATTATAGCAACGTATAAGAATAACTTAAGTATATCGACAATACGGGCATATTATATCTATATAATAAAAGATTTAAGATATATTGTTCGATAATGTATAGCTTATAATTTTCATTACTTTTTTATATAGTGTTAGTGAGCACTGAGTGTGGTATATAGTAGGTTGAAGTTCCAGGTATACTGCTGATGATAAATCCCATCCCATTCGATATACTATTATTATTCATATATCTAATGTACACGTTACATGTTACAGTAGATGGCGTTCGTGTCGTAGTTACAAATGTTTTTGAAAAAGCATTTCTGTAATGTACACACCCACTCACAATTTTACAATTCTATAAATCATTTTTAAAAAGCGCGTGCGGAGCCGCGGGTAACAGCTAGTATAAAATATAGAAAATTATAATTTTATCTAGATGTAAAAAATGTCACATAATTATTTCATTTGGCTCATTTGTAACATACATAATACTCTCAGAAACCTCTATATACCTATACTATAATTGCATGAATACGCATAAATGATTTTGCGAACCAAAATATACGATAAAAAGGCTTTGATGCCATGAAGACATGTTTATTAGCATCTGACGGTCCATGATACCTTCCACATAGGACTTGAAGATCACTCCTGACAAGAAAGAGGCGTACTATGTTAAGGAAAAAGCGTAAAAGGAAAGTACGTAAGAGAGAAATAATTATTAAGAATAATCACAGTAGGCAGCACTTTCCTCCAAGTGGTAATAAAATTTACACCCTGCAGTGTAATACGTAGTTAAAATCTAACAGCAGGGAACAATTTTAATGATGGAGGTTTTGTTCACTGCTTTCAAATCAAAATATCCTTTATTTAATTTAGGTCCTGAGAAGGCGCTTATGAACGTCAAATCAAAACAACCCAGTCATCGAGAAGAACCGGCAAGAAACTCGATCTGGTTTATCTTTTCATGTTATATATTTTTACAATAACATAAATATTTACATTCGTTATTAGTGGATGCACAGAAAGGGGCGTCATTTCCAGGCGTCACAATCGTTCACATATTGATCCACCCTATAATAGCCTTTAGATATTAAAACCCGCTTGACATGGTTCTTGAACTCACTATCCGGCAAATCGGTAATGTGTTTTGAGACTTTGTTGTAAAACCTAACACTATTACCTTAAAAACTGTTTTTGGACTTAGTGAGCTTGAAGCATGGAATGACCAATTTGTTGCTGTTTCTAGTATTTAAATTATGCTGGTCTTTTACCCGATCCAGCATATGTAAGTTTTATGTAATGTAAGTTCGTATGTAAGTTTGCGGACATACATTAAATTATAAAACTCATGGTGACTATATCCATACAGGGAATACGGTACGCTACGAGAACTAAACGGTATGCATTTGTGTATACTTTAAAAAGTTAAATGTTATAGTGGTCGTTACTGTGCACTTAGGCCACGCGGAACACGTGAAATCGATTGTGGTCATTACACGTTAATCTGCACCATATTTGAATTAAACATATCTCTCTTTATTTTATTACACGTGTAATCGATTGTAGTCGTTACACGTTAATCTGCAACATATTTGAATGAAACATATCTCTCTATATTTTATTACACGTGTAATCGATTGTAGTCGTTACAGGTTAATCTGCAACATATTTGAATTAAACATATCTCTCTATATTTTACAGTTCTATACCAACATAGCAACAGTGTAACCAACGTTAGGTTCAAGCGTTAGCCAAGGACGTGTTTTTTAATATTTTTTGTTGTTTTAGTTACTAATATTTCGCTCTCTTTATTTCTGATTTAACTTTTTTCAGGTACACCTCGCGTAAATAAAATTAAACATTTTGCTGTTAATTTTCGTGGAATTGGATTATTTGAAAAGACTCGAAAACATCACTACATATCACAAAACAAAGTCCTCTTCCACGTCTGTCTGTCTATCTGTTCACGATAAACCCATAAATTATTTAACAGATTTCCATTCCATTTTCACCAGTAGATAAAGTGATTCATGACTTCATGAGGAAGATATATAATGTGTCAAGGATTTTTTTTTATTATTAGGTAGGGACTACGCCTGCCGGGCCCGCTAGTATTGATGTTTAATTTGATTTCTAAAGATGGACAAAGTATAATAGTTTTAAAATCATTTTGGTTGGTAGCAAGCCTACGATAATTTTACCTGCATGTTTAGCAAAATGGGATCAATTTGTATGTAACAAGTATTCCATTGTCACTATTCATTGTGAATTATCGACTTCCTACATTTCATTAAAATTCATTCATAAATATTTCATTCATATATATATATATATATATATATAATTACGTATATAATTTGTCAAAGTTTTTTTTTATTATCAGCGCAGGACAACTACCGCTAGTAAGTAATAATTAATATCATGTAATAATTCTAGATCAAGATTGAAAGAAAAGATTGAATTTTGATTAATAGTTTTTTTATGGTATTTACGCTGTAGCACATACACTCGATAACAAATCAGAGTAGTGAAAAGGTCGCCTGGTCATTGCTAGACCCGAATTTATTGTGGCGAGTTTATAGTTAAACAAATATTGTGTATATATTCTCTGGGCTGTACACCAATATTCATGAAAACTATTGAACGCCATAGAAGTTAATGTGTTGCAACGTCATCTCGCCGGAAGCTATAGTGATATAAAATAAAAACCTCCATCACAGAATAATTAGCATATATATTTTACGTATACCTAGTACCGAATGGTATCCAGTATATCTAGACCTTCAATTATATAAAAAGGAAAGAATTTGCGAAGTACAAAGTTCCTAACAATATGAGGACAACGAAACTATCGTAAAACTGTCGTGTCGTAAACAAGATAAAGTTTCATTCATGATCAAACTTTAAAAAATATAGTTCACAATGTATACAATTCCATTATCGAGGCCACAATGTTACTTGGTAAGTGCTAAACGTTGCAGCATTTCAAGTTTCAGCTGAAATATTTGTAATACGTAAAATGCAAAATTATACTTGGAATTTTGACTGGACTTGTTTTTTCCGCAAAGTTTTGCGACTGGCATTCTTTATTTCTTACATTGTATAATAGACGAGATTGAAAAGGTATTTTGTGAGTTCTATTTATTTTTACATACCTAATTACTACAAGATTTAAGGTAACGTTACTACCTCTCCTATATAGACATATTTTTGAAGCCTTAAGTTTTTTGGTCGATGAAACAATACTTTGTGCACAACTTTTGAGAATGATGGTGGACGGATATAAGAGTAGAGGAGGCCCGAAAACGGTATGGATGGATTGTATGAAAAAAGTTATGTGTATAAAAGGTGTGAATACTGAAATGGCATCTGACAAGAGAGAATGAAAAAACAAAACATGTTGTGCCGACCATACTTAGGTGGGATAAGGGTAACAAGACGATGATGGTGAAGCAATACTTTGTGCACGATTTATTTAATTCTAAAATTACCAAGGAATAAACGACCAACAGATTTGTTAGCCAGTGTTAACATTTGATATACATCTGAAAAAATGCAAAACTAAATAACTAACTGAGACATCATTTCGGTTGCTAACATTTCATATCTTTTTATCCGTTCCAAGTTAATTTTCCCAGTACACTTCAACCTTTAAGAAATGTAATTACTAACAAACGCTTATTCAATTACAAGCGAAGGTGACGGATAAAACCCGTTCCGAACAGAAGCAGTAAAACAATAAAACAACAAAAATCCTTCAATTTGAGTCGACAAGAGCCCAGAAATACAACAGGGTTTTAAATAATAATGAGGGTCTGCTAAAAGGGGCATTAAAGGCTTAGCTTTTTTATAGGGTACATATAAAATTACTGTATGTAATAATACCCTTATAAATAGCAGTTATAATGTTATGACGTGAGGTGATTACGATGAAAAGACAAAGACAAACGACCTGCATAAAGATCGCTAAAATTAGGGACGAGATATTTGAAGCCCTGACAGTGGTGCCATTTATATCTGTCTACTTTACACAAAATTATGTCACAGCATGACAATGATATGAGAGTAGATGGCGAGAATATAAGTTATAAGTTGATACGACCTCAAACATAATATTTATCCGCTGTTTTTTTTTTCCATTATAACTCAACGTTCGTGCCATATGTATCACTTTTAGACACTAACATTCATATTGTAGTAATAAATCAAAACTGAAGTTTATGTGACTCAATACCGTCGTATATTCATTGTATCAATGCATCAGTTGAACGGGTTGTATCCAATCCCAACTGTTTACACAAATATCGGCACGTTTCCAATTGAGCTGCCACTGCGCTAATGCTTTTTATGATATTTTTTCCAATAAACATAAGCTTTGGCTCCATTCAACATCTGCAATATTACCGAATGGAATTTTTCATATACAGACGTGTTCAAATATCAATATTCGGCCATAAACATTACTGAAAATTGTCCAAATATAAATGTTTAAGCAATAAAAAAATATGAATTGGAAATTTCAATGTAATATAAATCTAATATATAAAAATTTTGTGTCACGGTGTTTGTGGTTGAACTCCTCCGAAACGGCTCGACGGATTTTTATGATTTTTTGTATGTACATTTGTTAGGTATGAGAATAGGTAGTAAAGTATATTACATACGGCTAGGTGATTAGGGTGGCTATATTCAGAAAAAAAAATTATTTTTTGACAAACTTTTATTTCGTACTTTTTTTTATTTTCTCTACCTCCTAACTCCACTCTCCCATTTTTTAAACTCGATTTTAGTATTTTGTGTGAACAATATCCATATCATTTAACTGTCGATCGTATTTGAAACAGAACGAAATTATTTTTATTTATAATAATTTGTGTTATCGAATGGTAAATGGCGCTACGTCCACTTCACCGAACTTTCATCCACACATGCGCAAGACATTCACGAGAATGTGTCGCGTTATTTTGTCATTTCATTCTGTATTCGTTGTGTTAAATTTTGATGTAGGTTTTACGTATAATTTACAAATTCTTAAAAAACAAACAGCTAAATCAACATGGAAATGGCGATATAGTTTCGTTTTTACAGTATTTTAATTAATGAAGATGGTCAGAATATAATGCAAAAGAAAAACTATAAGTCGAAAAAATTATTACGTTGTCGCTGCCGCTGGCCCTACGAGAATAGTAAATGGGTGCGGAGGTGATTGGCGTACTGAGAAGACGTTTATGCCAATATAATATATGGATTAGTTTTTATCTCAATTAGAACCGATAGGTGGTGCTGCTAATGGATTCTAGGCTTACTTAAGAAGATTTTTCGCATACCAACTAAGTGTGTATTTGAGAGAGTCCCTGGATAGTTTGGGTCCACAATTAGAAATGGTAGATATTGTTGCAATCGGGTTCTAGGCTTTTTAAAGTTTTTTTACGTTTTAATAACTTAGTCATTTTCAGACAACGCAATGAAAAATATGTGTGGTACAAGCTTGAGGGAAAAGAAACTATTTCCAAGAAAGAATTGTGAGCTGTTGCAGGACGCCTACCAGATATGAAACATAGAAATGATTTTGTACAGATTAAATATGCCAATAGCATAGTTTACTACAGGAAATATATATGGCAAAATAAAAAAAAAGATTACTGTTTATTTAACAAAATGTTTAAAATCCTTAAATGCAAAAATTCAAAATCATATAGCGTGGCGATGCATGCACTGACGACGCGTCGCCACGCCAACAGTCGGTCTGACCCGACACTATAAATGTTTCATATGAAAAATATTGATAACACTGAAGCTGCTCAAAGGAAAAAAATACTGAAAAGTTTTGATTTCGTCTATTTATTACAAGCTGACCCGTGCAACTTCGTCTACACCAAATCGGTTATCAGCAGTTTCAATCGTATTTGTAAAAGCAAAAAAATCTTTAAAATCCTATCTTTAAAATCGAGTTCGATCACAGCGACATCTACCGCTTCCATGTGTGAACTCAAACTACCCAGGGACTCGTGCAAACATATACCCAGTTGGTATGTGAAAAATATTTTAAAATAAGCCTAGAACCCGTTCGGTGCATCACCTACTGAATCCAATTACGATAAAAACTAACCTGCATATATTGCCGATAAATGTCTTCCCATTACCCCTTGTGCCACTCAACTTCGCACCCGTTTACTATTCGCGTAGAGCCTACTTCAAGACTTAACAATATTCATAAAACTAATTTTATCAAATATCGAAATAACACACATACTGACAGAACTGTGACACACGTACTGATAGAACTCTAATTGAGATTCATCTTCTGCAATGCAATATAACTATTATGTAGGTTTATGTTTTAGGAAAAAATCTTGTCACCCTTGTTTAGTAACATTTTTTATACAATAAAATAAATGTAACAGAATATATATATCAGTTTCGTTTACACATATTTTTCAACTTTGTCGACATGGTATTATTGAAGTGAACTTCGATTAGAATCGCTATGGTTTGAAAGTCAAAGGAAAAAAATGCCTCATGATAAAGATACAAACACATATATCAATAGGATTTAGCTTACTTATTACATTCTGTGCTTCTAATTCTCTAAACGATTAATAATTACGCGTAGAAATGTCATGTAGCCGTAGCTCAGTTATAACGTACTGTACATTAGATGGACCGACGGACGCGTCGGTTCGGAACCTAGCGAACATTTTTTTTGTTTTTTAAGTAGCATAGGGAAATGAAATATAACTTAAATTTTTAACTAATCTGTCTGCTATATATAGCACAAAGAAAATTAACCAAAATCCATCAAGAATTTCATTAACTACAAATTTTCGTCCGTTATCCTGGAGAATCCTTTGCATTTTATGGTATTCTAGATGTAGCCTTGCAATATTAGTTATCACTGTGCCAAATTTTGTCAAAATTGGTTCAGTACTTTCAGAGTGATACGTGTTCACAGGGACATACAGACAGATAGACAAAAATTGTAAAAGGATTATTTTTGGCTTCTATATCGATAACAAAGTCTACCCCGATCAAAATTTTCAAAAAATATTTAATGTACAGATTTGGCTTTGTTAGTTTTAATTATAGTATAGATAGATATAAGATATCAACATTTAACATATAAATCGTTAACAATAATTACAAACATAAAAGAAACTATCGGATCGGATAATGAAAGTTTGCGAGCGAAGCGGAAAGAACCGCAAGAAATTTCTAAGACTACTTCATTATAAATATTGGCAGCGAGCTGCAAAAATCTTTATTACACTTCCTTCAGTAATACCATAGACAAACATAAACGGAGATAAGGAAAACTCCGTAACCGTAACATAAAACAAATCACGGGATAGACAAACAAACACATAATGTAGCTACTCGTTACCAAATCGTAACCTTACTTTCTAATGTAAATAAAAAAAGAGAAAACATTTATCAATCTTTCCTAATTTACCAATTTATTTTCTTAAATCGATTAAGCACCTCTCGAGATTAATGACTGCTATTGAGAAAATCAATACACACTTCTCAACGCAATACATTCTCATAAATTTAACAAACGAGATCGCAAGTAAAGCTCGGTTAAAATAAATCGCTTAATTTTTTTCTTGTAAACTGATTGTAAAGTGTTTGAATAACGGAGCACGTCTCAACTGATAAACGAAGTAGGACTATACTTTATTAGTTTTACGAGTGAATCCATCTGGTAATGTGGAGTAACAACATTTATACAATTCCCTTAGAAACGGTTTTACTACAGTAGTATTGTAAGATTTTGTAAACATATGAATTATTCTCAAAAGCTTTACGAGAATCAAATAACCATCGTGAAAGTAGACTTTGTTAAATATAAGAGTCTAAACCATTATATCATAAACGTATGTTCGTGTATAATCTGGATAAAGTATGAGCTGTCTTTTAATATTTTTTTTAATTGCCTTCTTTAATTAGCTTCCTTTTACTAACCTACTAAGGTTATTAAAGTAATTAAGTTATCTCAGTTACAATATTACCACTTTGTTCCTGTGGAAAAACAGGTATATGCAGCCTAAATGATACTTTGAAAAATTATCTATATGCCAATAAAGTCTATTGAAAATTAGTTCTGCGGTATAACATTTAGTTAATTTATATGTAGAAATTACACTAAGGTTGTATAATAGGTCTTTACCTACGAAATTGCCGTTCTGCAGTACTGGCCATTTCAAATCAAAATAATTTTTGTTTGGCTAAGAATTCTAATTTCAAATTAATTTTATTTTAAAAACATGGAATTCTTTTTCCAAAAGTAGTCATTTGTTTATTGATTAGTGTTACATTTTCATCGCATTTCAATCTTTTTTGTCATTATGGATACGTTAAAAATTCGAGTAATTATGGAATATGAGTACCGTCGTGGCAGCAACGCGGCACAAGCGGCACGCAACATAAACGACGTTTACGGAGCTAACACTACAAACCAACGCACCACCTGTTATTGGTTTGCTTGCTTCCGTTCTGGGAATTTCGACCTGAAAAATGAATCTCGCGGTCGTCCGAAGACTTTGGTCGACAATGACGAATTAAAGGCGATTGTGGAAGCTGATGATAAACAATCTACGGCTGAATTAGCAGCAGCTTTCGACGTTAGCGTCAAAACAATATTGGTCTATTTGCGTCAAATTGGCAAGGTAAAAAAGCTTGACAAATGGGTGCCCCACGAACTCAATGATCGCCAGCGCGAAGTACGCGTCCAGACGTGCCTTGCACTGCTCAACAGACACACAAATGAAGGAATTTTGAACCGCATTGTTACCTGCAATGAAAAATGGATTCTGTTTGATAACCGCAAACGCTCAGCAAGTTGGTTGGATCCTGGTTCAGCACCTAAACAATGCCCTAAACGAAAACTTACCCCTAGAAAAGTGATGGTCACTGTTTGGTGGTCTAGCGCCGGTGTGATTCATCACAGCTTCTTACCAAACGGGGTGAGCATTACTGCAGATGTGTGCTGTGAAGAACTGAACACAATGATGGAGAAGCTGGCACATCTCCAACCAGCATTGGTCAATCGCTCGTCTCCGCTGCTCCTGCACGACAACGCGCGACCTCATATTGCACAGCAGACGGTCTCCAAGTTGCAAGAACTGGGGTTGGAAGTTCTCCGTCATCTGCCTTACTCACCAGATCTTGCGCCTACAGACTACTACTTTTTCCAGAATTTGGATATCTCCTTGGCGGGAAAAAAATTCAATACCCGAGAGGCAGTACAAAATGCCTTTGAAGAATTTGTTGCCTCCCGTCCAGCTGATTTCTTTAAAAAGGGCATCAATAAACTGCCACTGCGTTGGCAAAGATGCATTGATTGCATGGGTGATTACTTCGATTAATACAAATAAAAAATACATGAAAAAAATTCGTTTAAATCTTTTCATACAAAACGGCAATTTCATAGGTAAAGACCTAATATTTTAGCATTCTTGGGTGATAGTGCCAAATGAAGGTAAGTCTGGATACAAAAAAAATAAATTTACGGGAATAACTAAAGAAAATGAATTATATAAGTCAATGGTAGATAAATATTATAAAGAACATATCTCCTGAAATAGTCTAATAAAATGTAAACAATAATTAAATTTAATTGCAAATCCGACAAACGTATTTTATTTAGAATTCAAGTAATTCGTTTTATTGATTGCAAACATTAAGTCAAACTTCGCTTGATATCTAATAAATACTAAATCATTCAACACTCACAATGGTTAATTTTAGACCACTTCGCGTGTTGGACGAAAACACGAATCCAGCATTTGGGAAGCACGTCAGGCTCATTGATAATTCAAAGTTTAGCTTTTAAATGGACTTCGCCGATCACAGCGTTCTCTAACGCAAATTCAGTGCAATATCGATTTCAAATACCAATCAAACTGACTTATTCATTCATCGATATCATTAATTTGTTATAGAAGCATTTCGCGTTTCATTTTAATAAGTAACGAGTCTCGTTATTTTATAGGAGTTACATATCTTTCTGAATGTTTTTTTTAATTTTTTTTTTTAACTTTATCATTACTACTTAACTACGTTAAATAATCCTTTCAGAGATGATAAGTTTTCTCTGTTCCGCTTTATGATTACTGATTTAAACCCTACGGTAAATATATGTTGCTAAAAGATATTATTGAGTCCAATACTCCGAGACTAGGTAGTAATTTGAAAATGCCTCTCTGTAAAATTCTCATGGAAGTCGGTCTAACCGTTTAGGAATTGTTCGAACAAACACATTAATTTTATTTACATGTATAGATTAAGTTTAGCTCTATACGTTCGACGCAAAACGATAATAAAATTTTTATCAAATAACCCCAGATTACAATACATTTGTTTTACGCGACCGTAGGCTCTAATCAATTTGCGTCCAGTTATAAAGTAGTAGATATTTAATTGTTTCGCATGATACTATTTGATTCGATTGCATCAGTAGAACGAATGAGATTCATTTAAACATATTTTAAGTTTCCATATTGCAATTGTTGAAATTCTCTGAACTATAAAGTATGTAAATAAACATTCTTCATTTCAGCATCTTCACGTGTTTATATCCCAATTCACGTTATCCATTGGATATGTGAGGCGTCACTCATTATTAATGTTAAAATTGTAAATTAGGTGAATTGTCTGTAATAATTCTATTAATTTTTACAGCTTTATGTGGAGTTATAAAAGAAGACATGTTGCTTCAAGTATATTAACGTGTTGTTGTTTAAAATCTGACTTATTGTGTCATTCTCAAAAAAAAAAAAAAAATTCCAAATTTAAAGACAGAAAGACATGAATTCTATGAATATTTCAAAATGCTAAATCCAATTTTAGCCGTTCCTAATATTTTACGTTATGGATTGATGTGGTGGAGATGGGTGTGGATTTAGCTCATTTTGAAATGTGACGACTCATTTATCGTCAACACACTAACAATGTAAATACGATTTTGATATAATATCGTCATAAAAGCTACCAGTTGCGTCAAACCTCTTTGGATATCAAACTCGCCAGTAATGTGGATATATTTTCTCAACGCTTTAATAGTGATATCGTGTAGCAATAACCGTATAATACAGTTGTATTGTTCCTTAAACAATATTAAAAGTTCAAAGTTCATAACCATTGCTCAATTTGGTACGACCCATGATATATCACGAATGAAGACAGCGTACATATAGATTGACATTCTGAAATGGAGCAGTAAGGGATAATTTAACCCTTATAAACCCTTACAAGTCCCTAGTATGAACGTTATATAACGTTTTGAGACATTTTCCACAACTTTATAATTTGAAAAGAGGATATATAAGATTTACTGACTAGCAAAAGAACGAGTAATTAGCACAAAGATTTTTAATGCGACCTTATACATATATTATAAAGATCATATCAATCTAATAAAGTTACAGAGACTACGTAAGAAATACAGTCTGAAATAAACAAATAACGAGATTCATTGATAGATTACGCTATCTAAATATATAAAAACCAGTATCATAGTATTTGTCCAATATGAGCTCCGAAACCACTTAACCGATCTTCAGGAAAGTTGGTATTTATGTATAACTAGCAGTGCCCGCGACTTCGTCCACGTGGAACCTGATGTACAAAACAATGACTAATAAAGTCATCTGAACGTATTTAGTCCATTTGATTGTCTACTTTTCTCTCATATTTAAGTCGCGGCGCCATTAAAATTACAATAACTTTTGATAGAGTGGACTGATTTTAATGAAACAAAGACTAAGTTACTCCCGAGGGTATGCTTTATGATTTTCTTATATGAGGTTTTATTTTGAACCCAGTACTTTAGCAGTGTCGCGTGTTCATACAAACAGACAGATAGACAGACATTTCTAAAAATGATTGAAATGTATTCTATTTCTTATTCCTAGACACCAGGCAACATTTTTTTCCAGGAAAATCGAAAAAGTACAGACACGTTAGATTTACATTCTTATTATATGTATAGATTTGGTCCAACTTAAGAGATTGAATAGCTTATATTTCGATTAATTGCCTCAACATTTTAAATTACAAATTAAATTATTGTCAATGTTGATTATTGTTATTTTAATTGTAAGTTTCATTAGTCTCGAACAGATGGCGCTTTAAATGAGTTTGTTGACAGAAAACTGTAGGACTGACTATTATAGATATCTCATCATACGTTTTAATTTTTAATTAATTTTTCCAATCCAGTTTATTTTGTGGTGCACGTGTTGTGTTAGTCTAATCACTATGTAACGTCGCTTTTTCTGTATTAATTTTTATTTTATTTTCATGTGTTGTATATTATTTACAGTAATATTATACTAGCTTCTGCCCACGACTTCGTTTGCGTGGAATAGTCACTTTAGGCTAGCGTTAACATGCAGCGAAAGCTCTCAAAAGGAAAAAAACCCGATTTTGAAACATTCTTCAATGTTGCTCCTCTCCTATTGGTCTTAACTTGATATAGCCTTCCTCGATAAATGAGCTATCTACCACTAAAATAATCTTTCAAATCAGACCAGTAGTTACTGATATTAACGCGTTCAACCAAACAAACAAACCAACCCTCCAGCTTTATAATATTAATATAGATTTTACTAAACCAAAGCAACGCGTGGCCGGGTCAGGTAGTACGAGTATATGAATAAAAAACAAAGTGCTATATAAAATTAAACGTTTTAATTGTTTCAGTATCTGCAGAACCATGATGTGATTCTAGAAATATTTCCCAAGATTATTAAGGTCAATGTATAACATTTAAAATTTCAGATATGATGCTATCATAAACTACTAAAGTATATACGTTTGATACGATAATAGATCACGAACTCATTCATATTAACACATAAAAAAATTGTTTAAAGACGGGCACTAACACATCTGGATTATATGTTATGACAGAAGTGTACGAAGATTAATACAAGAGAGAATTTAATACGGAACATAAAAGAATGGATTTACGATTATTTCCATTAAAAATGTGTTAAAAGTTTAGAAAGCGGACTATCCTTCTAAAATTCCGACATATATACGTTCAGATAAGACGGTTCGAGGCAGAATGATATCGGGCAATAATTTAAAATAACGCTAATGGCTGGAGCGTGGTCCATTAAAGTAGGTCACAAGTTGAAAACCTCAGCGCCTGAATATTTAAACGGAGATATATAGCGACATATACACGATGATTCCCAATATCTCCACGTCCTCCAAATATGCCATCGTTATAGTTAAATTACTATACTGAGACATAAATAGGCAATTGTAAATCAGTTAAATACTTTTTTTGTCCTCTGTTTGTTAACCGATTTTTTTTTGCTGTGGACGGACTTTAGTCAATTTCAAAATAGCTTTTTACTCACATCTAGGTGATATATATAGGTGAATATGTTAAAAAACGATCCCCTTAACGATAGAATATTTGCTTTCCCGTTTAAATATGGGATCATCCCGTTATATAACTAATTCAAATAAAAAAGAATCATTAAGATTCACAATTAGCGAAGACATTAACCCTCCGGCTGACTTTTCATAACCAAGATCTAAATATGGCGGCTCTCGTTTTAAAATATCTAGCCAATTTTTTTTTTTAATTATAACGTTACATTACACACTTTGATATTGTTTAAGTTTTTCAAATTTTGTAATAACCACGGTATCTTTTTTTAACTTATGCTGCCAACATACTGTCGACCAGTGCATACATTCGTTTGTATGGAGATGAAACCCTTGTGATTTTGATCAGTGCAGGAGATAATAAACATTAATATAAAATTAAATACAGTCTAACATATAAACTGTTTCCTTTTTCGAAGTCGGTTAACATACAAAAGACCGGTCAAGAATCTTTTATTCTTTTTTTATTTCTCTATTATTTTTGGCAACCAATCTTTTACATTGTTACTGTCATTATCGAGTAGGTAATATTACATGTCTCTTGTGATAATTTCAATCTTTCAACAAGAAGGTGACTCTCTTATTAAAACTTTCCAGGGAGTTTTTGTGGCATCTCAGAAATCATGCTCCGTTATATCATTTCCATCCACTTTACTTGTGCATAAAACCACACTATATTTCGCAAAATACTACCAATATTACAAAATATGGAGTCAAATAACACAAAATTATGAATAAATCTACATATTATAAAACAAAGTCCTCGGCCACGTCTATCTGTCTGTCGGTCTGTTCGCGATAAACTCAAAAGTTACTGAACGGATTTTCATGCGTTTTTACCAGTAGATAAAATGATTCATGAGGATGGTTTAGTTAGGTATATAATTTGTCAAGGTTTTTTTTCACTATCAGGGCGGGACAACGTCCGCGACGCCCGCTATTAAAACATAAAATCCACTACATAACAGATGAAGACCCAGCCAAAAACTTCTGACAAAGATTAAATATGGCGTCTTTAAATAAACGCGTCGAAAATGAAAAGTTTCAGAACCATTGTATTAATCATTTATAATAAATGAGGCGCATAAGTGGTAATCAAATGGATTGCTACGTAATTTACTGATGGATATGTATCATGAACCGTTGCTACAAATGGAAGTTAATTACATTAAATAGGTCACGAGAGAGAATGAAATGCAAAGACAGCGTCGACGCTTAACTCTGAGTAATTTCTTTGTGAATTGTTAATAGAACAATGAATTAGATTCAGAATCTGTTTATATGTTATTCTACTTCTTTTATTCTCTTTTTTACTTTTACTGGTAAGTTATTAAAAACTAGCTTTTGCTCGCGGCTTCGCTCAAGTACATTTGACCTATCATCGCCTGCTTACGTAGCATGTCATGACGAGAAATTATAAATTTATCTCCCGCCAAAAATACCGCTCAACGCGCCTTAAGAAGCTTTCACTTCAAAAATAATGTTAATAAATATTCAAACAACATCAAATTAGAAACACTAACGACTATTTAAAATCAGATCAGATACATTCGGAAACTCGAATAATAAAACATAAAAACAAAACAAAACATGACCCCACTAGTTATATGACACATATAGCAAAAAACGGAAGCATACAATCATGCTACAATAAACCACAGCGATATCATAAGTAACATGAAACGCTTCGCAAGCCTACGCTAATATCATTGCAACGTTATCGGACGTCTCATAACGATGATGACGTAATGAACACATTAACTTAAGTCGAATTCATCATGCTAAAGTAGCTCGGAATTATCATTTGCCTAATGTCACGGGTAATGTGACCGACGAACTGGAAAACCGATGGACTATTATAATGAAAGTCGTTATGCTTTCATCGCGCTTTATTCCAAACGGGTAAGCAGTAATTGTTGTATTTATTCTACTAATCGTTGAGAATAGAAATCTTTATATGTGTAATTCTTCTTTCCGTGTGTATGTGACTGAACTCCTCCTAAACGGTTGGACCGATTTTGATGAAATTGTTTGTGTGTATTCCAGTGGATTCGAGAATGATTTAGATTCATAATTAGACCCGGTAGGTGGCACTGCGATCTGATTCTAGATTCTAGATTTGATATAAAGATGAATATTGATATCCTATTAACTAGGTTTTGTTCGCAGCTTAGCTCGATTCAATGTAGAGTTGATCGATCCCTCGGGAATAGTACAGTTTTAATGGATGGAAGGTACTCTATTTCTTTTTCATTTTATCTCTTGCAACCAATCTTCTACATTATTACTGCCATTGTCGAGTAGGTAATAATATTAAAAGTGTCTTGTAATAATTTCAATATTCTAACAAGATGGTGGCTCCCTTGTTATAACTTTCCAGGGAGTTTTTGTGGGATCTCAGAATTCATTCTCCGCGGTATTTTTACAATTAACCTGTTGCACAATAACCGAACTATATTATGTAAAATGCCACCGATATTACAAAATATAGAGTCAAATAACAATAGGTTATTTGTTATGCCATAGGAGGCAAACGAACAAGTGGGTCACCTGATGTTAAGTGATCACCACCGTCCATAGACACTCTAGCAACACCAGGGGAGTCGCAAGTGCGTTGCCAGCCTGTGTTTGGGGTGAGGGGAGAAGGGCACTGGAGGGCGGAGGTGGACCTCCAGTGCTCTCACTGATCGAACGAAATGCAACACCGCAAGCACTGTTACATCATGTCGGTTTTCAGATTATTCGGTAGTTTATGAATAAAATATAAAAGCCACTACATGACAGACTAAGTTCCCACCAAAGATTCCGGTACTTTACTTTTTGTACCCCTGACCACATGTACGGAAAAGTTCATTATGATCGCTTGAGTATTTAAGCCGTGAAAATATAACAAAGGAACTTATTTTCGCATGTGTACTACTTCTTTGAATTAAATCCTTACCAGAATACCGGCATACGTCCATATCACAGATAGGAGCCGGGTAAAAATTCTAATTGTATACTCTTATACAATTATATATTATATCTCTATATAATATAATTGATTCAAACAAGGATTATAAAAACACGGTATTATTACAAAAAAGTTGAATACGTATTGAATACTTGCTTTAAAAAGGTTTCGTAGTAAATGCACCTCACACGCCCGAGGCAAGTTCGTGTTATCCTTTTTCGCAAGTCTAACCTAACCTAAAAAAAAAGCGAGACAAAAGAGCAAGATGGCGAACATATAGCAAGCAACCGCGGTGCATTTAATACGAAACCTTTTTAAAGCAAATATTCAATACGTATTTAACTTTTTTGTAATAACACCGACAAAGTCGAGGCAGCCGTCATAAGGACTGCCGACAGATGTGAAAACTCAAAACAATGGAATTTAAACTGTATTTTTAAATTACTTCTAGTGTGAGTTATCCCATAAATTGTAAACTGAAATCATTATCATTAGCCTGTCTTTCACTCCTATTGGTACTCCGAATAATAATTATATACTTATTATAGTTTATTAATTAATCAAATATATTATGGATTCCACAATCTCAATACAAAATATCAACATCAGATGCTGGCCTTATATTACGCGTCGCTAGTTCGACGCAAGCCGCGTAAGCGCAATACGATCAATCACGCTTTCTAGCATGTCATAACGCGAAATTATAAATTTATCTCCTTACAGAAAAATACCGCTCAACGAGCCTCAAGAATTTTTCACTTCAAAAATCATCGATATCACTAAAATCTCTTTGTTCGATTCCAAGTACGCAACGCAATTACAGTTGTCGAAATAAACTACATCGTTTCGTGGAACGTACACAAGGCACGTCCGTAACCGGATCGTAACCGAAATATGAATTCGCCCGATCAAATAGACTTCGAATAAAGAAATAAACAAAGATGGAGGATATCGGGCGATTCTGAACGTCATAAATCCAACACTTTGACATACGTTATAAATACTCGGCGAATGCGAAAATAATGTTATTACTCATAATCGTTTTCGCAGGAAGCAGCTCACTTTAAATCCACATTTCAAACGCCACGTGCCTCGTGACGAAGGAATATGTCATTCGAGAAAACAGCGAGCTGAAACGATATTCACGAGATCTTTATTAGCAGATAGAGAATTACGCTTTCCTGTAAATCTAAACTGTAATAATACATTTAGCGGAGATAATTTAAAATTTGTCTTAACATAATGTAATAATAACAAGTTTAAAATAAAAAGTCGAGGCTGTCATAAGGACTGACGACAGAAGTAAAAACTCAAAACAATGGAATAACTGTGTTCTCGAGTTTTTGGCGGGATCTTGGTCTGTCGTGTAGTGGATTTTATTTTTTATTCATAATCTTGTGTTGCTTGACTCTATATTGTGTAAAATTGGTGGTGTTTTATGTGATATAGTTTGTTTATTGTGCATAAGTGAAGTGAATGGAAAATAATGCCACGGACCATGAATTCTGAGATGCCACAAAAATTCCATGGAAGGTTCTAACAAGATGGCCACCATCTTGTTAGTTCATTGAAATTATATCAAGAAACTTGTAATATTGACTAACTTGACAATGGCAGTAATAGTCTACTAAAAGACTGGTTGCCAAAATGGAATAGAAGAAGAACTTGAAATACTATTAACTACTCGACAATGGCATTCATTGAAATTATATCAAGAAACTTGTAACATCGATACTCACTTGACAATGGCAGTAAGGGTCTACTAGAAGACTGGTTGACAAAATGGAATAGAAGAAGAACTTGAAATACTATTAACTACTCGACAATGGCATTCATTGAAATTATATCAAGAAACTTGTAACATCGATACTCACTTGACAATGGCAGTAATGGTCTACTAGAAGACTGGTTGACAAAATGGAATAGAAGAAGAACTTGAAATACTATTAACTACTCGACAATGGCATTCATTGAAATTATATAAAGAAACTTGTAACATCGATACTCACTTGACAATGGCAGTAATGGTCTACTAGAAGACTGGTTGCCGAAAATGGAATAGAAGAAGAACTTGAAATACTATTAACTACTCGACAATGGCAGTAATAATCTAAAAGATTGGTTGCCAAAAATAAAGTTAAAAAAAAAACTGTGTTCTCCGTAAAAATTTCAAATCAATTATTTCAATTTCATAATTTGTGAATTGAAATTATTAGTATGGTTTTCACATCTATTAGCACTCCAAACAATACTTATATACATTTTTATACAGTCTATTAATTAATCAAACATGAAGCGCTGCACAATCTCAATACAAAATATCAATATTGAATGTACATAGGCTCCTATAACACGCGTCGCTAGTCCGACGTAAGCCGCGCAAGCGCAATACGTTCGATCACGCTTACTAGCACGTCATGACGCGAAATCATAAGTTTATCTCCTGTCAAAAAAAACCGCTCAACGCGCCTAAAGAATTCCCACTTCAAACGAATAGTATCAAACTGATGCAGGACGTTAGATTCAACCGTCAGCCAAGGACGCATTCTAATTACTTTTTGTTGTTTTAGTTAATAACACTTCGCGCTTTCTATTACTATTTTCAGATTTAACTTTTTCAGGTACGCTCCGCGCAAATAAAATCAAATGTTGCAGTGAGACGTGGCAGGGGCCAATCAATTCCAGGCGGAAGTGCAAAGTAACGTCCACTATAATAATGAATGATGGGTTTCCGCAAAGTAACGCCTTCTTTAATCAAAATTAATTCAGCTTAAACAGGCAGTTCTCATCAAGACTATTTTTTTTTTTATACAAACGACTAATAAAAGTTTGTGTTGTATGTTCCGGCTAATTTGTAAAACAGGTTGAACGAATTTTGACAAGATTTTAGAACTAATAATTACTTGGCTACATATTATTACGGCCATAAGTAAATCGAATGCTGATTTGTACTCATAAAGATAAACAATCAACTATACTCCCTATCACACTATTACTTACACTGTGGTCACTCACACCTTATAACGCTGTAGTCGTCATAGGTTCGAAGATTTCTTCTGTTTTTCTTCGTATTTGCTCCGATATTCAATCAACACTCGACACATTGAGGCGCATTTATACCTTTCAATAGATAAGGATGGAAGCTCTAGAATGCTGACGTCATTACTCAAACGATTCGACAAACCTTGTCGTGCTATTTTTAAAAGTTCCTAGTGTAAAGTTCCCACGCTCCATGAGACATTCTTTGTTTTTGTGTAACGAGAATTTGTAATGCATAAATTCTGCGCATGATATTATCTTTATTTCGTAAACTACTACTGCGCAAATGCGGAAAAAACGCATATGTTATCTTTATTTCGTAACGCCTAAGCAGTAACAATAGAATAAGAGAGGTAACTAAAAATCGGTGAAAATGTTATAGGGGCGACAGAGTTACAATAAAAAATACAGGATATTCAAAACAAGCAAAAGCCGGTTCAAAACGTGATTCTCATGAAATAAGAGAATGAAGTCGCGGGCACCAGCTAGTTATTCATGAAACACATGAACGCCCTACGATCAACGATACGGCACGTCACAAACAACCATACCGGTGAAAGTGGTCCCTTTATTTTCATTTCCAATTCGTTAGTTAATTTAAAAGCCTTTAAGATGTGTCGACGTGTACAATTTAAAATTCGGTCAGACACCTTATTTCAACTAGTTGATGCCCGCGAATTCGTTCTCGTCAATATCATTATTTTCCACGGAAAATACGTCTTTTATCCAATTTACCTAATCGTTGATTGTCTTTATTTATTGTAATTTTATCATTACTACTTATAATAATTTGTCATTTTGTGTTCAGGTAAAGATATGTTAAGCTTTTACTAACCCACAAACAACAAAGACTTGATTTTTTTTATAAGTATCCTAATATGAAGTTTGTAATAACCATTGAATCTGTAAAGCCAATTTTAAGATACGACTGTTAATAGTTTATCATTACTGTCTACTAAATCCTCTACCTGTCTGTGAAAATCTCGTCTAAATTGGTAACGCCACTTCGGAGCGGAGAAAAAACATTTCAATTTTATTTATATGTGTAAACACAAACAAACAAACACACAGATAGACAAAAATCTTCAAAATAGGCCCCAAACATCATCCTACATCGCTTGTTGGCATATATTTTCAATATACAAACATGACAATTAAACTGTTTTGTTATAGTATAGATAGAATAGACATATCTAGATAGACAGTTAATATTATTAAAGCTATAATGTATTTAATGCTATAATCATTGTAGAGTTTATAAATATAGAAAAGTAAATCATGAATGAATGCGAAAAATATCCATTTAGACAGTTCAAGGAGAATATCTCAAAATTTCAACTAGAAACAAAATAAATATAGTGTGTACTAGTAATAAGTAATATCATTATTTCTCGGATTTCTTCCTCAGGGAATAAACACTTTTGACTCACGACCACGGAAACCACGGAAACACCGGTCATATTGGCACGGTTAGGCCTTGGCAAGGTTAGGCCAGGTCTAACATCCACGAAGCGGGCGATGGACACGGGCATGTTTGTCGCCCTGGCAACTCTAACACAGGCCCACGTGGTTAAGGCGCATTAGTGTTCAGTGCGCCTCCCATCAGTTCATCAGAGAGGGTCAAGGTCTTCCCTCTTCAGACTACGAGTCGGGGCCTTGAGAGGTAAACATCTGCCGGGTCGGGTAGAAGCACTGCAGAGGCCGTTCCTACCCACCCGGCTAAATGGTGCAAGAGGAACACCGAGAGGGTTTAGTCAGTATAAATATGGCATTCTCGCCTATGCTGCCCGGCTAGGTGCAGATCTCCAAGAGGGTTCCCCCGCGAGAAAAAAAAGAAGGTCTAACATCCACCATATTGGCACGCTTAGACCAGGTCTAACATTCGCCACATTAGCACGGTAAGATTGTGTTGTCACCACGCACACCATGCACACTGTGTTAAAACAGACACAGTGACGCTCTTTTGGTATGTCGCGTATGGTGATGAACGCGACAGGTTTCCTGGACGGAATGACAACGGCGATGGGCTCAGATTCTCGGTGCTTACCATTACCATACCATTAGTTATACTGCAGTCATTTTGTTGTGTTACGTTAAGGTAATATACAGTCAAATGTCATCATTTGCGGATAAAAAAAAACTGTGATCACTTTCCATATTCGAGGTTGAAAATTTCATTTTTCGCGAATCCAAAATCAGGACTTTTTATAATAAATACCACTCATATAAGCGCTAAAATATTCCTTTTACAAAAGCCACCGCCGTTTTGCAACTTCCCGGTTGCAAGAATACCGTGTATCGCTGGGATCTTTAATATAAACCGCGATGATACGTGTGTGCGCCTTTATAATCGACTCCATTAAATGAATCTCATAGATTTGTTTCGAAATTGTTCTATTCCTGAAAGTGAAACTTATTTAAAGAAAAACAAATGAGACTTCAAGGTTATTCTAATTTTAGAAAATGCTCCCGGTCACCTTCGTAAGCTAGAAGGTATGCATCCGAAATTATATGACCTATTAAAAGATGCAACATAATAAAGAATCATCCAATTATTTACCTTTATATAAATAATCCTAATAAAAATAGTATTTTTTCTCATTAATTCGATTTTATCTTGGGTTATATTTATATTATTTTATATTTTGTAACCTTATAACGCAACCCGTATATTTCTACACAAAACCCCATTTGCCACATAATTATAGAAACCCCGCGAATAAGGAGACACTATACCAATTTCTCAAAAAGATATATTTTTTTCCTAAAATACTGATCAAAGAAGACACCGTAATATTCGTTGAGAACGTAAAAGTTATTTTATTCATATTTTATTTATTTATTCATAAAACTTACAAGTGTTTCGTTAAAATTGATTTTACATTTATTACATTATTTACGTACTATCCTATAACAAGAAAAAAAAATACAATACAATACTTATCTGTGCAGTACAATACAAAAATATAAGTAATACAATAATTATGGTGTATAGTGTGTCGAGATACATTTTTTTTAAATTGTAGTACCTTTACTAGGCCTAGCCTGTATCACAGGTACTACCGCTCTCTATTGTAAATGTACTACTGTAATGTAATGTTAAATATTCATTATTCAAACATCAGAACCACGTTATTCTGAAGTGTATAAAATATTCGCTTCACGTATATAATATAAAGACAGATTCTTCTAAAATTAGTGCATGACACCGAGCCGATAACGATCCGCCGATCGGTAATTTTAACATCTCCCGGCCCCAACAATCCGTATTTATCTATGTACCTAGCTATCGAAAAGGTGGGTTTCATATTAGAAAATGTATCTCAGCTCGACAGCTTAGTGCCTACACCGAGTAAAATAAATATAATAAAGAGACCGTCGGCGAGAATCGGTAAGAACGCTTCTAAATATTTCGTTAAGTAAAAATAAACTGCAAAACAAGTATTTACGTAATTATCGTTAAAAATAGAAGTATGTTAACCTTAGAAACAGACTGTTATTATTTTGTCTATGGATACTGTCTAAATAAAACCTGTGTTTACAGACGGGGGCGGAATACCGCATTTACGATGCGCTTTATATGATCATAGTTCTGTCAGCATTCATAACAAATATTGTTAAAGATGTTTACGTATTATATATTATTATATATATATTATATAATATTTATTAATATTCTTTGTGCACCTTCAAAGAAACGGCATTATTGTTGGTGAGAGACATAAGTTTTAGCTCCTAACAATTTATAAATTGTAACTTTATTATATTATATATATTATATAACTAGATATTTTCATTAAGTTATAGTTATGTTTTATTGGAACTACGTGGCTATCTTTTGCTTTTTTTAAATTGTAATATCTACTTAACGCCTGTAGATAAGCGTAATGATATCTAGCCTACATCTGAATTATATAATAGTAAAATTTTAACAAAATCGGTTCAATTGTTTCCAAGAAATAATAGAAAAGTTAAATTTTATATATTATACGTACATTTCAAATCGATTCGTAGGTTTCTTTGGTAACTAATTAAATCTCGTTGATAATTAATCATAATTACAAAGATTGAAAAGCAACAAATCTTCCTACTATCTATAATTTGGATTTTACCACATAGTGAATTAAAGTAATTAATAAGCAATTGAAATAGTTCACGAGAAATGCCTTTTAATATTGATTAGAATATACTATTTGCACGGCCTCTAAAAAGGTTTTAGTTGGGAACGTATTAACAAACTACGGTGAAAACTAACTTATCCAAGTGTGTACATAATGGAAACTATATATAGTAGGAAGAAACGAAAACAAAGGGCGTTGTGTCACATCGATTGCTCTCCAAAACTACTAGACAAGCAAATATCTCTAATTGAACACTTTATAAATTGATCGGCAACGGAAACCGCAAACATCCATTATCGACGAGTCCGCAAAACCTTTGTTAAGTATCATCAAACAAACCCTAAAAATGAAGCACCATCAATATATATATATATATATATATTCATACTAGAAATTTCTCGCGGCTTCGCACGTATTTTCAAAAATTACAGTATTTGTAAAAATCGCAGTTTCTTTAAACTTTATAATTATATATTAAATTTAGATATAGTGATAATTACTTATAATACGGACCTTACTATATACGAAATGAAACAAAAAATAAAATTAATGAAAAAACAGACCTCTATCATTTTATTTATATAAAATATATCTCAATAATACGTCGATTAAAATAAAGTTTTACAATTCATCAACGTGATAGAAGCAATGTAAGAATTTTCACTGAAATATTTTCTTTTACACGCAATACCAGGCAATTATAATGTAACTAAAATGTGTGTTCCCTCGGCTCATTTTTTAAGACCCAGGTCTCAAAATGGCGGATCAAAGTTTTTAAATATCTCCAGTCAATTTTTTAAAACTATAATTTTACATTCATTATTCAAGTTTCAGAACTTTGTAATTGATACGGTATTTTTTATTCAAACTTATGATGCTATCTTATTTGACCCGTGAATCGTTTATACTTTATGTTGACTTTAGTCTACATTAGTATGTATGGAGCTTAAACCCTTACGGTGTTATTACAAAAAAGTTAAATACGTATTGAATACTTGCTTTAAAAAGGTTTCGAATTAAATGCACGGCGGTCGCTGAATGTTCGCCATCTTGCTCTTTTGTCTCGCTTTGAGTAACGTTAGGTTAGACTTGCGAAAAAGGATATCGCGAACTGCTTTGTCATAGGAGTAAGATGTCCCTCAGACACAAGCTCACTTTGTATAAGACGTGTATCCGTCCCGTGATGACATATAGCAGTCCCGTTTTTGCGCATATGTCGAAAGATAATTTTCATAAGTCGCAGGTTCTTCAAAACCGCGTTTCACGTAAAGTGACCGGTGCCCCGTGGTACGTCCGGAGAGTCGATCTGCATAGGGACCTGGAGATGCCTTCTATCTGGGCGTACGTAAAATCACTTACGATTAGTTATTTTGAAAAAGCCGTGAATCATCCCAGTCCGTTAGTGGTATCCACCGCAAAATACGAACCCGTACCGAACGCTGCACATTATAAAAGACGTCCGAGATATATTTTTACCGACTCTCTCGATGAAATAACGGCAGTGAACGATCAGTACCAGCCTGTCTCTCCAAACAGAGCGTGCTCACGCCCACGCCCGCGTAACCACAGATCACGCCACCGTGGTCTGGGGGTAAATTTCGCTCCCGCACACCAGACTAGAGCCCCCTCGGCAGTGGCTCAAGCCTAGGTCCGTTCCCTCGGCATAAAGCCCTTGAGCACGCTGCTCGCGCGATACAGTGACACAAAATCTTACATCACTGCGACAACATTACACATATCACCTCCACACACGTGCACGCATACACGCTTACACATGCAAGTGGAAGGGTTTTATATTTTTATTATAAATAGTTTAGAAAATTATCTGATACGAAATATATATAAGAATTGTTGAGGTATGTATACTTGGTACACATATATGTTTCAACAACTCATATATGTATGAATAGTTATCTTAGCTTAGGTTAGCTCAGATAGGTCGCGAATTGCATGTATCAGGCAACAGCCTAAGTCGAGGTGTGCCGTGCACCCTTGAGCTAGTTGTCAAAATAAAACCGGCTGAGTGCCTTAGTATTCCGGTGAAGCTGTTAAGACCTTGCTAGGTCAATAGCGTAGTCAGTTTGAGAAAAAAAATATCGCGAACTTGCCTCGGGCGACCGCGGTGCATTTAATTCGAAACCTTTTTAAAGCAAGTATTCAATACGTATTTTTGTAATAACACCGTTATGGATTTGAACAGTCCAGGGCTTAATTCATAAGTTCATTCCATAAGTACTTAGGTATAAATGCTATATTAACCAAATAACGTCGCAAATCAATGATATTATAACTAAAAAGCTTTTAGTTATAATATCATTGTCGCAAATAATCAATTAGTTTTTATAATATGTAAAAGGTAAGAATGGTTACTGTATTATCCTTACATCATTGCAGACTTTTCTGTAGGCATTTTTAAGTCGTACAATCCTGTAGCACATTATTTTGATATACGAGTATATCACAATTAGGCTTTAGCCAGAGTTACCAACGTAAGTGCTCGAAAACTTATCTTCTCCACTTCATTAGAATACATCGACTTTTCTATACTACCTATTAATATAATATACGTGTATTACACATACAAACTTGCCTTCAAAATCGTCTGAACGATATTGAGAACCGTATCAAAATCCGTAACGTAGTTTAGAAAGACTAAGGAGCCCAAAGACAGAAACAATGTTACATTGTTTTATAACGTTTCTAAATATAAATACTTCGGACGACGATGAATTATTTAGTGTTAACACATACAGTAAATTAATAAAATTAATAGAAAACGTTTCAACAGCAATTATCACTTAATAAATCACTCTGAGCAGAACACAATTAATATTACAGACCGCTGCATAACTCTGATCTGACATAACATGTTGCTGGCACGGGTTTCACACCTGTAGTCGATGTACGTCCTCCAACCAATGTCATTTAGCTAAAAAATTACCAATTATAATGGAAAACTAACGAAATAAGCTGTGTTAACGAAGTAAGCCTATACATTGGGATAACTTATATGTCAAGCCATAAACGGGTATTAGATGCCACGGGGTTCAAAATTCGTTAAAAAAATTGTGAGCCGTCGTGGAACGTCTGGGAGATGTAAAACATCGAAATTATTTTGTACAGGTAATATGCATAAAATAATATATTTTTTGATGTTATAGCGGCAAACAAACAGGTGGGTCATCTGATGTTAAGTGATCACCACCGTCCATAGACACTAACAACATCAGGGGAGTCGAAAGTGCGTTGCTAGCCTGTGTTTGGGGAAAGGGAGGGAAAGGGAGAGGAGAGGGGAGCGATGGGGAAGTGGGCCTCCGGCACTCTCACTGACCAAACGAAACGCAACAATGCAAACACTGTTACTTCACGTCGGTTTTCTATGAGAGGGTGGTAGTACCCCGGGCGATCCGACCCATTCATGCTGAAACCAAAAATAGCTTCAGCGTGGCTCTACCACCTTCTATACTATACGACAGGAAATAAATATGGCATAATCAAAAATAAAATATTGAGTTTATTTTTCAAGAGAAAGACGTCTCAATAAACGCGTGTTCAATATAGCGTGGCGACGCATGCTGACAATCGGTCTGACCGATTTATAGATCTTTCACATCAAGAACTGAGGAAAAATTGAGTCTCTCTGTGCTTTATCTTTAGTATAACCTGAAGCTTATTCTTCCCTAACGTCTCCTTACAGTTCAGTTTTTGTAAAAGTTTACGCTCGACTTTCCCATGTTCATTAAACCCGCTTCAATCAACCACATATTGCCACAAAACGAACACACGCCTTCCACATTGGAAGTTTATTTGTTGACCGTTCGACCAAAATTGATATAGGACAAGTAGCCATTGTATATTCTTAATTTACGTGAGGGGTTTCTGAGGATTTCTGAGGATCGTGAGATTTGTCTCGACCCCTCTCCCCCAAACCCGTAAGCTGATGGAAGATCTTTCCAAATCTGTATTTTGAGTACAAATGCGTTGGATTTATTAGAAAAAAAAATGCAATATGCTTTATTTTTACTTTAAATTTTGTACTAATATTAAATTTAGTTAGTTTAACTGTGTTCTCTTTTCAATTAATTATAGCCTAAATAATTAAAATTTCATAATTTATATACCTATTAAAATTATTTACATTAGTGTGGTTTTCATATCTATTGACTCTTCGAGTAATAATCATACACATTTTTATTATTAATTAAGTTAATTAAGTAACCAAACATACGATAGTCTGTACAATCTTAATACAAAACATCTATATTAGATGTATACAGCTTGCTATACTAAACGTCGCTAATCTGACGCAAGCCGCGCAAGCACATTACGATCGGTCACGCTTACTAGCATGTCATAATGCCAAATCATAAGTTTATCTCCTGCCAAAGGAATACCGCTCAACGCACCTAAAGAATTTTCCAGGTATACAACAGATATAGCCGTTCTGAAACAGTTACATACATTCGTCTATTGTTTTTTTTTTTATTTATACTTATTCTATATAATCTATACTTAGTCTGGCCATAAATATTATTACAATTAAAAATAAACGAAATATTACATTTGAATTTGGAATCTGTCAGTTTTATATGATTATTCATTGAGTTTTCTCATTTTGGCGCCAATACATTGTACAATATTTTGTGATATTAAAATGGAGTGGGGTGATAAGGAGAACCGAATCGCTGTGATTGCATTACACAAAGTAGGTATGGACCCAAATGCAATATTCAAAACTCTCCATACGCTTGGTATAAGTAAAATGTTTGTGTACCTGGCTATTAATAGGTACAATGAGACTCCTCTGTTTGTGACACAAAAAGATCTGGCCGTCCACGTAGTGTTCGTACGGAAAGGTGGTCAAAGCAGTAAGGGAAAGAATTCGAAGAAATCCTGTCCGAAAGCAAACGATTTTATCTCGGGAGATGAAGATAGCACCTAGGACCATGTCGCATATTTTAAAAGATGACTTAGGACTTGCAGCCTATAAGAGACGTACTGGTCATTTCTTAACTGATAATTTAAAAAAGAATAGGGTGGTAAAATCGAAACAGCTACTGAAGCGGTACGCAAAGGGAGGTCACAGAAAAATTTTGTTTACGCATGAGAGATTTTTTTTTACAATTGAGCAACATTTTAACAAACAAAATGGCCGTATTTACGCTCAAAGCTCTAAGGAGCTTCCCAATTAGTCGACAGAGTGCAACTTGGACACTATCCGACTTCAGTGATGGTTTGGTGGGGTATAAGCTACGAAGGAGTGACTGAGCCATACTTTTTTGAGAAAGGTATCAAAATATCGGCACAAGTGTATCAAGATACCATTCTTGAGAAGGTAGTGAAGCCCCTTAACAACACCATGTTCAATAACGAAGAATGGTCCTTCCAGCAAGACTCGGCGCCGGGTCATAAAGCTCGGTCTACGCAGTTTTGGTTGGAAACGAACGTTTCGGACTTCATCAGAGCTGAAGACTGGCTGTCGTCTAGTCCCGATCTTAATCCGCTGGATTATGATTTATGGTCAGTTTTAGAAAGTAAGGCTTGTTCTAAACCCCATGACAATTTGGAGTCCATAAAATAATCCGTACGATTGGCAGTGAAGAATCTTCCCATGGAAAGAGTGCGTGCTTCTATTGATAACTGGCCTCAACGTTTAATGGACTGTATTGACCTGTATTTTAAATTGTTTTATATTTATGTACTAGCTGTTACCCGCGGCTCCGCACGCGCTTTTTTAAAATGTATCAAAAATGTAAAATTATGAGTAGATGTTGTACATTATAGAGATGCTTTTTCAAAAACATTTGTAAGTACGACACGCACGCCATTTACTGTAAAATGTAACGTGTACATTAGAAAGGTAAATAATAACAGTGTATCGAATGAAATGAGATTTATCATCAGCAACATGCCTGGAACTTTAACCTACAAAATATCACCCTCAGTGCTCACTTAGACTATATAAGAAAGTAATTAAAGTTTTAAGCTATACATTATTGAACAATATGTATTACATTTTTAATTATATAGATCTAATATACCCGTATTGTCGATATAATTAAGTTAGTCCTATACGTTGCTATAATCACTGAGTTTTGTATGTAGACGCAAGCGCGGTAAATAAATCAAAATGGCCGCCAAATTGACCAAAAAGACAATATAATTTTAATTACATACAAACACATGACTTTCAATTATGTATATTTATTCTTGAAGTCCAGTAAAGCACACGTCTCACTCACTTGTTTACAATAAACAACATATTTTTAATAAATTTTACATGGACGAATGCACGGTTCAACAAATAAAATAGAATATGTCAACCGCTATAATTTCGCATATCTGCCAGTAAAATTCCCGTTAACATAGGTCCAGCCGTTTCGGACATAACCCGGAACAAACAAACAAAATATAAAATGCCAACAATATTTTTAAAAAAATTTTTTGATCCTTGTAGCCAAATCCAATCACCAAAAAGTTGTTATTTTAATTTCAGATACACACACTCTATTTTTATAATATGTAATAAATTACAAATAAAAAATTGGAAACAAAACAAACGTAGAATAAACATGTTGAATAGAAACACAAAATAAACTTTAAAAATGTTTGCGATAGAAAGTTACCAAGTTACCATGGCAACGTATATAATACTAACGCTAACCCGCAGCGAAAGCAACCAAAACGAAAAAAAAAATGCCCGATTTTGAAACATTCTTCATTGGCGCTCCACTCCTATTGGTCTTAGCGTGATGATAAAGCCTTCCTCGGTAAATGAGCTATCTAAAAACGAAAGATTTTTTCAAATCGGACAAGTAGTTCTTGAGATTAGCGCGTTCAACCAAACAAACAAACAAACTCTTCAGCTTTATATATTAGTATAGATAGATAAAGTCATTTGGATAGACCGTATAGCTTATAGATTTATCTGCGTAATGAATGTCGCAAATCGAGCGAAACCTACAAAATGAATGTGATTAAATATAAATAAATAAAAAAAATAGACAGCAGAGAAGTTCATTCCTATACTTTTTACATTAAAACGAGAGTTGCGTTACAAACTTTTACATAGCTCTGGATAATAATAACTGCAGCATAAAATTGTGAAAGTTTTAATAGGGCCTCCCGTTGTATTCTTGATTTAGATGAAAATTGGACAACTTTGTAAACTAGCTTTTGTTATGTAAAAGTTTCGAAAACTAATAAAAAATATACAAAAGAACCATTATTGGAGTTCAGTTACATCGAACTTACTATAATAATCGTTCTTCTTAGAACATTTTGAACATACTTTTTATATCTATAATGATTATGTTAAGTTGTTTTTTGTGTTAGTTCGAACACGCAACTGTCTAGGCTACCCATTAAATCTTTTTGGCATTATATAGTATACTAGCTGTGCCCGCGACTACGTCCGCGTGGAACTTTATGTAAAAAAACAGTGATTAATAAAGTCATCTGGATGTACTAAGTCCATTTACTATCTACTTTCCTCTCGTACTTACGACGCGTCGTCATTTAAATTACAGTAACTTTTGACAGAGTGGACCGATTTAAATGAAACAAAGATTAAGTTACTCCCGAGGATATGCTTTATGAATTTCTTGATGAAGTTTTCTGTGAACCCAGTACTTTAGCAGTGATGCGTGTTCATACAAACAGACAGACAGACATATCTATAAATGATTGAAATGTATTCTATTACTTGTTCCTAGACACCTGCAACGAAAATCTAAAAAGTACAGACACGATAGATATACATTCATATTATATGTATAGATATAGATTTATTAAGGTAACTTAGAAACCACCTAACTTCACGCTATGGCCCTTGGGAGCGACACAATTATCATAAAAAGTAGTTCAGAAAATATATGAAGCAAAAGAGAAGTAAAAGAGCGGGTGAGCCGTGTGGTGCGACACGGAGTGGCAGCAACCGGGAGCCGAGGGCGGGAAGAGTTAAACACGAATAAAAACACGCGACACAACTAGTTTTCAATAACTGTAAACAACTTTTATATTTAAAAAACAAGCCCGTATAAATTAAATATCCTAATGGAAGTTTGTTGACGCGATAATGTCTTATAAATCGATGACAGTCGGCTGCACGAACGAATAAGCATGACTCATTGTCACGTTTCGCCTAAGCCGAGCGTGCAAGCGATAGAAATGCACGATGGGCCTGAGCGTTCGGCCTGTGACACATCATTCATTACATAGTATAAAAAAAAGTCCCCCACCGCGTCTGTCTGTCTGTCTGTTCGCGATAAGCTCAAAAACTACTGAACGGATTTTCATGCGGTTTTCACCAGTGGATACAGTAATTCATGAGGAAGGTTTTAATATATAATCTGTCAAGGATTTTTTATAGCCAGGGCGGGACAGCATCTGCCGGACCCGCTAGTCTATCTATATATAGAATAATTCAATTTAATTCATAAAAGTATGCAATTTTTCATCAGTTTTCTTACGACGTTATCACGTTAAATTATCGTCCGTACACCGACTTTACAGAAAACCAATTATTTTATTTGTTACACTTTCACGCTTAACTATCCAACCGCTTTACCTTGAAATTTTGCATACACTTAGGCAGAGATAAGGAAAAACATCTGAAAAAAGATGCGGTTTCTAAGCGATAGCAAAGCCGTCTGCATATCCTACTTCCTGTATAATTATTTCTTCAACAGAAACACAGTTTAAGAAAAGCGTTTCCAATGAAAAACTTATTTGTTTGTATACTTGTTTGTTCGCTCGTTCAAGACCAATGGAATAAATTATACAACGAATACGAACATTTCAACGTTGTAGAATCACTTCAGTATAAGCATGTAAGGGTGTCAGTCGTTGCATATTATGTTGTATAAATAACATCATAATTTATAATTAATATAATATAATATAATAATATTAATATAATAATAATAATTGTAGGTGGTAGATCCACGCTGAAGCTATTACCGGTTTCAGCCTGAATGGGTCGGCTCGCTCGGGGTAGTACCACTCTCTTGCAGAAAACCTACGTGAAGTAACAGTGCTTGCATTGTTGCGTTTCGTTCGGTAAGTGAGAGCGCCGGAGGCCCACCTCCCCTAGACACCCTTCCTTCCCCTCCCTTCTCCTCTCCCCTCCTCCAAACACAGGCTGGCAACGCACTTGCGACTCCCTTGATGTTGCAAGTGTCTATGGACGGTGGTGATCACTTAAAATCAGGTGACCCACCTGCTTGTTTGCCTCCTATGATATAAAAAAAAATTTTGTTTGCTGCATACATATCGTGATATATCTTTACTATGTTATTCAAATTCTTTAGGTACTCACAACCTCGTACGGCATGATTATAAACATATCGGTATTTGACTGATCAACTAGTCAGCAGTTATTATTTTTATTGTATCTTAATTTAATTTTAACTATGTGACCAGAAAACATCTACATAGTTATAAAACACTGTATGACTTTCATCTTCAATTTCTACATGATCGAACCAGTAAATAAAATTCTAGAAAAATACTATTGGTTGTATTAACATGGAACACAAAAGTGGCACATCGTCTGTTGGTAATCGAAGTAAAGATAAAGAATAATGGGAAATTCAGGTTTAAAAACAGTTATAGGCTGTCACACTAACGACTTGCATCGGCAAAAGGTATCTGATACCATAAACATGACCACATACAGTATCATTGGTTACCTAAAAAAAAATGTCTACGAACTAAAAAAAGGCGATAATACGTTATACGAACTCTGTGTTCTAACATCGCTACCTCACCTATTCTTACTTTCTTTAGCAAAATGACGTCAAACACGTGAACCTTCACAAAATAGTCAATTGTCGTCGATCCTGTAACAACGGAAATTCCGCTACCATCTTCACAGTAAGACAATTTCTCACTTCAGCGCGCCCTGTAATATACTCATAACCAATAGCAAACTAATGAAACCCGGGCACATTTTATGACTCCATATTATAATAGTAGTAGTAATAAAACGTAAGAGTCCATGAAGCCGTAATGGATAAGATGGTGATTATCGGTCACGATAATCAAGAGATTTAGTGTTATCTATATTAACCGCTTCTATGAGTTCTATGAGCTCCCGTATGTAATAAATAGATTCATTAGGGCGATCGTCAGTATCACTTTCTTCCGCATATTTATTTCCAGTTTGTTGTGTTCTTTTATCTAAAGACGCACCCCTAATTATTTTCTTCATAATAATTGGCTCGAGGAGTTTTTGGCGGGACCTGCGTTTGTCATGTAGTGGATTTTATATCTTACTTGCCGGCCCGGCGGGCGTTATCCCGCCCTGTTAATAAAAAAAATACCTTGACAAACCTATACCTAAACTTTCCTCATGAATCACTTTTTCTACTAGTGAAACTGGTGGGGTTTTTGAGTTTATGGCAAACGGACAGACAGACGTGGTAGAGGGCTTTGTTTTATAATATGTAGTGATTCATAATCTTGTGTTATTTGACTCTATATTTTGTAATAAAGATTGTGTTTTACGTAATATAATTCGGATATTATGCACAAGTGAAGTGGATGGGTAAATATATCACGGGGCATGAACTCTAAGATGCCACAAAAACTTCATGGGAAAATTCTAAAAAGGGAGCCACCGTCTTGATAGACTATTGAAATTGTTACAAAACACTTATAAAATTATTACCTACTCAATAAAGCCAGTAATAATCTAGAAGATAGGTTATCAAAAAATTGGCTTAAATACAATTACACTTGATCATGAACAACGATGGAGCCGATATAACATCCTAACGCTAGAAAGATATTCTTCTCAAACATAACTACCAAAAATCATCAATAAGTTCATGAGAACTAAAATGTTATTTGAAAGTTGTTGATGTTAAAAACCGCCCTAGATAATAACCAACTAGAATACATCAACGAATTGGGGTGTAACTTGTAAGGTACATAACCTTATTGCCAATAAATACAAACAGCATAGATATGTATTAGGTACTTATATTAAATATTTTGTAAAAATAAACTAGATAATGAAAACGGTCATCAAACAACTCTGATACATGCTGAAGCAGTATTTAATAGTTTTTGATATAATAACGTATGTAGAAGAACGTGTCCTCACTATAATCAGAAAAATGTTCACGTCATTGTTTGAACGCTTGAAACACACAAGACCATTGTCTTATAGTATGATTACTCGTTATTGGTAAAACGTATTAAACTTAAATAACATCAAGACACATTAATTATGATGTGGTCTATGAATGTAAAACACTAAACTTTGGAAGTAATTTGAAGCGACGATGAGTTCGCGGTATTTAGACATCATATCGATCGACGTGTCTTTAGTAGTCCGGTGAAGCTCTTAAGACCTTGCTAGGTCAATAGCGTAGTCAGTTCGAGAAAAAAAAAAAAACAAAAGACGTGTCTTTGAGTGCTACAAATAAGCTGAAGGTTTCGATGATAGAAGTTTTGTTACTATTTTATTCTAAACAAAAGCTACCAAACAGACATACGGCTATACTGATAGTAAAAATTATAACTAAAAAGCTGTAATTACGTTATAAACGCTTCGTCAGCGCTTTGTTAAAATTTCGTTAGCTAGCTTTTTTGAGAGCTGGCCCGTAAATCCGCCCGTATCTAAGCAACATATAACTATTTCTTTTCCACCACCGATATTGACAAAACGCCATCTTACTTCCACATTTCATCTAAGACAGTATGGCGTTACAATATTACTTTACGTGTGTGTGCGTTATCGTGCCATTTGTTTTGTCAAAATATCACATAGGTAACGTATCTATCTACACCTTTTTACTTAAAATGTCATTAATGGTAAATGGTTACCGTCGCTTTAGACAGGTACAATTTGAATCTCTTTTTGAAGAGACCCGTGTCATAAGCCTGAGGGAAGATAATACCGGGTAACCCATTTCACAACGCTAGAGTGCGTATAATGCAGGTTCTGGAGAACCCTACGGCTGTCGCAATATTTTAGTTCTTAGAACCTGTAGATGAGCAACCAGTCAGCGGCAGTATGTGCGACTTTAGAACGACAATGAGGACACCATATGAAGAAACTATAGCACGACGATAGGGCTTTTTCTAACCACCTTACGCCGCATCGTTATTTGAACTCAGGCGACATTGTAGTAAAAAGTTAAAATCTATAAAATATATTTAATATTAAAATATCTCCCAAATACAGCTGATGGAACACATCTTTGGCAATAAACTTAGATAATTAAAAAATATATATATACCAGACGAACATTAGAAAACGTCCTACGACAATTGGTAATAGGTTCGACTGATCAAAAGATTGAAATCCAAGTCTTCAAAAACGGTATTAATATAAGCAGCGAAGGACACCCACAAGGCCTGTCTAATGATCAAAGGCGTCTCGTACCTCGAAAAATTTCATATAATAAAAATATATAACAAATGCTAAGCAAATTTAAAAATAACACTAAAAAGGTCGCCCACCTGAGAGTCCCACATCAATACTATCTCGCATATTAAAACGCAAACTCAATATCGAGAAGAGAAATATCGAGAAATTGTATTTTATGCTATTGTTATACAAAACCAACGTCTTTCTAATATTACAAGAAATTCTCGCAAAATTTATTTTTCATACATCAAATCCATTTTTTTTTTAAATGAACTAGAACAAATTTCAACCTATACTCATTTTACTCTATTGATTTCAGCTCTAATTGGTATCTTCACCTTTATAATTATGTACTTAAAATCACATGAAAGATGGACACGGGAAAGATAATTAGATAGATACTTTATATGAACTCTATGACTCCATGACAAAGGTCAAGGACCATTATTAATATAAATAATAGGCAAGAAATGTGGTTTTAGAGGTTTGCAACAAAATCTCAAGACACCAAATTATAAGAAGCAAACTCCAACGATTGATAAATGGAAAAATAGCGATAGCGAGACATTAAGATACTCATCCACATTTTATCTCAACTTGTGACTTGTTGAAACACGCATGTTGCACATCGGGATAAATTAATATACACACAGTTACCTACGAGTTTTGCAGAAAAACTTATGGGCGGTCTTTAAAATTCTAATCAGCAAACTTCTTGCGTGACGAAAAATGATGGGGATAAAAACTGTGTCGGGTAGTGTTGAAAACACCGGTTCTTGTCAGATCACCGAAATTAAGCAACGTTGGTCGCGGTCAATACTTGCATGGGTGACCGCCTGGAAAGACGTTGCATTTTTTTAAATTAAAATGTTTCCCCGTATTATAGAAGTTTCACTTCTATCGTGCGCATTTATGACAGACCCTATTTTTTAAGCATTGTCGTCTATCGTCCTGGGAAAAAATGTAGACGCCACCGTGTATAATACGGTATGGTTTCACTTAATAATGATTGACATAATTATTATTACCACGTATTATCAATAAGTTACCGCTGTCCGCATCCTTTCAGCGGTGTATAAGAAATATTATTTATTGGTACAAAGAAATACAGTACCAGACGTCTATAATCAACCAGCTTCGCGCCCCGGCTCCGCACGGGTGTACTAGCGAATAAAATGAGGCCAAACCGACCTTGTACAGTAAGACCATATACGTAAATGATATACATAAAATTATGCAAACCAAATAAATAATAGTTTAAAAAAACTAAAAAAATACGCTTTCATAAAAAATCCAACTAAAAAACAGAAAATAAAATTTAATAAATTTGGATTAAAAATAGTGTAAATTAGAAATAAATGTATATTTTTGTAAAAAGTGACAAAAAAATGATAAAAATACTGATATCTGGAGGTGCTGATATTAACAGTGATGCATCGCATATTAATACACATAATACAAAAATATACATTTATTTCTAATTTACACTATTCTTAATCCAAATTTATTAAATTTTATTTTCTGTTTTTTAGTTGGATTTTTATGAAAGCGTGTTTTTTTTAGTTTTTTTAAACTATTATTTTTATTTTTTAGTTAAATTTTTTTAACTTTTTTTTTCGGATTATTGCATTGTCATCGACCTTTGACAGGTGTGCAAAGTTTGAATTAAATCTGATCGTTCAAAGTAGGACAAAATCGAGCTCAAAGGGGTCGGTTACATACATACATACAGGTGAAGCTAATAAAAGCGTGATAAAAAAAGGTTAAGTGAAGACATTTAGGATGCTTTTTTTATTTTTGTGAACTGATGCTGAAGCGCCAAAATAATACATTAAATCGTCTATGACGACTAACAGTGGAGTTGATGTCGGCGAAACATCATTGGAGGTCCATGACATGCACATAGGGGTTAAGATAATGATTTTATTTAAGCAGGTCGTGGATTTAATTTTGGCTTTCCATGAATGTAACAATACTGTGTCTACATAAATAATGCTCCTTTATAAAATGAAAACATATATCTATCTATATAAATGATAAAACCACCTTTTCAAAACTTATTTAAAGTTGAGGAATTGGCAAAAAAATCATTATCTGGTAAGCAGAGGATCTACACATAACCGAAAAATATGGCGAGTGGTCTAGAAGATACAAAAGTTTGGGGACCTGTGATTTAGACAAATATAATGCCTCATTAGTACATTGCGCCCGGCAAAGATAGGATGAGTCAATAGTAGGATTAAAATTTTCGTAACATAAATGCCAAGTTAGGGTAATAAGAAAAACTAAAACAGTTATCTAAGTTGATTTCCAAAACTAGTTAATAAAACTAATTGGCTAAATTATAATTCTAACAAAGCCAAAAATATCAGAAACAGTTAACGAAATTTGACTCATACGTAAGTGAACAAACAAAAATGTATGCAATAATATAGATATATTTAAATAATTACACATTAAAATAATCATTAGGTATAATGGGCATAAAGTTATGAGTCAGAAATTAATAATTAACTAGCTCTTTCATCATTAAAACATAAGTAGATAGTAAAAATTTATAACTGTTTGTTTTATTTATTTTTTTAATTTAAAAATATGTACCACTGAAAGCTATAAGGCCAATAATACCAAAACAAAATAAAACAATATTAACATACAAAACTCTTGTATGTTACTCACCTCTTAGTATGGGCTTTTATCAATATTTGAATTTAGCTTATCATTACATAGTATAAAACAAAGTCCCCTACAGCGTCTGTCTGTCTGTCTGTTCGCGATAAACTCAAAAACTACCAAATGGATTGTCATGCGGTTTTCACCAGGGGATAAAGTGATTGATGAGGAAAGTTTTAGTATATAATTTGTCATAATCAGGGCGGGACAACGTCTGCCGGGCCCGCTTGTAAATTATATGATAAATTATTTTTTTTATGATTCCAATACAAAAACTGGCGTACACAAATATGGCAATGGTGAAATTAAGCAGTGCAATTCTGATAACTGTTCCTAATGATACAAAAATTGAAAAAAATGTGCCCTGTGATGAAGATGGGCATCAGCATGAATGATTGTATTACAAAATAATAATTTACCTTAGGTAGTTTCGCATGGACCCCTGTGCGAACATCTCTGATGGTGGCAATATCCAGCATTTCCACCTCCATGTTCTGATCAGTCCAAAACATGTAGAAACCTTTTGGATCGACCCGGAGAGTGACTGGGAGGCCTGCTCCAGAATCCTAGTGAAAAAAAACAGGCAAAGTTTCAAATGGGTTTACTATTTCAATTAAATCCTTAAGGAACCAGTGTCACTCATGTGACATTAAATCACTTAGTTCTTTTTCATAAAAAAAATACTAAAACAAAAAGCAATTGTTAAGAGTAATTAGAGACTGTATGTTACAATCATCACATATTATAAAACAAAGCCCTCTGCCATGTCTTCTGTCTGTCTCTCTGTTCGTGATAAACTCAAAAACTACTGAACAGATTTTCATGCGGTTTTCACCAGTAGATAAAATGATTCCTGAGGAAGGTTTAGGTTTTTTTTTTATCAGGGTGAGACAATATCCACCACACCTGCTAGTATTAATAAGAATGTTATATAAAGTAATGTGTTTTATTATATGGGTTATAAAATAAAAACAGTAATACTACTGTATTAAGAGCTTGAAATTTTTACAACCAACAATTAACTTATTAGAACTAGACGCTATCATTGTCTCCTATCAACAAACCTACATTAGAGGTAACAGATTAAATTCCCATTAGGGTTGTGCAATTTCATACACAACAAATCTATTATACAAACTTTTAAAAGCCGGATTTAGTAAAAGATTGGCATCATTTAAATAAAAAAAACTGGCAATCTGGGCATTCCTTATGTCAGACTCAGTAGGACCAGTAACAGTTTTTTTAATTAAAAGTGCTAGGTTTTACAAAGTAGTCCGAAAGCACATTGTCAATTTACCAGACTGTAAGTTCAAACACCATATCAAGGAGGTCTTTAAAAGGCTATCACAAGGTGAATCAATATGTGAATTATGGTAATGTCTTGAATTAACTCCCCTCTCTGTGCATCCACTAAAAACCATTGTAATTTAAATGTATTGTTAAAAAGATAAACCCCACCAATTTTCTTGACCGGTTCATCTCAATGACCAGGTTATTTTCTGAACCGGTGGTACTTTTAATGTTGAAAAAGTACCTTGTTTTAGCCAAAATTGTATGAAGTATTTATGATTTTTATAATAAAGTATATTAACTATAGAAAAAGACAATAGGCCGAAGAAATTCTGTAATAAAAACAGATTTAATGTAAACTTTACAGCGTTCACTTGAAACTGCATATGGTTTTTTTATATGAAAAAGTTTATATTAAAAAACATTATTACATTTATATACTGAATTTTATAGTTTAGAATTTCAAACTTTATAAACACTCTTATATGTGTACCTTTTTTAAATAACAATTCATGAGAATTACTTCTATAAATAATATATAGGTAATAATAAACTGGAAGTTACTCAAACATTCAAAATAAAATAAATAGACTGTATTAAAACAATACAATATGAAAGTTATAATGTAATTTGTATTATTTATCTTAAAATTAGTTTTATGTGAAAATTTACATTTTAGTAAACAATTTATTTAATTATAAAAATTATACTATTTTATTAGAATCGGTAAAATCAAGTCTAACAAATATTTCTAGCCCTCACCTCATCCCATTTGATAAATTTCTCCCCATCTTGCAGAGCTTTCGGAACTTCGATAGGCTTCAGGCTCACTTTAGCTGATTTTGAGCTATTGGAACTCATCGTTAACAATAAACACAATTATGCGGAAATAATATCAATATTGTACATCAAAACGAACATCTTCCAGTCTACGCACAAATCTATCAAATATTTATCTCCGACAACGCACACAGAAAGGATTTGTATGGACCACGTAAAAGTTTATCATCGGATCAATAACTAGTAACATATTAATACATTATTCTCAAGAAACACCTGCTCAAAAACTAACAAACAACGATTTTTTCCCACATACTCATCGCTCAACAAGACCACCAAAAACTAAAGTGTCAAAACGACAGTCGACCTCGACGACGTACTAAATGTATACTGGTAGCAGGGCTGCCAGAAGAGTCATTATATTTTATACCGTTTTATTGTACTTTATACTACGTCTCTAACATTATACAAAAGCAAGTGCCTTTATACAAACCTACAAAATATTGATACGAGATTAACATACGATCAACCTCTCGACATTTTTTTATCTAACTTGCATTAGCGAACTTACGCGGATAAATTACAATTTCCCTGAGTAATATTGTCTGAAATAATATCAAGGATTATTTGAATTCTTGCGGGGTTACTTTTTATTTAATTATTTGCAAATGTAATATTGTTCTTGTGGTCATTAATCTGTTATACAAATTGGATATACAGAATAATAACTTATAAGTATTTTATATCCACTAATTAGATCTGGCAATCCCAACTGACAGTGACAACTAAAAGACAAACTAGCAACAATATATATTTGTCTCTGCTATGCTGCCGCCAACAATGTGACCATATTTAATAATTTCCTACTCTTTAGGTAGACTATGGCTTATCATAAACATACCTTGATATAATGAATATGTTTCAGTATTTTATGGTAGATTAATGTATATTTAATACTCATTTTACTTTATGTTATTTTTCTTGATTCAATAAATTAGTTTTAGAAACATAATTAAGGATTTCCATTCACAGAGTTTTACACGTACCTTGCATATAATAGGTCTTTACCTATGAAATTGCCGTTCTGCAGTACTGGCCATTTCAAATCAAAATAATTTTTGTTTGGCTAAGAATTCTAATTTCAAATTAATTTTATTTTAAAAACATGGAATTCTTTTTCCAAAAATATTCATTTGTTTATTGAATAGTGTTACATTTTCATCGCATTTCAATCTTTTTTGTCATCATGGATACGTTAAAAATTCGAGTAATTATGGAATATGAGTACCGTCGTGGCAGCAACGCGGCACAAGCGGCACGCAACATCGACGACGTTTACGGAGCTAACACCACAAACCAACGCACCACCTGTTATTGGTTTGCTGGCTTCCGTTCTGGGAATTTCGACCAGAAAAATGAACCTCGCGGTCGTCCGAAGACTTTGGTCGACAATGACGAATTAAAGGCGATTGTGGAAGCTGATGATACACAATCTACGGCTGAATTAGCAGCATCTTTTGACGTTAGCGTCAAAACAATATTGGTCCATTTGCGTCAAATTGGCAAGGTAAAAAATTTGGCCAGCGCGAAGTACGCGTCGAGACGTGCCTTGCACTACTCAACAGACACACAAATGAAGGAATTTTGAACCGCATTGTTACCTGCGATAAAAAATGGATTCTGTTTGATAACCGCAAGCGCTCAGCAAGTTGGTTGGATCCTGGTTCAGCACCTAAACTTACCCCTAGAAAAGTGATGGTCACTGTTTGATGGTCTAGCGCCGGTATTATTCATCACAGCTTCTTACCAAACGGGGTAAGCATACTGCAGGTGTGTACTGTGCAGAACTGAACACAATGATGGAGAAGCTGGCACATCTCCAACCAGTATTGGTCAATCGCTCGTCTCCGCTGCTCCTGCACGACAACGCGCAACCTCATACTGCACAGCAAACGGTCTCCAAGTTGCAAGAACTGGGGTTGGAAGTTCTCCGTCATCCGCCCTACTCACCAGACCTTGCGCCTACAGACTACTACTTTTTCCAGAATTTGGATAACTCCTTGGCGGGAAAAAAATTCAATACCCGAGAGGCAGTACAAAATGCCTTTGAAGAATTTGTTGCCTCCCGTCCAGATGATTTCTTTAAGAAGGGCATCAATAAACTGCCACTGCGTTGGCAAAGATGCATTGATTGCATGGGTAATTACTTCGAATAATACAAATAAAAAATACATGAAAAAAATTCGTTTAAATTTTTTCATACAAAACGGCAATTTCATAGGTAAAGACCTAATATTTAAGAAAAAATTACCGCTAGAACTAGAATGTTACATATATATTTATTACCTACATAAAACATTGTATATTCGTAATATCATAAAGTTACAAACTCATGTGCATTGTAGCTTCCTAGAGACAGTATATAAATACAGCTAAATATAAAAACACGAGCGAACTTAACGATATGTTACCAGTACATTTATCATGTAATAAATTATTTATTTCTAATTTAATCATCTTCCACTATATATGTATTAAATTTTCACCGTTTAAAGTGAAACTTCTTATGGGAGGACTTTAAAATTTTGATCCGTAATCTTTTTGTATGACGAAAGGCGTAAGGGTAAGTACTGCGTCGGGTAGAATAGGAGCAGTGTCTCGCTTGCCTTCGAGAATTGGCGAAAAGTGAGACAAACGCTCTTCTCGCTTTTTTCTTTCTCATTTTCTGTGGTTGTATGTACTGTGTTCAGGCAACGTAGAGATCACTGAGCACAATCTATAATATTCAAAAGTGATTGATGAATAATTAAAAGGTTTCTCTGAAATACAAAAGTTTCACTTCTATCCTGTTTCACACCTAGTTTTTTGATGTCAAACATCTATAGGTGAGGGTAAACATGATTATTGGCGTGGCAAGACGTGGCGACGCGATGTCATGCGCAAGCGACTGTGCGCAATCTCTCTTGCCGCACTGAGCTCGCATCCTATAGTGTGTACCTACAGTGTTTTTTACTACATTACACATGTGTTTCACATCTGACAAGCGTCCCGTGACGACTCAAATTTTTTTATTACTTGATGGATAAATATCGCTAATCGGTATTTAAACTTAACTGATTCGTTGAATAATTATTATAACAAAATATATCAAGTCTGTTAGTACATAGCAAATTCACATTTTACCATATCATATAGATTAACACACATTATAATATAAAATACATTTATAGAGGAAAGCTATTTCTTCCCATGTAGTGAATCGAATAAGCAACAATTTTTATGTAAAACATTCCATTTTTTCTTCAGAAGGAATAAATAAAATAAATCATGTTTGTAATATTATGTATTCTATTTCAGAATTTCTAGAATTATTTCGTTTAAATAAAAATGAAATAAGTACATTACAGTAGACTGTTTTAAGTTGGTAGAATTTAGTAAATTTTGCTGGTCTACTTAGTAGATTTATCAAATAAAATCTGATTACGTTGGTCGCGCCGAAATGAATTTGAAATGATTTTTTCTTTAAAAATACATAAGAATAGTGTATATATATATATATTAGGAAAGTAGTTCCTTGTATATAATTATACTTACTTTCGTGTGTAGTTGAAAAATATTATAATGTCGGAATCAGAACATGTTGTGAACGCGGATCAAGAGGCGAAACTTGAAAACAGTCCGAGGAAAAGAGTTCGACATCGCAAGAGGCAATTATATGAAAACATACTCAAACAAATGGAATTTTATTTCAGCGATGCGAATCTAACCAAGGATAGATTTCTGGGTGATTTAGTTAAAAACGATCCGTACGTTCCTCTCGAACTGTTTTTGAAGTTTAATAAAATACGTTCTATGACCCACGATATTAACGATATCGCTAAAGCTATGAAGAGCTCCAATATATTGGAGTTATCGGAAGACAAATGGAAGGTAAAACTGCGTTTTATTTTTCTAATAATTAGGATGTATTCCATATGATGAAAAAGGTTTGAACTTGATTCTAAAATAACCGTCTGGATGTTTCACTGGGCATATTTTCGAAAAAACTAAACCGATTTCAACAAGCAGTGTTTTTCAGTATTATAGACTACATTATTTCACTTCTCTGTAATTCGTAAGAAATGATTAGATTTAAAAGAAGTAATTTAAAGTCATTTTGTAGGGACTACATTAGAAATTCGCATCCTGAAATAATGAAATAAGGGATTGAGGGGGGGGGGGGGGCTGACTACCGTTCTACACCACTCCCTCACTACGGAAAGTCATAGTTACTGAGATATTCATGATCAAAGTTTTGAGGTTGTGCCACCTCCGAACAATTTTTGATTATTTTGTATTTAAGAACTTGATGATTTTTAAGTTAAAACAAAATAGGTTGTACAATACTATCTCTAAATACAAGTAGAACAAGATGTTATTGCTGGAAATGTGTAAATTTTGTGGAAAAAAATAAACTTTAAGTATTTAAAAATCTTGTTACAGTCCTAAAAAATGATAGTAATTTTGCATAAAAAAAGGTTGAGTTTTCAACTAAATAAATAATAACTTCTATGAATTTATGTACATTTATATAGTAAGGAATAAATTATTTTTGGAAAAGCATAAATTTTGAGAAAAACAAAAATTTTACAATAAAGTTCTGTCCTCATTTTTTACACATTTTTCATTAAATTTAATTTCATAGAATTTGACATATGTTCACAATACTATCCTACATAGAGGACTAGGGCGGTAGTGTAGCTTAGCTTCGCTCCAGCCGTATTCCTCTATTAACCTAAAGTGACTAAGTCGGATTTGCTCTAACTAGTTCAATCGCTCGCCTGTGTTATATGTGGAGAGACTTTATGATCATACAAATAATTAATATTATATTTTTTCTAGGATTGAGACAGTTGAATTTGGGATTAAACATAGGAGAAATAAAACAAAAACTACAAGATTGTGGAAAACATTCAGTGTGTCATCTAATTTATAATTAATATTTGATTTTTTGTTTTGTTTTTTCTAAAATAATAGTGCACTATTATAAAACAACAAAATTTTAGTATTACAAACCTTAGAAATGCGCCTTTGAAGGAAAAATGACATTCCGTTGCACATAACACATATAAAAAAAACGCGACTCCGCCGGGTGAGGGGGGTGTCTTTTGAAAGAGGCAACCAACCCCTGTAAAAAACAACCCTTAACAACCCCAAATTCATGATGCGAATTTCTAATGCCAACCCATTTTGTGGATTGTAATGAGATAGTTACAATAAAAAAAATTAAGAGACTGCCCATAAATAATCCAGATATGTATTTCCTTTCAAATAACAAAAATAAATTTCCACAAGAATGCCCACTAATTAAAAAAATTAGTTGCCAACCTAATCACGTCAGCCTGTAAAAAGCAAACTTTGGGGCTGTAGGCCTTTTCCCGAACATATAGCAACTTAATCATTATAGTTATTTGTTCATATCTGTGAAATTATTATTAATCATATTAAAACAAATTAACTTCGTACAAGACATGTAACATGCAATATTATTGTGTGAGTGTATTTAGAATTACATGTACTATATTTGAACCACTGTCTAATTTTCCTAACAGTAACTGATACGATACTAGGAACAAAATTTCAATACAGGTGCAGTAATAAAACATGTGGGCTGAGTGATGTATATGGCACACACTTTTATTGTAGGTCTTACAGCTACAAATAGTTATATACTGTACTTATAATGATAAGTCTTATATCTCAATAAGTATCTAGATATGTAATGGATGGAAAGATGGAAAGATGTTATGCACTGGCAGACTTACAAATGAATAACAAACCCTTTATGTTACCTGTGAGTCACCCTCTCTGACCATTTTGTTATTGATAGTACTATAGTACCATTTTGTTATAGATAGTAATACTTGCTCATGACTATGCAAAATATGATTTTGAAATGAGGAATGAATGAATGAAATGAATGTTGAAATGATGAATGAATGAATGAAATGAATGATGAAATATGCTTAGAATAATAATGACTGAATACGTTTAGACATTTTTGGTACTGCCATTCTACTTCTTTTGAGCATAAATGTAAAATTTAATAAACGACTATTTGAACTAATTTGTATACAATATTGCACTTGTGTTTTAAAAGCTTTACCTATCTACACTAGTGTTTCTCATTGTAATTTTTATAGTTAATAGGACAATTGCATCCATCAGTAGTTACTCCAACAGGATTGTATTAGGTTCCTATTTTAAGCTGAGAAATGTGGTATAAAGATTAATACAATTTGTATTAAAAAAAAAAATACTTTTTAGGTAAAACGAAAAACACCTGTATTACCATATGATGCTGATGCCAGAACTGTCTATGTCGAGTCTATTCCAGTAACTGCGAGTAGAGAATGGCTTGAAAGGGTTTTTTCAGATTATGGTCCTGTTGCATATATCTCACTGCCAAAATTTAAAAACTCGCATAAAATTAAGGTAACCTTAGTTAATAATGACTATTTTTTTTATTATTAATGATATAAGTAATGATTATCCTAATTGTTAAGAATTTACTTATAAGCAAGGCTTTTTTTGTGGGGGCTCGCAGTGCCCTTAAAGGGAAATTCGAAAATACCGAAAAAAATCACTAAGTTTGTTTTCCTTCTGAAATTTTAAGAACAGTATCTACTACTATGTGCCGTGAGTAACCCTAATAACAAAGTCTACACTTTTGCATGTTTTGCGATGCAAAAAATTAGGGGTGTACAATTTTCGAAAATTAGCGTGCCCCAAAACAGAAGTGACAAAAATATGCTTGCTTATAAGAATAATTAATTCTATGATTTAAATGAAATTACCTCTCAAGGTCACTTTGCAAGACGATTTTTTTGTTTTGTTACATGATATAATTTTTACACATATATTTTCTTAATAATTCCTATCTTTAATTAATTTTTGAATAGAAAACTTCTTTAGGCGCGTTGAGCGGTATTTTTGCCAAGAAATAAATTTATAATTTCGCGTCATGACATGCTACATAAGCGTGGCCGACCATATTGCGCTTGCGCGGCCTATGTCAGACTAGCGACGCGTAGTCTAGAGGCATGTGTACATGTAATATTGATGTTTTGCAGTTCATCATAAGTGCAATTGATTAATCCCCGGTTTCTGGGATACTCGGTTAAACTACCAATAATTATTGACTCGACAAAGTTATCCATAAGATAAACTGTCAAATGGGGTGTTGAGTTTTGCTGATAATTATCGTATGATTGTGTGGTCAGAAACACAATTTGACAAGTTATCGAACCGATAATGGTATTGAACAGATAAACTACAATTAAAGTATGTCGGAAACCGGGCATAATAGACTTTATAAAAATAAATATAATTATTGCTCCGAGAGCTAATAGATATGAAAACCTCACTAATGTTAATAATTTCAATAAAAAAATTCTAAAATTGAAATATCCTTATTCACTATATTTAATATGGCTATTCAAAAGATAACACATTTATTTCATTGTTTTGAGTATTCACTGCTGTCGCACTTCTGCCTCGATTTTTTTTATTTTATATTATCACAAAATATAGTTTTTACACGTTCATGGTCATTTAGAACTTTTATTCTCAAATTATTTATCAAATAATTAAGTATATTAAAGTTACAAGTGTTCTGAATGTCGTAATTTATCTTCTAAGGGTTACGGATTCATAGAATTTACAAGATCAGAGGATGCACAAAAATGTATAAACAAATTCACTAAAATGGGTTGCAAACTCCCTACATGCATGCCTCCAGAAGATTTGTCATCAATAAAAATGTTCTCAATTGAAGAACCTTGTGATGATATGACAGAGATCAAAGATGATTATGAGCCCCCTAAAAAGAAAAAGAAAAACAAAGAAAAGAAACCAATCAAGGGGTTGGATTTGAAACCGGAAGAATCTGATAATGAGAAAAGGCTGGATACTCCGAGTGTAAGTATTATAATAACATCCCTTACCACATTTTTTTGGTAAATTGAAAACTAATGCTCTCCAAATAGCGACTTTGCTAATATATTTGTTGAAAGAACATCCCTTACCACATTTTTTTGGTAAAATGAAAACTAATGCTCTCCAAATAGCAACTTTGCTAATACACTCCTCAAAAAAGTCTAAGCAACATGTACTAATTTAAATTTTAGGATGCTTCTTCACATTATAACGTTGTATTTTATTTTTAAAATAATATCTTTAGGTTTCTATGATGTAAAAATAACAGCTGTTGTCTTTATAAGTTCTTTTAATAACAGAAATGAACAATATTAGAATATACTGTAGAAACTAAGATACATAAGAAACTAAACTTTTTTCTTACACAATGAAATTTCTAAAGAAAATGTATTTATTGTGAAAGAATAGAACAATTTAATACAAAGTATGGGCTCCTCTGCTATTCAGAACTTGTCGGCAACGATTATTCATTGAATTAATGAGACTGTTTATGTCATCTTGCGGTATTCGCTCCCAATGGAATTGTAGCAAATCCTTCAGCTGTTGGGTTGTTGTCGCTCCGTCCAAGTCCTTCAAAACACGTCTCTGGAGCATGTCCCATGCGTGCTCGTTGGGGTTGAGATCTGGCGATTGTGCAGGCCAGGGAAATACCCGGATGTTCTCCGTTGCAAAGTATTCACTGGTTCGCCGAGCTGTATGTGAACGCGCACTGTCATGCATTAACCTAAAATCGGAGCCAAAGGTTTGTGCAAATGGGTAGACATAAGGTCTGAGAATATCCTCAATGTAATTTTCAGCATTCATGTTTCCATTTACAAAAACGAGCTCAGTTCGCCTGTTCTTCATAATACCCGCCCATAACATAACTGTTGAGCCGCTGTATGGATGAACTTCCTGAACGCACCTGAGCCTTTCAGTATTTCCGGGCCGACGATACACTCGCACCCTTCTTGTATCAGGCTTAAACCCGAATCGCGACTCATCGGAAAACATAATTTTATCCCACTGTTCCTGGGTCCATGTTATGCGTTCTCTACACCATTCATATCGACGAGCGCGATTCCCGTGACGTATCGGTGGGCACCTGATTGGGCGTCGAGCTCGTAGGCCGTACTCATGCAGTCGATTTCGCACAGTTTGAGGACTTACATCAACACCACTTGAAATTTGTAGCCTCAAACTTATCTCTCGAGCGGTTAACATCGGCTGGCGTCTTGCAGTCAGTTGTATGTACCGGTCTTGCCGAGTGGTTGTACTCCTTTTACGGCCTGGATGCTGTTCAGCGGGTTCTCCTGTATTATTGTAGCGCTGCCAAAGACGACAAATAACACTTCTATGAATGCCAAAATGTCGAGATACCTGAGATTGATTACTTCCCGCTTGCAACATCCCTACAGCTTTTTGCATTTCATCTGCCATCAAATGACGTCGCTTCATGACGTAAAGAATATCTAACAATTCAATTTTGTCGCTAACTTTATTTAAATGGTTGGTAAAATTATAAAATCAAGACTAAACGTAGCAATTAAAACGCACTTAAATTCAAACAAATTCGCAGTCATTTGAATTTTATGAAAAAACAAAACATAATCAAATTTTTTTTTTACAACCAGCCAGTATGTCATCAATAACAAAAAAGTTTACTTACCTACGCACTTTGTTTGAGTAAATACTTAGAAATTAATTAATATAAATGGTAAAATTTGTAATATCACGCATGTTGCTTAGACTTTTTTGATGTGCGTATATTTGTTGAAAGCTTTAGTGATAATTTCTACATAACAATTTATACATATTATTCGTTATTTACCAAGTTATTTACAATTTTAAAGACAGTGTAACTGACGTCACTCGTAACGTGTTTTGGTAACATGAAAAGGAATTCTTTTTGAATAGTGGTTTTGCTAATATATTTGTTAAAAGCCTCACTGATCATTTCTACAAAACAATTTATACATATTATTCGTTATTTACCATATTAAAGACAGTGTAATCATTCGATTAAAAATCTAGTCCATTTTAACAGAAATCTTTCCACTTTAACCAAAACATACATCATTTGGTCCTGGACACGTATTTACTTGGTAATTATTATTTTTATTACTTTTTTTTAAATAATCTATCATATGCATTTTACTAGTATAATTTGTGTGTAGCTCTCAAATTAATTTCGAAATGGCGATGGCTTAGTTGATAGACTGTTGGGACACCGCATCGATAGGTGAAGGTTTGAATCTTAGCAATTGAGTCGGAGGTTTCGGTGAATGAAACATTATGATGGAACCATAGCATGGTGGTAGGTCTTTTTCTAAGTCCTTCGCCCGTTAGCTACCGTCCTCAAGTAGAAAACCTGTCGCCAAACACCTGTTGGTGTGTTACGGCAGTTGCACTTGAGTACCAGCCCCTCTCCGTATTATTACAAAAAAGTTAAATACGTATTAAATATTTGGTATAAAAAAGTTTCCTAATAAATGCACCGCGCTCGCCCGAGGCACATTCGTGTTATCCTTTTTCACAAGTCTAACCTAACGTAATCAAAGCGAGACAAAAAAGCAAGATGGCAAACATTCAGCGAGCGCGGTGCATTTAATATGAGACCTTTTTAAAGCCAGGGTTAAATATGTATTTAACTTTTTTGTAATAACGGTTTAGCATCTTAGACCATATCGTCATTTTACATAAGATGAAATTGTGGTGAAACGCTAATACTATAAAGTATTCCAAAGTCTTATAAGGATATGTAGTATAAATAAAATGATAGGGTGTGCATGCTTGCATAATTCATAATTCTGGGTGTAAATTTCGTTCCCGCACACCAGACTAAGCCCCCCTCGGCAGGGGCTTAAGTCTAGGTCCGTTCCCTCGGCGTGGAGCCATTGAGTACGCTGCCCGCGCGATACAGTGACACAAAATCTTACATTACTGCAACAACATTACACATATCACCTCCACACACGTGCACGCACTCATGCTTACACATGAAAGTGGAAGGTATTTATTTGTTTCCCTTATCAAACTGAAATAGTTTAGAAAAAAATATCCGACACAAAATACATATAAAAAAAGTTGTTGAGATATGTATGCTTGGGTACACATATGTTTCAATAACTCATATAAGTATGAATATGTGGCTTAGCTTAGGTTAGCTCAGATAGGTCGCGAATTGCATGAGTCAGGCAACAGCCCAAGCCGAGGTGTGTCGTGCATCCTTGAGCTAGTTGTCAAAATAAAATCGGCTGAGTGCCTTAAGCGCTCGCCTTAGTAGTCCGGTGAAGCTGTTAAGATCTTGCTAGGTCAATAGCATATTCAGTTCGAGAAAAAAAAATGCTTGCATAACTAAAAAATGAATGTATAGATTTCAATCAAGTTACACTTATTAAACACTACTACTTATATTAAAAAACTATAATGATACTTAATTTAATATCAAATTATTAAACTTTTAATAACTTACGATTTTTGTAAGTACTACACTTAAAATATTGTATTGTCATAATGTAAATGTTGTCAATGTTTCTAATCATTGACATATAAAAACCCAAGACACACAGTCACGAATAAAAGTAGCGCTCAAAACCGGCCGCAAAAACTCCCCTATATACATAATGCGGTTACACTTATACCATAAACTTATAATTTTGCAAATTCAACCTTACTTGAATGATTTAAAGTTGTTTTTACAACAACGCGAGACTATTTGAAATGACTGCATAATCCAAAGTTATGCACTCGTTTCTGTGTGCCGGCTGTGAGACGTTAAGTGTGCATCTTGGGTTTTTGTATATCAATGTTTCTAATACATAAATCAAATAAGCAAATGTAATATGCCCTTTCGAAATCTATAAAATACAAAAAATATATATATATATATAACTATTCATTGAAACCTCATTTTATTTTAATGAATATCATATAAATCCTAATCTTAAAATTATTAGAAAAGTGGAAGAAAATAATTCATTTATTTTAATTACTGATATACTACTAGTCATATAATAATTGATGTTTCGAATTGAAGCACCAGATATTTTTTTAAATATATATGTAGTCAATTTTATGTTTCAGGAAGAAACTAAGAATATTTCAACTCCGACTGAAGTAAGTTTAGAAATTATTATTATTTATATCTATTACAAATGTTATTTATTGGTATAAAATATTGTAATTTCTTTTCATCCTAATAATTGTATTTATTTAAGTGTAGTGATGACTTTAGAATTAATCTTGTGGGCGTTGACCTAAAGTGGCAAAATTCTGGGGTCGTTATAATGTAATGAAAGATTTTTTAATGTCAATTTATCTGTCAATGCTGACGAGCTATATTGGAATAGGCCTAGAGTGTAATCTAATTGAAATTTGCCATTTTATGAACAAAGTATTGCTTAGTAACAAATATAAATAAATACTTTTAATATTATAAGTAACAGTTGTGATTTAATTCGGATGTACTAAATCTACATATAAATAATAGAATCGCAGTGTCTATTATTTGTTTGAGCTAATCTATGAAAGGACTAAACTGATTTTGTCTTTTGGTGTTATATAAAAGGCTTTTCAAGGTATCATCTATGTTTAATATCATAACGTTTTTCCATAGGAGTTAAGTAGTAATGATAAAACTGAACAGTGGTAACTTAAAATAGGCAAAAGGATTGTAGATATTGAGTTATAAAATAAATTTAGAAAAGAAAAACGGATTAAATCAGAAGTTCCCAGTAAATATGAAATTATTTTCATAAAAAGAAAGTTGCAAATAAATATACTTAATAAAAAAAAAATTTTTTTTTTCCAGGAAAATAAAATGATAACGGATATGGAATTCAAAGATGAAATGACCAGTCAAGATGAAGCCAAAGACGAGGAAGAAACATTGAGAAAGAAAAAAGCAAGAAAGAGGACAGCAAAGGAAAAAGGTAAAACCAAGAATAACTTAAGCAACAATGAAGCACCAAAAGGCGCTCTATGGGGCTTGCAAGTGCTATCGAAATCCGAATGGAAAGCGCTTAGGAACAAATATCTGAACTTGCAACGGAAGTATATGAAAGAACTGAAGATGAATTTGCAGAACAAAAAACACAATTATACAAGAATACCCGCACCAGCAGCACCAAGTGTTGAAGTTGAACCAGGTAAATGTTCTTTTAGTTGGGTAATTTAATAATTTGGTAGTAATTAGTGATGAAAATCGTAAAAAAATATTAATACTTATAACAAAGGGATGAGAATATGCATAAACGAAATATAAACCATCTAAACTCAATATTATTCGTATATTTTGTGATTTTAATAAGGTATATACTAGATGTTAGGTTAGTCCCTTGCAATATTCTAAGAGATGATAGTTCATGGTCACATTTAACATAGAATATTAATAACAAAACAAATACTGATAAACAACAAAGATAACCTAAGTTAGAGTTTGTTGTAAGACTTTCAAAAGTTAAACACAAACGTAACTATAACCTGTACAGTTGTGAAAGTAATAAAATTATAACTCGGTGGATAATGGAATCAGATGGAGTTCTTTTTAAAACGTAGAATAATAATTTGGACATTATTTTTTTTTTGCATGTTTTTCTGCTCTCCAATTTCGTATTTCAAAATAGCAACAATTACGTTTAATAAACATTACGTGTCGTTACATTCCAAAATGAGCTAAAAACAATTTTAATCGTTCATATAACATGTTTAAGTTTTTTAAGATTTCCAGTTTTCATACAACAAGAACGAAGTTTAAATATTTCTATTTATAAGGTTCTTAGTTTTTTTTATCTTCCTCGTATTTTACATATGCAAAATTTGAAGGTCATGAAAAATGACGTAAAATATTAGATATAAATATAACATTTTGGAATGTAACTGACAAATATAGTAAAACAACAATAGTGAAGAGGTTTGATTATAAATCATAAGTTTACAAAATACGTTATTACACAATTTCTCAAACTAGATATACGAACCGCAAACTATCAAAAAGTTGGTTGACAATTGATAGATTATTTATACTATTATATATTTTGTTATCGCATAACAGTAAACCTACTATTAAATATTGCAGTCTCTACAGAAACGAAAAATGCTAAAAGCATAGCCACATTAGAAAGAATTCCTGGTATATTCGTTAAAGAAATCCTATCCGAGCCCTGTGTGGATGTGAGATTGACGAAAAGAACAGTAAGTCGAATGATTTTAATTCTGCAGTTTATGTTAAAAATGTTTTTCTACAACAGATTATCTAATGCAATTTTATTTTTGTGTTTTCATTAATTTACTTCTTCTTCTAAAATGGCAACATGTGTGCGCACACAATTTCGCCATTGTCAAGTGAATAGAGAACCATAAACGATGGATATCGCACCAAATTCTTAAACAAATTTCTTGTTTTTATATCCAGACTATCTGCAATCTACAAACACATGAAAACTACACATAAAACATATTGTGTGATTACAAACATAGGCAAGAGAATGATACTATAATCTAAAGTTTAATATTGTTAGTTTTAATAAATTTCGACAAGCACGCTACAATTAGGTGATTATCCGTAACAAGAGTATAGGTATATAGAAGAAAAACTGACTGACATACTAACTGTAACAAACACACAAGTAAACTCACATTCCTATTTGTAATATTAGTTAGGATGAGTACTGGAAGAAAATAATACCGTTCCCGGGAGCAATATTTCAATATTTTTCGCCTCTCTAAATATAACGGGTAAGTTCTTACTTGCGCGTAATATAGTCAAGAGTTGATTACAAAACACAAGTACAATATAATATAATAGAATATTTGATTGAAGAAGGCTTTGCGGAAATCCATCATTAAATATTATAGTGTACATTAAACTATAACATTATTCTAGGAATTTAATACTGGCATTTTTTTATTAATTTTATTTTTAACAACCAATCTTCTATTATTACTGGCATTATCGAATAGGTTATGATATTACAAGTTTCTTGTGATTATTTCAATGTTCTAACAAGATGGTGGCCATCTATGGTCTATGGTATTATTTCCCATCCACTTCAGTCGTGCACAATAATCTAACTATATTACGAAAAACACCATCAATATTACCAAATATAAAGCCAAATAACACAAGGATATAAATAAAATATAACATCCACTGCATGACATTTCAAGATCCCGCCAAAAACTCAAAATTGGCATTTATTTAACCACTCTAGTTTTGTAAAACATAAGGGTTTAGCCGACAAACGAAAGTGACCTATGTAGCAAGGTAAAAAATTTTGGAGCATAAGTTTAAAAAAAATACTGGATTTATTACAAAATTTGAATAATAACAAATTATGTAATGTAAAATTACAATTTTTATATAAAACGTATTACTAAATTATTCTTTCATTCCTAAGAACTTTTTTTTTACTTAACCATGAAGTTTACAATTTATTTATTGTATTTATACTTTTAGGTTAGAAAAAATATTATACATTAAATATTTAATTAAATAAATATTAAATTATTATTATATAAATATTTAAAATTAATTATTTAATCATTTAGACATATGAATAGGATAACTTTACTATTAGTATACTTTATTATTATAGTTAACTTTACTATTTTTCCTCCCTATTTATTTCATATAAAACTTATTGTAAGAAAATATACTAAGACCTAGTTAGCTAAAGGGTTATACTTAAGATTAAAATAAAATCTATACCTATCAATTCAGTGGTCCTAATACCAAAACAAAAGATTTGTTTTTCTAATATGCAAGGATAGCAGTTTTTTATAAAATACATAGCAACCTTCTTAGTCATGTTACATTGTAAAAATTAATTGATATTATGTGAAAAAATGCATAAATATATGTATTGAGAGTCTTTCTCCTATAGTGGCCCTTTGTATACTAATCAGCCATACAATAAGATTGTTACAGTATATGCAGAAACAATGAAATTAAAAACTATCATTATACTTTGAAATAAAGATAAATTAATAATTTATCTTATTCTTTATAAAATAATTTTAAAACTGATTTAGAAATAAAACAATTACATCAATTATATTTTAATTTAAGGTATATAAAAGAATGAACAAAAATGAAGACTTATAATAACTAAAGATTATAATGATATTTGATGACCACTGCTCTGCATATACAGAGCACCTAAAACATTACAGAATTATGGTTTTGTTTTATAAAATGGAATATGAAAGTAGTAAATAAAATACACAAAACTATGTGTCGCAATACTCTGTACAACATATAAATAGGGACATCTTTGTAATTATCTACTGGAAACGACGTTCGAGTTTGTGAACATAGTGAACTGTATTAAACCTAGATAAAACCAATTTCAATTGTGTTAGTGTTACAATTATTGATACAACTGAAAAATATTTTTTATAACATAAAGTATCTCAAAAATGCAGAACAATTACTCCTTAGCACGCATAAATAACTCAACATTCTCGCAGACTGTCAATGCGTCACGTGATGTTGCTACAAAGAATTATTAGCTATACAAAATTAGCTAATAGATCATAAGAAAAAACGAAATATATTTTAAATTAGCTATAATTATTTATGAAACAAGGTTAACAATTTCAAATATATGATAATATAAAAACTATATATAATTTTCATATAATTAAATATATTATTGTGAGAATAGATAATTATGTTCTATAAGACTCATAGGCATATATAGGGTACACATACTAAATGTCTTTGCCGATGGCGGGAAATTTAAAAAATTTTAAAAAAGCGCGCGCGGCCGATCTGCCGGTCCGAGAGCTAACGGATTAACCTTAACCCTTAAATGCAGTGTTGCCAATTGTCTACATTCTATTTCAAATTAATTTTATTCAAAAACTTGAGTGTACGCGTTTCCGAAACCATTTTAAAAACCATAAAGAAGCCATTATGTGTCAAAGAAAAAGTTGACCTTACTTTTGGCGAGTAACTTAGTATAAATGTTAATTTTTTTGACATTTCAATGTAGTGAATGATAATGTTTACTCTAAGAGATATTTTGTATATTCAAGTTTACTAGAAATTAGTGTTTTATCTAACTGAAAAACTCATAAACCGTTGTGAGGTTAGCTATCGATGTTTGATATTACATTTGATAATTTTATTGGATATATGCCAGATTTTTGAGAAAAATCTTCATACAACTTAAAAAGAACTGAATATTATTACCTGATTTTTTATTATTTACATCATACGTAGCGCATAACTATATAGTTATAAAAAAGATGTTTTAAGATTAGAAACAAAAACTCATATATTCAAGTGTTAAGTCGTCTCTATGGTATAGTCTTGTTCAGTATCCCACGTATAGGCAAGTTGCTTAATTAATCGGCAAACTGTTAATTAGCAAGAACTAACTTAGGTCAACATGCGTTTGTATCACATGCTTTTTTTTATAATAGTTTACGTTTGAGGTTTGAAATATTGTCCTTTGTTTTTTCAGCATCAAATAGAAGAGAACAATTGTAATTTTTCTTTGTTTTAATTCTATTAAACGTTACCTAATTAATCAGAGTTTTCGTTCATAGAACTCAGTTTTGTGGACCTTAAATAAATAAATAAGTGTTTATTCTCTTACAGATTAGAAGTAACATTCACGCTTTACATGTGGACGCGAAGGAAGGACAGTCTGAAGTGATAATCAGATTCGACTCACCGACCTCAGCTAATGAGGTAAGTTAAATTACATAGCACATGTTACTACAAGTATTTTTTAAATAAATTGGGAATATCTTAACTGCACCTAGAATTGATACTGACCCAAGACTAGTTAAAGGACCAGTAACGATTGTTTGATGAGATCTTCAAATTCATTACTGACGTGGAGTTAATTATTATGTTGTGTTAAATTTTTGGTATTATTTTTTAATAAGGGAAAATAACACTTGTTTTGCCAAAAAAAGTTAACATGGATAAAGAATCCGTCTATAATACCTCTAAGGATTTCCTAAATTCTATTAAAGATTATTTAAGTCCACACTTACATGCTGAGAAAATAGTTACTGGTGTTACACTAGTCTGTCATATCGTTTCTATTTTTTTTTCGTAAACTTCCATAGTATAGATAGTTTCTTGTTTATAAATGGTATAGAATATATATATACTAGCGGGCCCGGCAGACGTTGTCCCGCCCTGATTATAAAAAAAAATCCTTGACAAATTGTATACCACAACGTTCCTCATGTATCACTTTATCCAATGGTGAAAACCGCTTGAAAATCCGTTCAGTAGTTTTTGAGTTTATCGCGAACAGACAGACAGACAGACGCGGTAGGAGACTTTGTTTTAATACTATGTAATGATATATATCATTTTACTATAAGCTAAATCTAATTTCAGTCATTCCTAATACCTTACATTATTTTTCAAGACCTTCAAATTTTGTACAAGTAAAATGTAATGATCAAAAAAAAAATAAAAAACCGTATGTTATATGAACGATTAAAATTGTATTTAGCTTAATTTGAAATGTAACGACACATGTGTAATGGGTAAGTGTTGTAAAGGGATCGTTTCTGTACGTGTGTAGTACTGCGCGAACTCGGGTAACCGTAGCCGTGTACTGAGCGGCCCCGAGGAACAAGAACAGTGGGCACGCGCGGACTGCTCTCGCTCACAGCGCCGCGACCGCGGACGCACGCGCTTACTCTCCCACCGCAACGACAAGCTCGAAGCGCTCGCGCTCACTCCCGCCTCCCCACAGCCAACGCACACGCACATACGCTTCGAAGAGGAGTAAACCTCACCCCCCTACCGCCCTCCACTCAATCACGTAATCCCCCCCCCCCACTCAAAATCGCCGCTTATACGTCTAGGAGGAATAAACCTCCCTCCTATCCCTCACATCACCTTACCCTTATTCCACCTAAGTAGGGTCGGCACAACATGTCTACCTTTTCCACTCTCGCCTCAGATCTCATCTCAGTATTCACACCATTTACACGCATATCATTTTACACACAATCCATCCATCCATACATTATTCAGTCTTCCTCTACTCCTATATAGAACCACTATCATATTCAAAACTTTTCTAGTTACATGTTCTTCGTCTGTCCTCATGACATGCCCATACCATGCTAACCTATTACTCCTCCATCCCTATCCCTATCTCCACTCAAAATCGCCTCTTATACTTAGAGGAGTAAATCTCGCCCTAACCCCCTCCACTCAAAATCACCGCTTATACTATGCCTCCGACTGACAGTGTCGAAATATGTGAGCAGATATAAATTTGTCTCATTAATGTTAAATCATACTTTAAGTACCCGATGTAATAATAACGTGTAAAATAAATAAGATATAACTTTAAAAATCGTTTTATTTTCCCAAAAAACCATTAACAGCATGGAATTACAGAATGTATTAACACCGGATTTGTGATGCTTGAACTATTAAAACTAGACGAATACTTAATTAACATACGTATTACAATTTTGTAATATATTAAGGAGTTCTTCCTAATTCAAAAATGTTTTCTAATTTGAATTAAATTACACTAATGGTGGAAACATCGTGAGAAGATCTAATCAATTGAAACATACTTTTATACAACACAATGTAAAAAGTTATCAAGCTTTGAAATGGTAAAGATGTCTATTGGAGTGGTTATTTATATATTTTTACCGACCCTCCCGATGAAATAACGGCAGTGAACGATCAGTACCAGCCTGTCGCTCCAAACAGAGCGTGCTCACGCCCGCGTAACCACAGATCACGCCGCCGTGGTCTGGGTGTAAATTTTGCTCTCGCACACCAGACTAGGCCCCCCTCGGCAGCGGCTCAAGCCTAGGTCCGTTCCATCGGCGTAGAGCCCTTGAGTGCGCTGTTCGCGCGATATAGTGACACAAAATCTTACAACACTGCAATAACATTACACATATCACATCTACACACGTACACATGAAAGTGGAAGGGTTGTATTTTTCCCCTTACCGAACTGAAATAGTTTAGAAAAATTATACGACACAAAATACATATTAGGTCTTTACCTATGAAATTGCCGTTTTGTATGAAAAAATTTAAACGAATTTTTTTCATGTATTTTATATTTGTATTAATCGAAGTAATCACCCATGCAATCAAAGCATCTTTGCCAACGCAGTGGCAGTTTATTGATGTCCTTCTTAAAGAAATCACCTGGACGGGAGGCAACAAATTCTTCAAAGGCGTTTTGTACTCCCTCTCGGGTATTGAATTTTTTTCCCGCCAAGGAGTTATCCAAATTCTGGAAAAAGTAGTAGTCTGTAGGCGCAAGGTCTGGTGAGTAGGGCGGATGAAGGAGAACTTCCAACCCCAGTTCTTGCAACTTGGAGACCGTCTGCTGTGCAATATGAGGTCGCGCGTTGTCGTGCAGGAGCAGCGGAGACGAGCGATTGACCAATGCTGGTTGAAGATGTGCCAGCTTCTTCATCATTGTGTTTAGTTCTTCACAGTACACATCTGCAGTAATGCTCACCCCGTTTGATAAGAAGCTGTGATGAATCACACCGGCGCTAGACCACCAAACAGTGACCATCACTTTTCTAGGGGTAAGTTTTCGTGTAGGGCATTGTTTAGGTGCTGAACCAGGATCCAACCAACTTGCTGAGCGCCTGTGGTTATCAAACAGAATCCATTTTTTATCGCAGGTAACAATGCTGTTCAAAATGCCTTCATTTGTGTGTCTGTTGAGCAGTGCAAGGCACGTCTCGACGCGTACTTCGCGCTGGCGATCATTGAGTTCGTGGGGCACCCATTTGTCAAGCTTTTTTACCTTGCCAATTTGACGCAAATGGACCAATATTGTTTTGACGCTAACGTCGAAAGCTGCTGCTAATTCAGCCGTAGATTGTGTATCATCAGCTTCCACAATCGCCTTTAATTCGTCATTGTCGACCAAAGTCTTCGGACGACCGCGAGGTTCATTTTTCAGGTCGAAATTCCCAGAACGGAAGTGATCAAACTAATAACAGGTGGTGCGTTGGTTTATAGTGTTAGCTCCGTAAACGTCGTTGATGTTGCGTGCCGCTTGTGCCGCGTTGCTGCCACGACGGTACTCATATTCCATAATTACTCGAATTTTTAACGTATCCATGATGACAAAAAAGATTGAAATGCGATGAAAATGTAACACTAATCAATAAACAAATGACTACTTTTGGAAAAAGAATTCCATGTTTTTAAAATATTAATTTGAAATTAGAATTCTTAGCCAAACAAAAATTATTTTGATTTGAAATGGCCAGTACTGCACAACGGCAATTTCATAGGTAAAGACCTATTATAAGAGTTGTGGAGGTATGTATGCTTGGTACACATATATGTTTCAATAACTCATATAAGTATGAATATGTAGGTTAGCTCATGTAGGTCGCGAATTGCAAGTATCAGGCAACAGCCCAAGCCGAGGTGTACCGTGCACCCTGGAGCTAGTTGCCCAAATAAAATCAGCTAAGTGCCTTAAGCGCTCGCCTTATTAGTCCGGTGAAGCTGTTCAGACCTTGCTAGGTCAATAGCGTAGTCAGTTCGAAAAAAAAAACCAGTGCAATTAAAAAAAAATCTATACTAAAATACTAAGTCGCCCTTAAAGGCTTTCTTAGTATATCCATAGCGATTTCAAAACATGGTATACCAAATGTGAGTTACTGTGAAGGATTTGTCACTATAGATGACGGTACAAAACTATCATGAAGCGATAATGACTTAGTTGATAGTGTTGTCGAACACTACATCGGTGGACGTAGGTTCGAATCAAGTGAGTTGCAGCTTTCGGTGAAGGAATACGTCGTGTTGAAATCATAGCAAGGTGGTAGAACTTTTTCCAAGTCCGCCTGGCTAGTTACTACCCTAAGTTGACAATCTGTCGCCAATCACCCTTTTAGGTTTAACGTGTTTACCATCTTACATATTGTCATTTAACATCAGTCAAACGTTAAAACCTATAAAAAAATACAATTGTGTAATTCAATATTTTTACGTATATCATAAGATTACGTAAGCCGACGTTACAAATGTAAGCGTCTGAAAACTCCTTACATATAGGTATACCTTCCAGAAGGAATTCTCTGATAGTGAAAATCCTATCGAAATGTATTGTGTAGTTTAAAAGAATTAAAAGGCAGACGCGACGAGCTACTTTATATTATTTTTAGATTATAATAAAATAAAACTAGATATTTTATAAAAGGAAATGTATTAGGTACATAAGTAGATGCCAACATTAATTTCAGTCTTAAAAATAAGCTTTTAAAAATACGACAGGCACTGGCACTTTTCTTATCATAAATCGATAACGTTACTTTCTAAAACGACATCAAAAATTGTAATTTTTCCGGTAAAAACAACTCGATTTTCAATATACATAATACAACATCGACAATGTACTAATAATTATTTATATACCTGTCATCGCGTAAGACCAATAAGCAGGTCGCAACACGAAAAATGAATGAAAATATTTTAAAACCTTACATAAACTTAAGTGGCTTTACCACTATCGTAATCTAATATGAAAGTACATTTCTAGAAGAATCCAGTTGAGTAGACGAAATTTCTTCATTATGTTTATTAAGATAACAGTACTTTTGGCACGACAATGTATTTAATTTCAATACAAGACGGTTAGAGTTACCTACGTACTCTTATGCATTAAAAAAGACCTAAACCACCAAGCTTATAATTAAAGTAGAAAAGTTGAGTTGACACATTATCGACATAAAAAAATCATTCAAATCGTAAGATCAGTTTTCCAAAAAACTGAATACATATGTATTTGCAACAAGTCTTCATTTAATTATTTTTAGCTTTTAACATAAGTTACGGAAATAATTTTTGGTGTTATTACAAAAAAATTAAATACGTATTGAATACTTGCTTTAAAAAGGTTCTGAATTAAATGCACCGCGGCCGCTGAATGTTCGCCATCTTGCTCTTTTGTCTCGCTGTGGTTACGTTAGGTTAGACTTGCGAAAAAGGATAACGCGAACTTGCCTCGGGCGAGCGCGATGCATTTAATTCTAAACCTTTTTAAACTAAGTATTCAACATTTTTGTAATAACACCGAAATATGTTTAAATTTTCGTCTAAATACAGTGTTCAAGTAAATTTAAGTACAATTGAAATAGAATTATCTTATATATTAAAATTAGTGTAAAGGATATAGTCATAAAATATTTAATAGTTTACAATTTCAAGTCTTACAAATGTATTGTTCTATAAAAAGTAAACTTATAGAAATATTGTTAAATCGATTTCATTGTATCCCCGAAGAGTCACTTACGCTAAGGAACATGTATACCATGAAAAAGTTATAATAATAGAGCACCAAAAATTAAATATGTAGGTATATAAAAAAGTGACATATGTTCACTGGATACATGAAAATAAAATATTGCTACAAAAAGTATCACTAGCAGATTAGAAACTGTGTAGTTATATTTATGTACAAAAGAGGTAGATTTGTTTTTCAGTTTTAAATATTATGATGCCTCCATATGCCTGTGTACAGTTACAGGTGCGATAATACTGTTTTTACCACAAGGGAGTATAGTGACATTTAAATCACCAGCTTTTAACCTGGGTTTAATTTTGGCTGGCAAAGGGCAGCTCACGTCTGATTTTGTATCATCAGACAAAATGGTAGGATCGTTTACTGAAAACCCTGTCGCTTCGGAATCTTCATGTGGAGTCATCGTCGAATAACCATGGTCGGAGCTACCCGCTGTATGTGCTCGTCTATAACCAGTCACAACTCGATATGGTGAAATAGGAGCTTCGATTTCCATAGAAGGTAATAACTTGTCTTGACCAGAAGGGTCATGCGTGTCATCGGACTGCATATGGCTCTTTTGTATGTCAGTATCATGCCAAGTTTCTGCTGGACCGTCGATATACAGGTTGTGGCAGCTGGCTGAAGTTACATTCTGCCTATAACAATATATCGCTACAGCTACAACTAAACTTACGGTGACTATGCACCCGGCTATAGGTCCAATCGCCGAATAACTGCTTAAGGCTTCTCTGTTTGCATGACCCAAAGTGCCTTCACCATACGGGGTGACTGCACCCAAAACCCCATTAAAGCAGGTTGATTGAGATGTACAAAATGGTGCAGTTAGAGGTGTACGACCATCTGCATCTATTTGACACCATTCACAACCCAAAACACCCAAACACGAGAAATGCGTTAAATAAGTTTCACATTGAAAATCGAAACAGGACTTCAAATTTTCAGCAAAATTATGGAAGTAATGTGATTTATGGTTATTATTTTCCAACATCATACCACAAAGGGGTATATCATTGTTAAATCGGGTTACATTGGAATTAGGGCATTCATACATTTCTGAGCTACACTCGCAAGGACATTCACATTCAGTTTGTTCCATGCGATTACAATTAAGACATAAACGATCTACCATACTGCATGGGCAAAAGGCTCCAACACTGCAAGAAGCATTAACAAGTCCAACAAAAGCATTGGTACCTGGTATTGCGGCAATATAATAATGAACACAGTGATCTCCAGAAACTACATTCGACAAGACTGTTGACAAGGATGTATTGAATTCATAAAATCTTTGTATGGTTTTATCATAAAAATTATTACATAATCTTTTTGTTACAAACCCCTTATGGTTTAGCATGTCAATAGCTATCATAGATTCTTTATGAGTGATATGCTGTTGTTCTATTGGACCAGAGCTATTTGGATCCATTAATCCAGGATGGGAAACTAGATACCCTCGATTGTTCATAATAAAACATTTAACATAAGATTTTGCACATAAAGGCATACTATCGATAAGAAGTTTGTACAGAAAGCCCATAGTCACATCCATTGATACAACAGATGTTGGATAATAAGTACTTTTTACAGCATATGATATAGAGACGACATATCCAGCACCCCCGACATCTAAGTTTGGAGGTGTCAATATAATTTTATTAGGATTTTCTAGAGCGTAAGTATACCAAGGCCTTCTCACTGGTTCATAATCATATTCTAAAACAGTTCCTGGATACATAACAAGCACTCCACTTTCAGTTACAGCATATCTTCGCACAACATATTTAGAGTATGGTCCATGTAAGTGTTGCCTTTTGTAAAATGATAAGATAGAATTCAGGTATCCAACATCTTGTTGTATTTCATTTTTTAAACCGGGATTAGAGAGTAGGCCATGAGCTACACTTTTTAGATAAGCTAGGTAATTTTGCATATATGGTATTGCTTCCTGGCCATCACCCATGTCATACAAATATGTAAAAGGAGACTGGAAACTGGAAGGACTCAAGTACACAGTTCCTTGTTCTATAGTCGCAACCTGTTTGAAATGTCGACACATTTTACCAGTTTTTGGAGGAAATAAATCCAATCTATGAAACAATATTTCTTTGTTGCTTCTAGTGAAATATATATTTGATTTATTAAAATTTATTTGATCAGCATCTTCAGAAACTACACACACTATGTATAGATTTTCCACCCACTTCCATGAATATGTTATAGTGTTATTTGATTTTTCATCATACATTGCCAATTTTCCAGGACTGTTTGATAACATTTCTTCTTTAACAGTATTAATAAATTTATATGATTCAATATTGTCTAAAGTTGTAAATTTGATTTTCTCTGTAGCTGTTTCTGGCCGAGGGAAGTATGTGTGCATTAATACTTTGCCTGAAAAATCCATTACAAAAGCTCTTTTTTTTTGGTTACCTTTAAAATATATGATATCTTCAGCAAGATCTGACCAATATAAGTCCAAGCCTAAAACACCAGTTAAAGTAGGTAATACTAGTGAAACCATAAAGTCTCTTTCAGTAGCCTCCCATACAGGTCCTTCTATTCTAATTTTCTTACTGTCATACTTTCCTGGTAGTAAAGAAATAAAAGCTGATGCAACTTGACCGACCACACCGCTGTCATTTATATGCAGCCTCATAACTGAGTGATTGTTTGAATGTGTATGCCATTTATCTATATGCAAAATACCCAATGAATTATTTCTATTTACCTGATTCTCATAAATCAATCCGAGGGCAAAATTCATGTGATCATCCTTTTTGGTGGAATAAGGAAACATTTTAAGCCAAGTTTCATTTTTCAATACTTTAGTATCTGTTAACAAAATGAACAATTTATGCTTAGGTAATGTTTGTTGAGTAAGTAGATTCTTCAATTCTTCATTTATAACTAAAGGTGACAAGCTCATCGAGGCAATATCAAGAGTTGATAAGTACTCCCTTAAAAGAAGTTTATTATTATCAGTAGCATTACCCAAGTCGGACACTCCATAAGGACTACAAGTATCTTCAAATTTAATAAAATCTGTCATATTTGTCATTTTCAATCCAATTAAATCTGTACTTTGTAATGCATATGCTGTTTCCTTGACAACTTTAATAGCATATTGTAGTGACGTACCCATCATATTGTTGTCAATAATAAAGACAACAAGTTTAGGATCTGGATGTACAACCTTATGATATAGAAACCTTAGATTTGATTGCGGCATTACAGCACAATCTCTGTCAGTTGCATAGTCCATATGTGATAAAAAATACTGCCTTTTAACTTTAATATCTTTGAAGCGCCCCAGCATTTTCAGTTTAGGATCTTGTGATGGTATATCGTTGTATATCTGTGAACTTTTTATAAAAACCGATTTACGTATTGAGTTGAAAGGGCATGGATGTGTGAAGGACGGAGTCGTGTTGTCACTTATGACATTGTTCATGTCACGGAGTATGTTTGTAGCTGATGATAATTTGTAACTTAATTTATCAGCAATGCTGTCCAATATATCACTATCTGTAGTTTGATAATGGCTCACTTTGTATGCAGTCCTTATTTCAAAATGAGCTGCATACTCGCTGCCCAGCTCTTTCACTACTAAATCACTAAATTTATTTGATATGGTTTCGGAACATTTTTGAACGCATACTTTGTAGTCGCCTCTGCTGTTCGTTCTAGGGCAATTTTCATTTTGGCCGAGAACTGAACGGGCGCTCAGAGTTGTAAACATTAACAATAGTGACACAAACTTCATTTTTTCAACCTCAACATTATCTTTGGTCCATTTCAAGCATATTTATAGTGGTTTTACATCGCGTCCAAATAATTAACCTTAGCATTAATATATTATGTCACTTGCATTTTCACAGTACATGTCTCTATTACTCTACTATGCTAAAACTTGCCATTCATTTAATAGCAACCACAAAATAAAACATTCTTTCACAAGTTTTTAGCCACAGCTAAAATGACATTTTCTACACAATTTGTAAACATGGCCGATAGCATAGACTAGAAAATCCTACAAAGCTCGACAAGAGATGAGCTAAACTGATACATGAATGAGTATCGATTCTTATAATTTCATAGTACTACAATGAATTAGTAATAAGAATAATGAGAACGAAATAATTCGACTGCAACTAAATAAATGTAATATTTTATGTTTCGTTATTATAATGATGAGTTATTAATTCGTTCGAATTTATATTCGAATCAATTATATAGTTGATTGTTCGTTCATAAAAAAGTTACTATTATACTCTCTTTGATTCTTGACTACGTACATGTCGTCATTCTAATTCAAAGAAGAATATATGGTTTAATTAGAACAAATCTAAAGATAACTTATATAGCAGGGTTCATCAAGCCCTTTAGGTTACAGCCCGTGTCAAAAAAATTAAAAGACATTAAGTTCTCGGATAGTATTTTATGCAAAAACGTATACTTTGGTCTCGCTATGGTCGATGTAGCTGGTTCTTCTTTACATGGATGTATAACCATGTTTATGTTAATAATTTTCGAAATATATTACTTTGTATTCACAGAATTAATTAATGACCGTTAGTAAAAAATATGATTACAATTTAATCACTCTAGGGTTACGTCATTTAATAGCTTTTATTTAAATTGTTTTCATGATGTAAGTATTGCGTCGAAACCACGCCTGTACATATACATATACATATACCAGGTGACTGTTTAGACAGTAGCAATATTTCTGGAGGACACTCATTTTCGTTGCAAGTTAATTACAATATGGGTGTTTAATATTTGACCTAATTATCTAGAAAAATACAAAAATTATACACAATACGCTACGGGTCTATGTTAATGCATGACATTATCAATGAGCGTCGGGTGATTTCACTTTCATTTGAAAGGGAACGTGGGAACGTTAGGAACAAAAGAAAAGGGTTTATTGCCCGTTTTACTATCGAAAGTTATTAAGTCCGGGTCATCCATTATAACTTTTGGCACCGGTCATTGCAATTAGGTTTATTATTTTATTTACAGGTTTGTAGCTATACTTTTGAAAGTCTTATAACAAACTTTAACTTAGGTTTTCTTGGTTGTTTATTAGTATTTGTTTTAATATTATTATTTAATATGTTAAACGTGACCTTGAAGTGTCATATCCTAGAATACTGCGAGTATCTAACCTTTCTTTTGGTATATTGTATCAGTTTAGACTGTTTATCTTATCTACACTACAGTCAATATGGATAAATTTAGCATAGTAGCACCATAATTTTATTGATATTTTTAGAACTTAGACCTATATTACGCTTTTAATGTTGTCGAACTACCGTTATCCCATAGGCATTTTCGATTGAATTATTAATGAATGAATAGTAAAAGTTCTAATT